>CM062814.1:156088814-156688814 GCA_031772625.1 Pinus tabuliformis | reverse complement strand
GATCCATCCATGCATTTTTCTCTTGAGCACTACTGCTTCGTTCCAACACCATGCACGATTTTTCTCCACACTTTACATTGTTGTTCATTGGTTTAATAACACAGTTAGAATAGGTTGATGGAATTCTCGGTTTTGTGCAAGATATAGAGGATTTGTTTCTTTTACACTGCATAGCATCACTTTATCGTGTTCTTTTTCTTCTCCACAACACCTGAAGCCACTTGCTTGACCTCTGTTCAGCTCATTAGCCTTCCAACCCATCTACTTCTCACGTAGCTCCATCTTTTTAACTTTTCCTTGCTTCCACCCTTCTATTCACCAACCAACTGTACTCACTCTTTCCTCACCTCAGATCTCTGTCCCTGAACCATCATAGGCTCCCTTTCCATCCTTACCTATCCACCCATACCGCTTCATCACTTCACCATCACCCAAAACTCCCACAGTAGAACATCCTGTAGAAGTTAGCAAACTTCTTGTAGAATTCCTGAGTTTCCTGTAGGATCCCCTGCAGACATCCTGTAGAAGCCTGCAAACTTGGTTTCCGAGCACCTGAACGTTGTGGACTTCTGTGGACTGATGCTAGGGATCCCCTGGGACCTCTCCTAGCCCTCCTGACCTTTCCCAAGCTTTCTCTCCCTTCGCACCACCTCTGCACAGCCAAACCCTAATAAGAAACAAAATCATAATCACTCCATCCACTTAAGCAAAAATACAAAAACAATGTTATTTTCAATGGAAGTAGTTTAAGTTCATTCATTTCATATCACTAGCAGTAATGGCATCATTCTTAGACACTTGCACTCCCACCATTGCATCATAGAGATTAAGCTAGTCAGATTAGGGTTTACTAGGGTTTCCATGTTTTGGTTGGCTTTCAGTTCATTTTTGCAAAGTAGATTAATTTCCTTTAAGATAGCCTTCGTCCATCATTTAGAAAGCTTCTTCTGAGAGGATATAGAAGTTGGCTTGAGCCCTAGCGGACTTGTGCCAGCTGACCACGTGACAGCTGCGACAAGAGCTAGTACTTGTGCATACAGCACCGTCGCTTCCAAGTTTGTACGAACTAGCGGGTTGATAAAATTAGAGATAGGAAGCCCCAGGAGTTGTAGCATTATTGCTACAATACTGGAGCCCACCAATCACAGAAGAGGAAAAATACACAAAGACATGGATTCATATTCATAAATAGCTTAGGATCAGATTTAAGCTAAACATGCAAATATAACAAAACATCATTGATACACAATCATGTAGGAGAAACTCAAATAGTTTTATTGATATAACGAGAAGGTCCAGGAGGAGTTACAACCGATGATTCCTGATCCAGCATCAACCCCCCAGCAAAGGAATCCCCTCTTCACCTCCAACAAAGCATAAATCACCCAATACACTGATCTCTATCTCAAAACCAACAGCAATTCTTTGCAATGTACAAAATTCCCGCCTCCGGATCTCTGGGATGAGGGATCCATATATAGATGTATGCAAAGAGGATGAGTCAGCTTATGATTTGACTAGTGGCCTCTCTCTGTCAGTTCTTGCTTCCACTTGGAGACTGAGAGCCTCTTACTCATCCTTGGTCGAACTCAATGAGGCAAGTGTCATTGGGGAAGATTCTGGAAGCTTCCATTGTCTGTCCACCTCGCGGAATGACACTGCCATTTGTCATTTCCCGCTCAGCGCACCCTGGTAGTGCATTTAGGTGCGTTGCAACGCACCTAGCTAGTGTATTGGGGTGCTATGCAACGCAGCTAGCTAGTGGAGCAGCTGAAATGATCCTGATTTGACTAATTCTGAGCAGTTTATGGTGGAGAACTTCTAGGAGAAGCTGTAATTGGTTGACCTTGTTCCTCTAGGGGTAGGAAAAACACTTTTAGGGACTTAGGATCCCTTGGTTTATGGACATTTCATGCTTAGAGCTGTAAGGCACAAAAATGTCTATAACAGTTGCCCCCTAAAGTATGAGGCCGTTTATCGGGTGAAATGCTTTATTAGGAGGATCCGAAGTTCTTTCAATGCTGGGAGGAGACCTATAATAAGATACAATACAATACATTATCTTCATACTGTTTTCATGATCTAGCTGAGGCGGGCATTCCCATGCTCAGCTTTATAAACTTATTTTTATGAACACAGGACAGACAATCGTTTGATGGTAGACTGATGATTCTGATGAAGTCATCATCCTTTTGGTAGGATGATTATCTGTGCTGCAATGTTGTACATGTCAATGTTTTTATTTTTCCTGAATATGTATCGCAGCCCGGATGGATGAAACTAGATCCGGGGTCTTCAATCTCGTCCGATCTTCACTCGAAGTACAAGTCGATCCATGTGAGAAATGTTTTGAAGTCGAACATGGAAGGACATCGCTTGATTACCAGTCAATGATGTAAACTGTTAACAAGCACGAGAGGAATCACCGATAATGATGATGACCCTCAAGGTACTACAGTACAATTCACGTGGTGTGAATAAAGGACTTGGTCTCAAACACCACGCAAAATTTTTCGGTCGAAGGTCATTGATGTATATCTGTCGCCGGAAGTGAGAAACTTGCCATTGAGGCATGCAAGCTTCAAAGTACTGAATGGGGTGTTCCTAGATCAACTTCTTGGATAATGAGCTGATGTTGACAAGAAGCGATCCGTCAAAGGAGGGCCTTGATGAATCCCACATCAATGACACGGAACGGAGCAAATGATTTTGATGGAGGTGAAAACGATCTGATGATATATTGTTCAGGATGGCGGTCATGAAGGAATGAAGTATAATGTATGGTAGTGGATGGGACACGGGTGACTTCTCTGGATGACTTCTCTTGAACATGTCGGCGACACTTATGTGATGGATTGGTAGAATTTACCCCAAATGTGGATGGTATGGCGTGACCATGGTGATGTGACCGGTGAATGAAACAACCCAACCCGACTCAGGCACGGAGTGGAAGTGTCATGTTCAAGAGCGACTTGCTACCAATAAAGATTCTTTGAGTTTCTTCCCAATTTTTCCCCAGTCATTGCTGACCAGTACCTCTTTATTTTTGTCAAGCTTGAGGAGGATAACATATGCTTGTTCTATAATTTGCCCTTCGGGCAAACCCATCGCTATGTTTTAACGAGTCTAGCAATAGTGAAGCTCGTTCTCGTCTAAAGACAAGTTTGTCGCTATTAATCTTTTTAACGAGTTTAACGATAAAGATAACTCGGTCCTTTTCATTTTTAGAGAGTTTGAAAAGGTACGTAAAGGTAACTCCGAAATTCCTTTTTCGTCATCTAATCCCTTAAGTCCGAAAAAGTATAAAACAATATAGAAGGGATGAATTTTCGATAGTTTTAACGAGCTGAACAAAATAAGCGCTCGATGTTTTTGTGCAATAATCCCTCAGGTCCAAAAAGATTAAAATCTAGAGGAGGGATAGCACTTCCGGTCGCTTTAACGAGCTGGAAGGCCAAAACTCGGCAATCTTTTCATATTTTACGACTCAGTTGAAAAGAGCTTAAAGAAGACTCGTCTTTTGAGGAACGAGTGATAAAATGGGTAGCAGCTGATTCCAGGTAATGGTTGGAATTTTCCAATCACGGCAGTGTCACAAGGATGGCTAGTGAAATCACTCTTCGCAGCTGTTCCTCAAAATGGGTAAACAATCAAATGGAGGTGAATGATCGGCCAATGAAAATTGGAGGTGACAGTGCAAACACGACCAAGGCTTTAATGGCTGAAATGCTTCATTCACGGTGGTTATTTACCGGGGAATAGTTCATTTTTTAATGAGCTTAAACACGGGTTGAAACACTTGCTCATGTCTTATGTTTATTTTTTAACAAGCTTGAACTATGCGCTAAAACTGCTCGATTAATCCAGTCATATGATAAGAATGTCTCATATAAAACGACAATTTTTAGATTTTTTCCCCACATCCTTTCTTTATGCAAGTTAGGTGACGACTAATCCTACGAGTTTAAAGGGTTAGAGGTCCTAAAAATTTAAAAAAAATAAATAGCCGCCCCTCGCTTGCACTCCAAAAGGTTTGCATGCCCCCAGGTATAAAATATGGTTTCAAGGTTAACCCTCAATTTGCAGACAAAACATTTGTTTTACCGAGAGAGGCCTACCTCTTACAGGTTACCCAAAGATTGCTCGATTCGCGGTGCAAACAAAACACTTCTTTGGCAATGTCTACAGAGATAAACAAAGGCAAGTGACTCAGTTCTGTCAACTCACATAACTTTGACAAGAGAATCTTGTTCTATAATAACCCCTCTTCCAATCATGGACGGGGTACAGACTAGTCATATTCTCCCACGGAAATCTACCCTATACCTGAAGTTTTCCTGCCGAAGCAGACCAGGATGCATGCCCCCTGGGTTTCAGTCATATCCCTCCGAATTACTCACGCTCATCGGGAGGACGGACTGGAGATTGAGACATTTCTTGCGTGAAGAGACCATTTAGGGATGGTAAATGACTATTTGCTATGCGTGATCCGGGAAATGAAAGCTGGTCCACGAGCTTGACCACTCTTCCTTCGTGCGGAAAACACATTACTCTAAAGAGTGAGGAGATGATGGCTCCCATGCAATAAATATAGTCTCGTCCAAGGAGTAGGTTATAATCCAAGGGTCCTTGAACTACCATTACGTTCATTTGAACCGTCTTCCTTCTCAATGTTATGGGCACATTGGGAAGGATCCCTAAAGGTCAACTGGTTCCTTTATCAAAGCCTGTCAGATTTCTCATTTCAGGCAAAAGCGATGGCGAACCAAGCGCTTTCCAAGCAGTAGAGGAAAGGATACTCACAGAAGCCCCTTCATCTATGATGGTACCAGCCATGACCATTCTATATATTTGAACGATAATTCGGAATGGTATGCTTGCTGGTAAACGGGGTCTGCCTAGTTGATTCCAGTCGAAGGAGACAACTAGGTTGCTTGGAGGTGGGACCGAGTAGACGGCCGGGTATGGCTCTGACGAACTTCCCTCCTGTGGTAAGGGAATGGGTAGATTTCCCCCATGTTCGTCGGAGTCTGTGTTGATAAAGAGAATTTGGACGGTGTCATCCTTGTTCTCTTTAGTGACTGTATCATCCGAAGATAAAACCTCTGAAGGCAAGACCGGGTCAACTGCCGCCTCGACCTTTTGACTTTCATCTGATATGGATTCAGATGGTTTATCTTCGATGATCGGCGCTTCAACCAACCACTTGAGCGGGCCAACTGGATTCTCAACTAGCGACGGACTCGGCAAGAGTTTTTTATATCCAGGAGGAAGTCGTAACGGTGAAACCGGACGATCATCCAAAACTCTTTTCGCTTCATCTAAGAAGGGACAACGGTGGATGACATGATTGCCTTCGCACAGTTTACAGGGAAATCTGGCTTTCCCTCTTTGTCCTGGGGCTTCACTTTCGCTAGTTGACGGTGTGCTTTCAACATGATCACCAGAGGTTGATGACACCGGATTGTGCAAACGAGGAGACCAGTCCCTTAGTATCCGAAGGATGCAAGGACAATCTCTGTGAAAGTGGTCTCCTTTGCAAATGACACATGGCGATTTAGGCCTGGTCAGTGCAGTGTGTGGATTTTCGTTAGACGACAATCGTTTTCCCCCATTCGCCTTTGGCTCCTTCTTCTTCTTCTCTTTCTTCTTCTTCTCCTTCTTCTCCTTAGGAACTTGACTTTTGGCTTTGCCAGCCCTATCAAGCGAAGAGGAAGGAGGAGAGGAGGAATTAGAGGAAGTAGACGGTTGGTGGGAAACTTTGGACTCATCTAATTGCTGATTCGATTGATCAGGAATAGTGGTGTTCTGAACGACATTGGTTGAGAAGAGCCAGACTGGCAAGCCAATTGTTAGTCCTGGAAGCGACAATGTGGCCATATGGGGTGCACCAACATCTCCCCAAGAGGAGAAGGGACTAGGATTTCCACCAAGGGGAATTCCTTGGTTGGTAGACTCCATTTTCTCAACCTAAGATCAACGTAGGAAAAGGGTATGAATATTCCGTTTAAAATAAATTTTAAGACGCTTTGACACAACTTGTTTTTTCAGTTTTAAAGAGTCGAGAAAAAACAAAAGATGACTCTAGTCTCCTTCGATTTTTAATGAGCCTGAAGTGACAAGTGCTCAGATGGACCTTTTCCGTTAAGGAGTCTGAAAAGGAACGAAAGGGACTGCTCTGGAGATCTAGGTAGAGGGAGTACCAAACCAATCGCAAAACTGCATAATACTTTTTACGGTACGGCAGTCAATCTTCCCGAATGCTGTGTTCGGTGCATTGCGATCAGTAGGGTGGCCGACACGGCTTCCCATGGATAAAAGGTTTTAAGCCTATAGGGGTCTCCCAATATATACTCGATGGTACGTGGGAGCACAAGTCCGTACTGGCACTTATCGTCTCAAAGTGGAGGAATCACCCAACCATCAGTGAGGACAACAGTTACCAGGCTTTACGACGCCGGAATACGTCTCTAGCCTAAACCTATAAATGTTGTGCGTTAAGTTCCAAAGCGTTGTTAGATTCATTCAATTTATTTTAAGTTGATCTTTCTTAGAAGTTTGCCTTTTGGGATCACCACGAGATGTAGATGTAATTCCTAAAATGCAATCTAAAGATGATAAGCAAGCTTTTATCTCTTTTCAGCAATGAAAATCCTAGCTACAAAGGGGAAAAGAAAGACACAATCTTTTCTCAAAGAGCACACTGTAAATGCACTTTTCCTAAATCAAGCCAAATAGACTATCAATATGCAAATGCACATATGCATGTATTTGATTTCACTTTCTTAATATTGATGCCTAAAAAGAAAGTTGATGTACAAATCTGAATTTTCTTTCAAGTGAAAAACACAAACAAGCTTCTTTTCGAACTCAAAAGGTAGAGAAGATTACGACACTTTATGATTTTGAAATAAACACTTGTTTCGACACTAAAAAGTGACAAATTCAAACCAAAGACAAAAGTAAAAGCATAATTGACTGTCAACAGCAAATAAACTTTCTCCTAAGATCAAAATCGACACTTGCGACAGATCTAAATCCAAGGACGACAGTATGACTATTCTACTCTTTCAATGGAAAACTGTAAATGATGTAACAAACACACAAAGAACATCTACAGTATTTTTGTACAAAGGAGGCGGAATTAAGGCAATTTAAAGGGGTTTTTAAACAGGTACACACTGATCACAGGCTGCAAAAATCAGAGACAAAACTGAAAAAATGAAGCAAAGAACCTCAGCTGCACAGGGCTAGGCTGATCAGCGCACCTGTTACACAGAAAAACTGAATTGCAGCGCAGGTATCCCTCTCGGGAACTGCGTTGAAATGCAGAATCTCTTCACTGTGCCTGCGTTGGGGCAGAAATGAGACTTCTATCCGGGTTCTGGGTCACGGTTTGCAGTTTAATCTATGGATTTTGGCCGAGTAAAAGCAATCAGTAATGCACAATCAGAGGGTGGATTTAAAGGAGGTCTAAGAGCTATCACAAAGGGTAATCAGATCATTTGTGAATCAGCTGTTCAAATCATAAACAAATCCAGTGAATGGATTGAAGTAGCAGGTGTCTACTTTGCATTTGATAATGGCAAATGCAGTTCGATTGCTACTTCTATGTTTATGAAACAAACAACAAGAGAAACACAAACAAACTAACTAGACACGCTCCCCAGCGGAGTCGCCATTTTGTTAACGGGAAAAGTGTCTACTCAGAACGTCCCTATCCCACTAAGGTGTGACAGTACCTTAGAAACAAACAAGGAAAACTACTTTCGTATTCTTCTTTATGAACTATAAACGAAGAGGAATAGGATGAGCCAACCTGTGTCTTGCGCTAGTCCTTTGATCCAATCTCTCTCCTCTTTGACAGCTTCCAGCTACCTGCTCCCTTACTTGCCAAGCTTCACCAAGTTCCTGTAAGATCACAGAAGAGGAAAACTACACAAAGACATGGATTCATATTCATAAATAGCTTAGGATCAGATTTAAGCTAAACATGCAAATATAACAAAACATCATTGATACACAAGCATGTAGGAGAAACTCAAATAGTTTTATTGATATAACAAGAAGGTCCAGGAGGAGTTACAACCGATGATTTCTGATCCAGCATCAACCCCCCTGCAAAGGAATCCCCTCTTCACCTCCAACAAAGCATAAATCACCCAATACACTGATCTTTATCTCAAAACCAACAGCAATTCTTTGCAATGTACAAAATTCCCGCCTCCGGATCTCTGGGATGAGGGATACATATATAGATGTATGCAAAGAGGATGAGTCAGCTTATGATTTGACTAGTGGCCTCTCTCTGTCAGTTCTTGCTTCCACTTGGAGACTGAGAGCCTCTTACTCATCCTTGGTCGAACTCAGTGAGGCAAGTGTCATTGGGGAAGATTCTGGAAGCTTCCATTGTCTGTCCACCTCGTGGAATGACACTGCCATTTGTCATTTACCACTCAGCGTACCCTGGTAGTGCATTTAGGTGCGTTGCAATGCACCGAGCTAGTGTACTGGGGTGCTATGCAACACAGCTAGCTAGTGGAGCAGCTGAAATGATTCTAATTTGACTGATTCTGAGCAGTTTCTGGTGGAGAACTTCTGGGAGAAGCTGTAATTGGTTGACCTTGTTCCTTTAGGGGTAGGAACAACACTTTTAGGGACTTAGGATCCCTTGGTTTATGAACATTTCATGCTTAGAGCTGTAAGGCACAAAAATGTCTATAACACCAGTCGACCTAACAATAATAATATAAAGCCACAAAAATAATAATAGAGGGATTCTATGGGGCACAGTAATAACAATATGGGAATAATAGGGGCACAACAATATTAATAAGGGATGCAACTACAATAGTAATGGGGTAATCACTAGTATTATAGGGACCCAACAATTAGTTACAAGTAACACCTCCCATCATCCTGGGAAATCTATGGGGGTGGGAGGGAGAATTACAAAGTGGCATCAAATCACTCAGTTTATGTGCATGAACTAAATGGTCTGAGGAGGATAAGATTAGAGATTTGTTACTGATTGTAATATTTAAAGACTAATTGTTTGTTGTGTGCAAGTGTGCGTTGATTTCATAATATTTGCTAATTAGTGTGTGATGTATGCATGTGTTGATATCATAATTATGAACTGATAGGAATGGAAGAATTTTTATTTATTTATTTATTTATTTTTGGCTGACATACTAACTTAAAATTTCATGTTTCGAATAGCCTCATATCAACATACTTATGGAAATATGCTAAGGTGATGAGTGAATATGTTTATCTGCGTTTTCATTTGGCTAAAATTGATGAGTGTAACAACACATAAGAAGACACCTAGGAACAACAAGAGAGTAAAAGGATGAACAAAATAATGGTGTAGTACAACGTTGATAAATTCTAGCATTGTCAGGAAGAAGAGTCGATTAGAAAGTAGATAGAGGAAGACTCCCATGTCTAGATGAACAACCTTAGAATTATAAGAGCTAAGATGAGAAGTTATAAGGTTGAAAATGAAAGGATTGTCATGGATTAGGAGCAACACGTAGAAGTAAATGAAATTATACCATGGATTCTATCATATTTACAAAGGAAGAGATAACATGATATAGGTTCCAACTACCTAGGAAGGGGTAAATGCAGTAAAATTCCATCAGGACAGGGGACTCATGAATTGAGGACTAATGGTGTAGATAAAATTAGATATAAGGAAAGACATGGAAAAACAAGTTAAGACAAAGTGAGAGGAAGAACTCTACTTAGTACTCTAGAGAGGAGAAAAAATAGTCATAAGTAATTTTCTAGTGTTTCCACAAAGAGACACTTCTAGCAAAAAAGGAAAGGAAATTATTTGATGCTAGAGGAATTTAAGAAGGAAAGACTTCCTAAATTTGATGGGGAGGTGAATAATACTGTGGAAGAAGAATCTTGGCTACTAGGAATGAAGATGTAGTTTTAGGGTACATGACTACTCTAATAATATGAAGGAAAGAGTAGCCATTTCCAGCTTGAAAGGAAAATTTGATTTCTGGTGAGAATACCTGACGAATATCAAGGACATTAGAGAGAAGGAGATTTCCTAGAGGATATTTTAGAGATACTTCTAGGAGAAGTACCTATCTAAAAGGTACTATGATAGTAAGATGAAAGAGTTTCCTGAGAATATATTGGGGAAAATTACAATTGATAAATACACCAATAAATTCTTAGAGTTGTTGGGTTATGTGCCTTACATCAAGGATGAGAAGGAAAAGATCCATAAGTATCTCAATGGGTTGTAATAAGAATTTAAGGACATAATAGAGTTTGATGAGACAAAAGAATTGGAGGACACCATCTAAAATATGAAGTGTCATTATTAATAATCCAAGTATAGGACTGAGTCCTGGACTGATTGGAAAGAAAAAGGAAAGCCGATTTTTTTGTGGAAAAGGGAAGAAAGTTCGAAGACATCATACCGAATGAAGGAATGTAAAGTTTATCTCTTTTGTCAGGGGTGAGTTTTAGTAAATATCCACTACTCCTGGTAATGATCGGTTCTCTCAATGTGTAGGAGAGGAATCCAAGGGTTTTGGAGGAGAACCTATAAAGTGTTGGACTTATGGAGAAAACCACAAGAAGGATTGACCTCAACAAAAGAAGAACGACCTAAGGCTGTACAATGTGTAAGAAGTGGAGATAGTGAATGATGTGGCTTAGAGCATGACATAAATCTATGATGCATTGGATAACAAGCATGTTGATCACAAAGCATCAGTGAATAAAATGGAAGGTTCCAATTTTAGCTATGTAAGTCCATGAATTGTAAAGAAGTTCTCATTACGTAAGAAAGAACACGAGTAAGAATGGTTGGTTTAGCTAATCATGGGAACTAAGAGATTATTTGAAGACATGGTGAGGTCATTCATAGTGGTAATAAATGACATTCCACATGCGTATTATTAAACATATTTCCATTGGGTTCATATGACATGTTGGTAAACACGAACTAGCTAGTAGGTCATAAAACAAAAATCGAGTGCTACAGCAAGTCGATAGAATTCCTCAAGGAAGAAAGGGACAGAGTTATGCTACAATGAAAGATAAAACCTATGATGGTTTGGAAAATATTAGTGTTCTAGATGAAAAGGTGTCTTTGAAAGGGATGTGAATTTGTATGTTGCTTGAGTGACTAGTGAGTCAAATTTGACAGACATAGGATGGAATAGTACCCCATCTTAAAATGGTTTGGTGATGTGGTCACTGAGAATATCCTAGGATTTCCACCTAGAAGGGAAATTGATTTCTCAATTGTATTATTACCATGATTGGCACCAATGTCAAAAACTCCATATAGTATGAGTACATCGAAGTTAGTAGAGCTAAAATTAAATTAAATGAAATAGTGAAAAGGGGATATATTAGACCCGATGTATCACCTTGGGGAGCTCTAGTATTATTTCTCAGGAAAAAGGATGGCACATTGAGAATTTGCATAAACTAAAGGAAATTAAACGAAGACACAATAAAGAACATGTATCCTCAGTTGAGGATTGATGACTTCTTTAACTAGCTAAGAGGAGTAACAATATTTTCAAAGATTGACTTCCGGTCTAGATACAGATGAAGATATTTGCAAGAAAACTTTCATAAATAGGTATGGGAATAACAAGATTATGGTGGTTCCATTTGGACTCACCAATGCTACAATAATATTTATGTGTTTGATGAAAAATGTTTCCATACTTTGACAAGTTTGTGTTTTTCTTTATAGAATACATTTTGATTTATTCTAAGACCAAGGAGGAACATAAAGAAAATTTGATAGCATGTTTTATATTGCTCAGAGAGCACAATATTTATGCTAAACTCAGAAAGTGTGAGTTCTTCCCGTCACTATTTTAGTACTTGGGACACATTGTTTCCAATGAAGGAGTAGCAGTGGATCTATCGAAAATCAGAGCCATAATGAAGTGGCCCACTCCTCAGAATGTGACAGAAGTTAGATCCTTCATGAGAGTAGTCAGTTATTATCAGAGAATCATTTAGAATTTCTCAAAGATTGCACACTCAATCATGACATTATAAAGAAAAGGAACTAAATTCCAATGGATAGTAGAATGTGTAGCTAGCTTTGACAAGTTAAAACATCTACTCACACATGCACCAATATTAAGAATAGAAGACCTCAAGAAATACTTTGTGGTTTGCACTAATGCCTACAAATAAGGGCTCGATTGATTCCTAATGCAAGAAGGACAAGTGTTATATTATGAATCAATAAATTTGAATGAGCATGAGATAAATTATGTTACTCATGAATTGGAGCTAACAACAATGGTGGATGCCTTGAAAATGTGGAGGCATTATTTGCCAGGAAGGAAATTTGTTTTAATGTTAGATCATGGAGGGTTGAGGTATATGTTTTACCAATCCAAGTTGGACGTAAGACATGAAAGGTGGTTATCCTTGATAAATGGTTGACGTAATCAGCAAAAGGCTACAAGCTTGTGTTTTTGACATTAAAGAAAATATTGAGGAAATTCATCAGGATGAGCATTACCAACAAGTAATATAATGCTTGCAGTAGGATCTAGAGGGAACATTGAGTAAGAATTACTCTCTCCTAGAATATGGATTGTTGAATTTCAATGTTAGGTGATATATACCTTGCATTGGAGGCTTAAAGAAGATCATATTTGATGAGTTTCACAAAATACCTTATTCCATTCATCCTGATTATTAGAAAATGATAACATATATGAAAAATATCTACTATTGGATAGGCATGAAAAAGGATGTTGATGAGAACATTAGCAAGTGATTGGATTCTCAACAAGTGAAAGAGCAATGTAGACATCCAGTGATATTGTTGCAACAAATCCCCATTCCGAAGTAGAAGTGGGAATTCATTTCTATATACGTCATCACATGGATACGAAGGAGACCTAGAAATCATGATTCTACAATGGTAGAGATGGATAAGCTAAGTAAGGTATATAATTTTATAGTTTTCAAATCCACTCACCAAGAAAGTGACATTGCTCAAAATTTCAATAAGTAATATGATTGTCTTTCAAATTAATCACATTATTGATATTTGGTTGACATTTCGAACCAATTAATGTTGTTCATCCTCAGGACAAAGGTGAAAAAATCAATCTTCCCAAATGTTTAAATAGCAAAGATACATCTTGGCCCGAAATGAGTGGTTATGAACTAGCTATTATTAGAGGTTGTCTTGAATTATAAATTATTTAATGTGATATAATATTTATTTATTTATTATTTATTTTCATTTTCAATTTTATTATGAAATAAAAATAATAGAATAAAGTAATACTTATTTATTAATCCCCGGATGCGGGTGGTTGTTAGCTATACAAGGCCCATGGCTTGTCAGCAGGGCAGGTATCCGCCCGGACAAGCCACGTACACCCAAAGGACATGCCTTAACCACTCCGGCATGCAGCATTCAAGGAGGGCAGTTAAATCTTGTTGCATAGACGTCCCCTCGACATTCACTACGTGCATTGAGAAGCTAACCATGGCTCTTCATAGCGGGAAGCTCTCGGATATTCTCCCGCATTTCTCGTCTGCACCTGTTCTGGTCTTGAAGGAAGTGGCGGAGGCTCACTGTTTCGGCTCTCCGTCAGGCTCTGAGAGCGACTGCGATGGTTCAGGAGCCATAGACTGGGGCAATTGGAAAGCTTCCAGGCAGTTTGGTCGTGAACCTGGTAGATTGGCGGTGCTGCAAACCTTCCATCCGCAGTCTGGCTGGGGGATTGGGCGTCTGGTTCAGGGGGACAATCTGTGTGTGCACGCTCGACATCCGCTCACTTTCAGAATGCAGCGTGAACAGCAACGGGGCACTAGTAGGCGGGGCAGTTACAGTGGAAGAGCCCCTTCTCCCTCCTCCTCAATTGAAGATTCCTCTGAGGGTAGAAGGCCAAGAGGAAGGCCTCCAGGCAGAGGAAGAGTCGCGGATCCTCCGGAGAGAATGGAGTGTGGGCATACTGAGCATCCAATGGTTAGATACCACCTACCATGCACTCTGTCCAATTCTACCTTCTTCGTCACTGTTTCAGTGGAGCATTGCCGAAATCTGTGGGGTGATGATGATGCTCCTCATGCTGACCCTCAGCGGATTCCTGGGGTTGTCCCCACTGTGGAAATGGAATTTCCGGCCGTTGATATGCTGAGGCCTGTTCATGATCCTGGAGCTGGTCCAAGCGAGCCTGTGCAGCGCAATGCTGGTAAGGGTAAGGCTATTCTCCAGCCTCCCTGTTGCAAGATGGAGGATGAGCCACAGACAACGGAAGAAGACTAGTTCGTGCTCCAGGTTTCTCTGCATGAATTTTCTCTCTGTCAGCTCTCTTCGCGACCATATATGTATCTGCACTCAGTCATTTTGTACTTCTGTCCATCTTTGTTATGGTGTCGGTTATCTGTTACTTCTGTTATGGTGTCGGTGTCCTCTATGTGTCTATGTTGTCTCAGTCCATGTGTCGGCTACATAAGTGTCACTCGGGTTCCAGCTTTTGTAATCCTGGTATGAATACTCTCGTGTTTACAGTCGGTCCCAGGACCAGTTTTACAGGGCCGCGGCCCTGGTGTAATACTAATGATGTAATTTTGCTCTTGCTGTAATATAATTTAGCTCAGTCTTATTTAGAAAAAAAAAATACTTATTTATTAATTTATTATTTATTTTCATTATCAATGTCATTATGTAATAAAATTAATTGAAAAAGAATAAAGAAAAGTGGTTAGAATTATATTATTCATATACTTATTATTAATAAAATCAAATTAATAATGAAAAGAACAAAGAAAAATAAAATTAGTTCAAATATTACTAAATATTAAACTATTAGGGGATGATAACTTAAGGAGGAAAAAAAGATTAAAAGAACGAAGATGAAAAAATAAATATAAAGAATAAAGAATAAAGAAAGAAAGAATGAGACAGAAATGAAAAAATAATGAAAAATAATAATAAAATAAAAATTATGAATAAAAATAAAATAAAAAATAAAAAATAAAAAATAAATAAAAACAATCAAGAGGAGAGGGCAGGAATCCAACTCCTACTTAATTTCCAACCATCATTCTTGTTGAGATTGATCGCATGCTTCTTAATTTTAGCGGCTCTGCTTAGCTTCCTATGATGGAAATGATCACCCCTGGCGATGACCTGGGAATCCTTAATGTAAACATGGTTCTTAGATTTCACCGCATGTTCAGCTAACGCTGAGGAATGAGAGTGATTGTGGCTAATATCTGTTGCATGTTATTGGATTATCTGGTTTATGGAGTGACCAGTTTCACCAATGTAAGGAATCCCACATGAGCAAGGAATTGAGTAGACCCCTTTCATGTCTTTAGGGTTAACAGGGTCTTTAATAGATCTAAGAGAATTCTTAATGGTATTAAGGGGCTTGAAGATAGCAACAAATATATTTTTCTTAAGAATGTGAGCAATCTTATCAGTGGTCCCTTGGATAAAGGGAAGAAGCAAACTGGAAGTATGATCATCATGAGTAGGCTTAACTCGAGATTCTTTACTGTCTCTTTGAAACACTCTGATACCTTGTTGTTTGTTCTAGCCATTATTTTCAAAAACTTTCAGCTGATGAGATTTTTCTTCCTCTAAGCGACCCTCATCAGAAATCCTAAGAGCACAGGTGGAAAGAATGATCGTGAGAAATTAGATTTGTTTCTGAATCAACTAAATTCCCAGTCTAAATCCGTCAAATTCACAATGGAAGTTGAAGATAATGGGTACCTTCCTTTCCTTGATATTTTCTTCTCCATAATGGATGATGGTTTCATTTCTCACCAATTTTTTCGCAAAAAAAAATCTCATGGAACAATATCTTCATGCCACTTCTCATTATTTTCCAGCCCATAAATTAGGCGTTCTTAACACTCTTGCCACCCACACTCTTAGGATCTCCGATGAGAATCAATGAGAGGAAGAAAAATTTCATCTACTGATTTTTTTTAAATAATGGCCACAGCAAACAACAAGGCATCATAGTGTTTCAAAGAGCCAGTAAGTAATTTCGAGTTAAGCCTGCTTGTGATGATCATAATTCCAATGTGTGTCTTCCCTTTATTCAAGGGACCACTGATAAAATTTCCCATATTCTTAAGAAGAAAAGGGTTGTTTATATCTTCAAACCCCTTAATACCATTAGGAATTCTATTAGATATGTTAAAGACCCAGTTAATCTTAAAGACATGAAAGGGGTCTACTCAATTCCTTGCTCATGTGGGATTCCTTACATTGGTGAACCCGGTTGCTCCATAAACCAGAGAATCCAAGAACATGCATCAGACATTAGGCACAATCGCTCTCGTTCCCCAGCTTTAGTTGAACATGCGATGAAATCTAAGCACCATGTTTGCATTGAGGATTCCCAGGCCATCACCAGGGCTAATAATTTACATCATAGGAAGCTAAGAAAAGCCATTGCTATTGGGAAGTATCTAATCAATACCAACAGGGATGATGGGTGGAAATTAAGTAGGAGCTAGATTCCCACCCTCTCTTCTTGATTTCTTTTATTTATTTTTTCTATTTTTGTTTTTATTTTTATTTATTCTTTCATCTTCGTTCTTGTAATCCTTTTTGCTTCCTTATGTTATTATTCCCTAATAGTTTAATCTTTAATAATATTTGAACTTATTTTAGCTTTCTTTGTTATTTTAAATATTAATTTAATTATATTAATAATAAATTCTAACCGCTTTTCTTTATTCTTTTTCAATTAAGTTTATTACATAATAACATTGATAATGAAAATAAATAATAAATTAATAAATAAATATTACTTTATTCTATTAGTTTTATTCATAATAACATTGAAAATGAAAATAAATAGTAAATAAGTAAATATTATATCCCATTAACTAATTCCTAATTCATAACGAACCTCTCATAACAGCTAATTCCAGACCACGATGTATCTCTACTATTTAAACATTTGGGAAGATCGATTTTTTCACCTTTGTCCTAAGCATGAACCATATTAGTTGGTTCAGAACATCAACCAAATCACAATAATGTGATTAATCCAAAAGACAATCTTATTATCAATATGGATCACAAAATTCTAAGATCTAACATTTCAATAAGTGTTTAGATTGGATGGAGTACAGAGGAAAAATTTTCAAATCAAGATGCCAAGTTCCCCTTAAAGTTTTGGAAGGTGTTGTTTGTTAGCCTTGGAACATAGTTGGCATTTAGTACAATGTATCATCCTAAAATGGATGGGTATATTGAAAGAATAAAAACGGTGCTAGAAGACATGCTAAGAATGTATGTCATGCATCATCCCAGGAAATGGGAAGAGTTTCTAACTTTGATAGAATTTTCTTACAACAATGGGTATGATGAATCATTGGAAATGAGTCCATTTGAGGTTTTGTACAATAGGAAATGTAATACACCTATAAGATAGAATGAGCCAATGAATATAGTGCATATTAGATTTGATTTGCTAAAGTAAATGGAATAGGAAGTAGCCACTATCAAGTATAAATTTAAAGTGGCTCAAGATAGGAAAAGTGCTATATATATCTTCCTAGAATGCACAAGAAATTTCAAGTTGGAGTACATGTTTACCTCCGCATCATACCAGGGAATAGTTCACTAACAATTAGATCTTGCGCCAATTTGGCACCAAGACCTTGTGAACCATTTCAGACTTTATAAAGAGCGGGGCCAGTGACTTATAGACTAGCATTTCCACCCACAATGAAAGCACATGATGTTTTCCATGTCTCTTTTCTTAAAAGTATGTGCATGATTCTAATATTATTTTTTATTGGTTTGTGATATAGGTGGAATCTGGGGGAAATTTCTAACCAAAACCACAATGCATTCCAGATCAGAGGTGCATCGTGCTCCAAAATTGATTAATAGAGCAAGTGAAGGTGAAGTGGAAGCACTTTTCATTAGATGAGGCCACTTGGGAAATGGATAATCAGACGAGGGTACCATACCCATTTTTATTTACTGTGTAAGCAAAATGTAAAGAAAACTATGTATAAAGTTCACTTCTAAATTTTGTTTTCGGATATAGAATGTTGTTGAATTTTATCTTCAGGTATAGAACATTGTTTAATTTTGTGTTCAGACATAGAATACTCAGGATGGTGTTCCTCTAAGGGGGTGGGGTTTTTGACAACCTTTTTTGCTACACCTCTTGTAATTGTGTGACTATTAATTTCAATTCATGTAAATAATGTGGAAATGTAAACATTGATTGGGCTGAAAGAGTGGACGAAGACTAGATTTTGAGGAGGAGAAGTTGCTTGGGAAATTGATTAAACTTAGGATGTTCAATAATGTGCTAATAGTTCTTTGATTGGGTTTTATGGCACGTGCAATAGGTAGGGAGGTGGAGTATGTGCTTCCTAAGTCGAGGACAAGACCCATACCACCTTTGTTCTTGTGAGGGGTGGTGGGTGGTCAACACACAAGAAACAGATGAGGAGTCAGGAAGGAAAAAGTCCAAAAGGAAAGAGAAGGGGGAATTTATATGACATTTGAGGAGTTTCATAGACACGAGTTGTATTTTGTGTGTGAATGATATATTGGAATTTGCATATTATAGTGGAAAGATAACTCGCGGAAGGAGAACACTCTTGTGAGCCTGCTAAAACTAGTAGAAAATGAGAAATTAGTGGCTAAGTCACTAAAAAAATTAGTCACTCCCCTTTCCAATTGAAATACTACCAAAAATGAGAAATCTTAAGTGACCCAACCAAAAATGACAAACATAAATGACTAATTTAGTCCCAAGTTTAAACGACTAACTAATAAATAACACAACTAAAAATGACTAACATGAGTGTCTAATTTAGTCTAAGAACAAAAATATGACTACCTAACAAGTACTACAATTATATGAATCATTCGTTTATATTAGTCATTTTAATACAAATTGATACCCTTATTTTACTTCGACTCAAATTGTTACATAAGGCATAAGGTATTAAAAATCAAGTTATTTTAACCATTATCCTAGGTTGGCTTCCCTTTTTTCTCTCTAAACTAACCTCTATATCAATGAGTCTACTCTCTCTGTGGCCTTTCACAATTTTTTGGGTGCAATCTATGTCATTGACTAAAACATTTCAAGGTTATATCTATATATATATATATATATATATATATATATATATATATATATATATATATATATATATATATATATATATATATAGATAGATAGATAGATATATCTAGATATAGATATATATATATATATATATCTATATATATATATATATATATAGAGAGAGAGAGAGAGAGAGAGAGATTAGGAATTCTTGGGGTATTCAGATAGTGACGTAAGTACCTTTGGGGCCTCTCTTGGAGTTGAATTTTATGCTGGATTTAGAAAAATTCACTAGTATGTATGGGCGAAAAATTTGACACTACTATACTCCGACAGTTCGGCCATACTGTCGAATTTTGCTTGCATTTTTTTTAAGCCCCAACTTTTATCAAATATCCGATAAACACAATTATCATCGGATATCCAATGATGAATTAGTTGTATATACGACACTAATTATGTTGATCAAATATTCGACAATAATTGAATGTTTTCCAGATATCCAACAAACATTCACATTTTTTCAAATATACGACATTTGATCGAATCAATTATCAAATGACCTTAAATTAACAAACTCAATACATATAACACTTTATAAATCAATACTATTTTAAACTTGAATTTAATTCATTTACATTTACACCCTACCCATTTATTTTTTCTTGATCATCCTTTAATTTGTGAGCTTAATGATCTGATCTTTGAAATCGTGACAGAAACCCAACAATCAAAGCACAAGCATATGGTCATGGGAACTACTGGGCCAAGACTAGAAAAGGTGTTGTAAGATAAATTTCAATAGGTTGAATGCTACCTTACCCTTGAAAATTTTGAAAACATTTGCTACTGCAGAAGCATCCTTTAGGTATGTGTGAATTCAAAGGTTTTCACATTGAAGGCTTCAAATTATTGAACATTGGGAAGCCTAGTTGATGATCCCTATCCTATTGACCACAACTTTTGTATTCATTATTTATTTCATTGCAACACCTCTAGTAGATATTGATGGTGTTCATGAGCCTATTTTTGGTTCTCTTATTTATGGAAACAATATTATCTCTGACGCCATTATTCCTACCTTTGAAACTATCAGTTTTTACTTCTATCCCATGGGGGAAGTAGATTTCATCGATGAATGGCTACATAATAGGGACCCTATGAGCCAATCATTCATGTTGTTGATGTAGTTTCCACACGCCATGGACATTCAATATTGGTCTATCATAGCGATACACTCTATGATGGGTTTCATAAATACCCAACCTATGATAACAAGTTGCATTCTATTGTTGAAGCTTGTAAGCAGTGGAAGAATTATATTCAAGCCTATTGTGACATGTTGCACTCACATGCTTATCTGAGTGTTGAGAATCATACTTTCTTCACACTTTGTTTGATCCTCTCCTTAAATTATCACCTCAAAGGAAGGCTTCAACTGTGTTTGTGAGGTGTGAGATTGATATCCTTCTAACAAATGCCAAAGGCATCATTTATATCCTAGTTAGATTTATATTTTCCCTCATTTTTCTCATTTCCTTTAGTTATATTTATGTGTTGAGATTTAAATACCTTTGTTCTCCTTTATAGGAGGATCATGACATTGTAGGTGAGTAAGGAGGCCTAACCCCTTTTGATTTGTTTGCATATTATTTGATCTCTTTTCACATATTCTAATAACATTGTTTATCATAGATCTCACATAATCATGGCCTCTTGTGCTCCTAGGAGTTCAAACATTTTTCATTCTACTACCTTAACTTGAACACTGAACACAATTTCCAATACCCTATAAATGCTTCACAGTTGAACAAAATTGGCAATATAAAATTTAAAAATACTTTTAAGTTGAAAACATAATATAGAATGATTTTTAATTGGTTGAATATTTTTATTTTATAATATAAAAAGGTGGATTAACTATTGAAAATACAAAGATATCTAAAAAAGTAAAATTGACTTATAAATCACCACTAATATTTTTTGGTTTGTTGAGTTGTGTGAGTCTTTAGATGACCACACACTTAACATTTCGCATGATTAATCGATACCCAGGGGAATCTAAGCCATTAAAATCACTAGGGGATCACACTCAAGTTGGGACACACTAGCCCTTAACATGACTAGACTTTTTCCTATAGAGTTTTGAATTGGTGACCTTAACACCACTGAGTGGCTTAGCAATACACCCTGTCATTGTTTATTCTATACCCCGTGAGCATAAATTACTACTAAATATGTTATATAATTTACTTCTAGTTACATGATTTATAAAACAATATTGGTTTAATACCATAATCTTCCCTCCCTACTTTAATCAATGGTGTATGAAAAGTCTTAATTTAAATTAAAAGCAATGGTCCACTTTTACCACTTTCCCTTGACCCACCCTCCAACCCATTTTATACGGAGACAAAAATAAGACCCATGCAACTTTTATGGCTTACACAATGAACCCGGAAAAACAAAAACCAACCCAAAACAAAGAAAATGAAAATTAAAGTGGTTTAGATCAAATGTTAACGAAATTTAAGTGGGAACTTAATAGAGATTTAAGCCTCTATAGGAGGGTTTTATAAAAACTCTCTCCTTCGATGTTCAACCCTAATAATGAACCTCATGAACACTGAAAATGAGCAGATAGGTCAGGTGGGGGTGTTGTTCAACATCTGCAAGCTGAAGCGCCTGGATGCTCTGGCCTTGAAGCTCGTTCATGTCTAGCAATCACACATGCATGTCAAAATTTGGGCTATGACTAGGATTCTCATGAGGAAGAAAATAACATGGGATGAGACATACATATGGCCATGATTGAAACTGCCCACACAAACTACTGTTAAAATAGAGAAAAATCCATTTTGGAATTTAGGGATTATGCATAATTTATAAGGGATAGTGATGTAGATACAGGTTTTTATATTTCCCTGCTATTAGACATGGTTCTACCGAATGACAAAGAAATTCCAATTGTTGTGAATGTGGGATCACAAAATCTATAGGAGAACAAATGAAATTATTACATCAAAGCACTCCTTGTCATCTATTGGTGCAACAAACGTAGAGGCAAAGGTAACATAGGAGTGAAGCATGGTGGGGTGCAGAATGGTTCAAAACCCTACTGGATATTTTATTTCTAGAGATAGCCTTCAATCTCGATCTTCTTCTTAATGTTAAAATCTTCATACACTAAGAAATATGTGTCAGTCAAGTAGAGTTATCATCATTAAGGCCCACCTCATTTGCATTCAAAGGGAGGAGGCCAAGACAATCATGAAGAAGCTTTGAGACACTGTTGGCAAGCTTATTGCCTCCATCATGGAAGAGGGTCAATGGCTAGAGATCTTTCCCTTCATTTTCTAGTGTGTGAGATCCAATTCATTGTGTCTCAAGGAGAGTGCATTGCTCATGTTCAAGAACCAAAATCTAACCCGTTGTAGTGGATTAATAATGGTGACATTCCTTGGAGTATTGTTATGGTATCCTATACTAACTGCCTTTCTCAAATATGGCCTTGATTTCATGAAGGTGGGCCCTTATGATGGATCTCTTTTATGACTCATATAATGAACACAAAACCTTCAAAGTAAGTATTTACTAAGCCCCTTCTTCCTCGTTTTTCATGCTTTGAGATTTTGTTCTATTTTGTATTTTGTTGCACCAGTTGAGTGCTGAGATGAGATGATGTATGTCTGGAATGTCGATGAAAGAATGGGAAATATTTCTCATGATGAATATAAGAATCCAAGTGGGATCCTTTTTAACCAACAAAATTTAAGCAAATTGATTGTAATTAGTTTCATGGATTTTTTTTCTAGTGTATACATTAGCTCAGAAGTATTAGTGATTTTAAATGGTGAATATGGAACACCCATTTTCTTCGACTTGACTTGATTGCTCCAAGTGCCTTCATATGTTTTTCAAAAATTTCAATATTCAGTATATATTACAATAGAAGTCCATATACATTTGAAACATGATGGACCCATCAAGGGTACAGAGAGAAGGCACACCATTATGACCCTTCTCTAAGACACGAGTATATCTAATTTGGCTTCAACTAGAAGAGCATCTATATATTTTCATGAACAAGGCTTTCATAGATGAAATTTGGAGAGCGATATCTGATATGATGTTTTCTTTCCTAGAAACGACTACCCTGACTTAAATCTAGAGAGCCAAACTTATCTAAATAGAGAAACTTCTTCCAGGTTGGTCTAAATGTAGAAACTTCACTAATGAACTGTTAAAAAGAAACAAACACCCCATTATGTGAAGTCTTTAAGAAGATCCAGACCTCCTGATGCCTTAATACCACCCGAGCCACCTCAGTTTTGTGTTCCTTGACATTCCACTTATATTTATGGAATTTGCAATAGAAAAAACATGTTTAATATTATCAAAAAGTTCCTTATATTGGTCCATAAGAACACACAACTCTTTTAGCTCAGGTGTGAGGCCCTGAATGTTATTTATTGTGGAAACAATTGACACATATTTTCACCTAGCCTCATCATTCTTAATATGCCAATCCTTGTTTTTATCCCTTTTGATTTCTCGATATGTTAATCCTTGTTTCAATCCCTTTCAACATGCCAATTATCACATCATCCCTTTTCTAGATGCCATCTTTTAGGTGAAGACAACAAAATACAACTAGAATGGGAATATTGGATGGCTTAATGATCCATCCATCACATACGTTACCCAAATTCCCACTAGATTTTCATTTACATTTAGTTTTGAATGAATAAAATGAATGGATGAATGACTGTCTTAAGGTCCCCTTGTAAGATTATTTTCTCAAAGCCCTATACCAAACCCACCTACACCCTCCACTTCATCCATATTGGTCTATTAGATTTGCTGAGAATATATTATAAGTTCCCCAATACATTGAATGAAAAAACCAATGGATGGATGATTTTCTTAAGCTCCCCCTTGGATAGATGATTTTCTTAAGAAGTTAAACCTGTGCACCAAACATCACTCCACTTTAAGTGCACGGGTCTATTAGTTCTTTTTAGAATATATTATAAGTTCCTTAGTGCCTAGTCTATGCTTGTAATAAAATTCCCAAAAGTACAGTTGTTATGGAATTTATTGCAAGTGACCACCTCAATAATGCCATTAATTGTTCCCTCTAGATCATCTTCTACGTGTGTAACAAATAATGTTGTAAAGTTGGACAAAAATCCTTACTTCACAACCTCTGATATACATCCTTCAATTCAGTTATAACATATTCAATGCCCAAATGCCACTAGACAACTTATATCAATTCCTCAATCAACAGTTTGACATGTATTCACCCAAAGACAAACCAACATGCAAGGTAACATGATCACCACTCATCAACTTCTAGGCTCACATGATGTAGCTGTTGTAGGGAAAATAATACTATTTTTCCATTCAACGACACCATTTATAATTTCTTCCTTAATTATGCTATAGAAAAGGAAACTAAGAAGTAAGGCTCTCTCACCCGCTTAACTTGACCTTTTATTCAAATCAATTATCAAAATGCTTTACTTATTTAAGATGGACTTGAAAAAGCCAGTATTTTATTCCTATAAATATAACTTTTCTGGCCCAAGGAGTTCTAATCAGAAACTAGAAGAGTCTAAATAAAAATTTGCACATCATCTACCAGGACCTGCTGGAAGGCCTCAGATAGCTGACTTTTCAAAGCTACTTAATTCCCTCAAAAATACTTTGGAAAATCTAAAAAGGATGTCGATGGGAGAGATAGGGTATTTCCAAATAGTTTTGACTCATTTCGACCATCAATTGGCAGACCTCGAAATAATTTGTAGCCTTTTATGTCATGTTTTGATAGTTATATGAAATTTGACATGGTAGGAAAGCCAGTAGCTTTAGTTCATGGCCAAATCATTAGAAAGTATATAGATATAATTCTCAGTAGCCACCCTCTATGGGAGTGTTTTCAAAACAAGAAAGTTCATTTCAATAGATGGCTTCTGACATAATTGAATTAAGTGCGAGTCCTAGTCCTCAAACCTTAATTATGGGTCTGCCAATAGCAATACCCACATTGCCGCTTTATACATTTGGAGAAAGTCTGTTATGGAACATGGTGGGTATTAAATCCACTGTTAGAGTTTATGAAATCATGATTAACATTTCTTTTTTTCTCCTCATGAGTTTCCTTTACTACCATTTCACCATTAGTAAGCATTTGTTATAGAAAATTTTTCAAAACTGTCTTCAAATCTTCCATGTTGTCTTTAAGTTTTTCTTCTATACCATCCATCTTAGCTTCCATGCCTATCTTCAAATCTTCCATGTTGCCTTTAAGTTTTTCTTCTATACCATCCATTTTATCTTCCATGACAAACCATCCATCTTAGCTTCCATGCCATCCATATTAGCTTCCACACCTTTCCTTAAACTACCCATCTTAGCTTCTGCAACTTTTTGTGAGACTGAATTTTGTTGCACTTGGTCTTGTAATTTTGATATATCATGTTGCATTTCTTCCTCTTCTTCATGAGTCATGCTAGATCTTTCAGGATGCTTACTAGGTGTTTCCATTTTCTTTCTTCGGGGCATCAATTAATGATAATAATGTTTCACTATGCCCATTGAATTCCTTCAAACTAATTTTTCAAACCGAACATATGCATAATTTTAAAAAAACTACACACCTTTTTTCAGTTTGTAGGATCTTGATATTAAATCTATTATATCTTTGTAATTTTGGATCTCTAAGGTCTGAGATTGTGACCTACGATAGCCCTCTAAGCCCTCTTTCCAACCCCATAAGTCTGATCGAGATTGGGTTCTCAAAGGAAGAGTTATGTCAAATCTCCCACGATGACTTGATTATAGACGGGTTCAATAGAGTGAAATTGTACGAAGTGCCACGTGTCCCTGTTTTGAACTTAGGACCTGAAAACAATACAAAAAAATCTACAGGATGTCACTTTTCTGTAACGGCTTATGATATTTCAATCTCATGCTTAGAGAGAAAGTTATGACGATTTTCCCTAGGTCACCTGTTTGAGATATAATTCAAGATCCTGCACAAACCCTAACTTCATTGGATCATATCTCTGAAACTATAGCTATACAAGATCTTAAATTCAGACTCGAGGTTCAGAGAGATTTCTTCTTAACTAGGTTTTTTTTTAGCATCTGAAACGTTGCAGAAAAAATAGTTATAGTGAAACTTCCACAATGACCTGTTTGGAGCAGCGAAACCCTAGAATCCAAAGCTCTAATACCAAATGTTATGCAACATCTCACAAAATAGAAGAAAATATAGATCAACACCTTCAAAATAAGCCTCTTCGATGGGGAAAACTCCTTTACATTACACAAATGAACAATTTTGGATGATACAAATGAAAAAACCTCCTTTCTATATATAGGATTCTAAGGGGTCACAATATAATCAAAGCTAACATAGCAATAATAAGATAAGGGCACAACAATAATAATAGTGACCTTCTATGGGGCACAATAATAAAAATATGGGGACAATAGGGGCACAACAATAACATTAAGGGCTACAATGATGATAGTAATTCGGGAATCACTAGTATTATAGGGACCTAACAAAGCCCCTAGTTGTCTATATTACAATCTCAATGGTGAGATCAAAGTCAAATTTTATTGTCAAAAATTCATTCAGGATAACTACATTTGTTTCTTCCATTTTTCATTTAAGTATTTGTGCTCACAAGTAAGAGAAAATAAATTCCACATCTATGCAAGGTTCCCAGTCACAAGTAAATTGATGTGCTACATGTCCACCTACCCAAGAACCAAGTGATTCTTGTAGTGATGATCCTATTGAGAGCCAAGCCTCTTAACCATTTAATGCTTCTTACCATCAATATATTTCATCTAGAAGGATGTCACCAATGAAAACCATGCAGATTGATTTTGATAAACAAGTAGTGAAAAAGATAAAGATTGCATATGATGGCAGTGGTGGTGTTGATCCAAATCTGAAGGAAAAATCCATCGATCAAACAATGAACCCTCATTATGGGATAGGATAGTTCAAATTTGGGACTACACAAAAGACAACATAACAACAAGTATATTTTCTAGTTGATTCTAAGGATGATTCCTTTTTCTCAAGGAATCAAAGAGAGGCGTGAAGAATCCTCCAATCAAATCATGGCTTCAGTTATGTAGAATTAGTTACAAAATCAAGGCTACAATCATAATATTATGGATATTCATAGTTGTCTTCAGGAGTGGGTGATAGAAATCATTTCAATCAATAAATTTATAATTCCAGATTAATTTAGTTTGGGCCTCATACTAGTGACAGACTATTAGTCTTGCAAGTTGCTACCTTGTATAAGAGTTTAGGTGAATTTGGAAGGTGTGGAGCTTTAAACTCTCAACAGATTCCTTCAAGAAGAAATAATTAGCATTTTTTCCTTAGCTCAGGATTAACACCAATAATTACCAGCTACACTAGTCAGTCATACATGAAAGACATTGAATATGCAGTACTTGTGTGAACCCCAATAGTTGTGTCATTTCCAATTATGGAGGGACACACTGCATGTCAGCACTAATACTATTTATATAAGTCAAACATTGGATCTCCCATTTTAGTTCTTCCTAGTAAACGTAAGAAACAAGTGTCATAATTCATTTCTTGGCATGTAAATATTACTCAATCTTGAGGGCATCTTCCCACTGCAAGGTTTTGAGCTACTACCTAGCAAAGTCACTTCTTTTTTTGTCGTCAATATCCTGTGAACTTATATCAATGGTGTTATTTTTGTTTATTCCTTCTAGTTTGTAATAGTTTATGTTTCTTTATGAAGACTAAGCCAATGTTCATGCTATGGAAAAAAAATTAATTATTGTTGACCATTTATTTTCAGTGATGTTGTGCTAGCATGGGCGTCTACAACAAAACACTTCATAAAAAAGGTATGGTTATATTTAAGGTCTTCCTATCAATTTTTTACCTGTAGTTAAATATAAAAATGCATCCTTTCAAATTTTAAGACATCATATGAGTATCCTTATTATTCATGAACCCAAGTTATTCCTATGTTGGTTATAGGAGAAAGATGATATTCATAACCAAGAGGAAGGGGAGGGATTAGTCCCTCAAGTAAAGAGAAGGTTAAAGTTGACAACTCAGTTGATGTAGCAACTAATTCCATCAATAGTTGTTGTGATTGTTCATGGAAAAGAAAGTGTGGAATATGAGAATGCAACATATACTATTTTTAAAACAATCTTGCGAGATGCATGCAAGTTAGCTTCCACCTCCAAAAAAGATATGGGAAAGAAAAATGTTGGGTCCCTATAATACTAGTGATTACCCCATTACTATTGTAGTTATACCCCCATTTATATTGTTGTGCCCCTATTACCCCCATATTTTTATTTCTATGCCCCATAGAATCCCTCTATTGTTATTTTTGTGGCTTTATATTATTATTGTTAGGTCGGCTGGATTATATTGTGACTCCTTAGACTCCTATATATAGAAAGGAGGTTTTGTCATTTGTATCATCCAAGAATTGTTCATTTATGTAATGTAAATGAGGTTTCCCCCTCGAAGAGGCTGAATTCTAAGGCGTGGATCTCTCTTTTCTATCTTTTTGTGAGCTGGTTTCATAACATTTGGTATCAGAGCTTTGGATTCTAGGGTTTCACTGCTCCAAACAGGTCATCATGGCATTTTCACTATAACTTTTTTTCTGTGACGTTTCAGAAGTTACAAAAAAAACCCATTTGAGAATAAATCGCTCTGAACCTTGAGTCCGAATTTTAGAGCTTTTAGCATGATATTTGCGGAGATATGATCTGAGGAAGTTGGTATTTTTGCAAACTCCCGAATTACATTCAAAACAGGTGACCTGGGGAAAATCGTCATAACTTTCTCTCTGGGGACCGGATTGAAATTTCGTAAGAAGGTATAGAAAGAGGATGGACTGTAGTTTGATGTATGTGTGTTTTAGATTCAAAGGTTGAAACAGGGACTCGTGGTATGTCGTACAAGTTCGCTCTATTGAACCAGTCTAAAAGCAAGTCACTGTGGGAGATTTCACATAACTCTTCCTTGGAGAATCCAATTTGGCTCAGACTTGTGGCATTGGAAAGAGGACGCAGAAGGCTACTACAGCTAGAAATTTCAGAATTGGATGATCCGAAATTACAGAGATACATCAGATTCAATATCAGGCTTCTATAAAGTGAAAAAAGGTGTGTAGTTTTTTTTTAATTTTTGTGTAAGCTTGGTTTAACGGAATTCAAAGGGCATAGTAAAACATTATTATCGGTAACTGATGCCCCGAGGAAAGAAAATGCAAACACCTAGTAAGGAACCTGAAAGCTCTAGCATGACTCATGAAGAAGAGGAAGAAATGCTACATGATATATCAAAATTACAAGAACAAGTGCAACAAATGTCACGCTCACAAAAGCTAACAGAAGCTAAGATAAGTGGCGTGGAATCTAAGGTAAATGGCGTGGAATCTAAGATAAAGGGCATGGAAGCTAAGATGGATGGCATGGAAGCTAAGGTGAATGGCATGGACGCTAAAATTGATGGCATGGATGATAAGATGGATGAATTGAAGAAGTTGCTACAAGAAAGGGTCACTAATGGTGAAAAGGTAGTAAAGGAAACTCATGATGAGAACAAAAGAAATGTTAATCATGATTCCATAGACTCTAATGTTGGATCGAAGACTCACCATGTTCCAAAAATCGATATGAGGAAGTTTGATGGCAAGGATCCCGCCACATGGATATTACAGATGGAGCAATTCTTCGATCTCAATAATGTGCAAAACACACAAAAGGTACGTATGGCAACTTTATATTTGGAACCAAATCAGTTTGTATGGTATCAATGGCTTTGTTCTCGTAAACAATTTATCACTTGGGCAATTTTTACGGAAGAATTGATAGCACATTATGAGGATACAAAAAGCAACACTTTTTTTAGCCAATTGATAAGTCTCAAACAAAAGGGTTCAATAATGGAGCACATTGAGGAGTTCCAAAAATTGAACATAAGGGTAAAAGATATTCCAGAGGAGCATAGGATTGATGTGTTCATAGGGTCTTTAAAGGATAATATCCAACATGATGTGCGCCTTTGGGAACCTGATTCATTAGAGAAGGCATTCAGGTTAGCAAGAAAAATGGAAAGCAAAATTATGGCAACTAGGAAGCATACCATTCACAACTATAAAGACGGAAGTGTTGTTGCCCATAGTCTTCCACAACCTACAAGGTTGACACCACAACAATTGGAAGAAAAAAGAGCAAAAGGGCTTTGTTACAATTGTGATAGCAAATACACAAAAGGTCATAAGTGTGCTGAGAAGAAATTATTCTACATAGATTGTGAAGAGGAAGAAGAAAAGGAGCAAGAAAGGTCAAAAGAAGAGGATATATTCCAGGAACAAAGCCTAGATGAAGAAAAAATAAATCCGACCATATCTTGTAATGCATTGGCGGGAATTACCACTCCTCAAACCATCAAGATAGAAGGACAAATCAAGAAGAAAAAGGTAATAGTGTTGATTGATTCAGGAAGCACCCACAATTTTATTCATTGTAGGGTAGCAAAAGAATTGAATTGCTTCCTATATCCAGCACCAGAGTGTCAAGTGATGATTGCAAATGGAGGAACAATAAATTGTTCTGGAAAGTGCCATAATATCAAGCTATCCATGGGAGAATATGTATTGACTAGCCCAATGCTTTCCATTCCAATGGGAGGTGCTGATGTTGTACTAGGAGTCCAATGGCTACAATCCTTGGGTACAATAGCTTTTAATTTTCAAGAACTTTTCATGAAATTTTCTGTGGAAGGAAAGGAAGTTGAATTAAGGGGTATTGCAGGGAAACCAGGAAAGATAATCAGCTCTAATGGCATGACAAAGCTTCTAAAAAAGGAGCAAAGAGGTGTAATTGCACAATTATGTTCGCTAGATGTTTCCACATTGGAATCATCTATTTCTCCAGATCTCCAAAAAGTCCTGGACAATCATTCCAAGGTATTTGAGACTCCCAAAGGTCTCCCACCTATGCGTGATCATGATCATGCTATTCATCTGATTCCAGGAAGTGTTCCTCCAAACATCAGGCCGTACAGATATCCCTATGTCCAAAAAAGTGAAATTGAACGTATGGTTGCAGAAATGCTAGAGGCTGGTATAATTCAACCGAGTCAAAGTTCTTTCTCAGCTCCAGTAGTATTGGTGCACAAGAAGGATGGATCATGGCGCATGTGTCCAGATTATAGGGAGCTCAACAAGCTCACTATTAAAGATAAGTTCCCCATTCCTGTTATTGATGAATTACTGGATGAATTGCATGGATCAATTTACTTCACCAAGTTGGATCTTCGTTCGGGATATCATCAAATCAGAATGAAGATTGAAGACATTCCGAAAACAGCATTTAGAACTCATGAGGGTCATTATGAATTTTTGGTCATGCCTTTTGGCCTTACCAATGCACCTTCAACATTTCAAGGTTTGATGAATTCAATTTTCAAACCATTCCTTAGAAAATTTGTGTTAGTATTTTTTGATGATATACTAATCTACAGCAAGTCTTGGAAGGATCATGTTGAACATGTTGACAGGGTGCTACAACTATTGGAGGAGAAACAATTATATGCAAAAAGATCCAAATGTTTCTTTGGAGTCCAGGAGGTGGAATATTTGGGTCATATTGTATCTCATGAAGGAGTTAAGGTAGACCCTAGCAAAATTAAAGCCATTAAGGAATGGAAAATCCCCACATCCATAAAGCATCTGCGAGGATTTCTTGGGTTGACAGGGTATTATCGCAAGTTTGTTAAGAATTATGGGAGAATAGCAGCACCTCTAACAACATTATTGAAGAAAGATTCATTTTCATGGACTTCGGAAGCAACAAAGGCCTTTGAACATCTTAAAGAGGCAATGTGCCAAGCACCGGTCTTAGCTACACCGGACTTCACAAAAACCTTTATTGTGGAATGTGATGCTTCAGGAAATGGAATTGGTGTTGTTCTAATGCAAGATGAAAGACCCATTGCTTTTGAAAGTCGTCCAATCAAGGGAAAGTTTTTAAAAAAGCTATTTATGAGAAGGAAATGTTGGCAATACTCCATGCACTTAAGAAATGGCGACCCTACCTAATGGGAAGACACTTCAAGGTAAAAACGGATCATGATAGCCTTAAATACTTTTTAGAACAAAGATTATCCTCTGAAGAGCAACAAAAGTGGGTCACAAAGATGTTGGGTTATGACTTTGAAATCATCTACAAAAAAGGGAAGCAAAATGTGGTGGCAGATGCACTCTCAAGAAAGGATGAGGATGTGGAAGCATTGTTGTGTGCCATTTCTATTATCCAACCAGATTGGATAAACGAAGCAAGGGAGGAATGGAAGAATGACGAAGAAGTGTGGGCACTTATTCGAAAGCTACAACAAGATTCCAGTACTTCTGATACATTTAGCTGGAAAAATGATTCGTTATGGTACAAAGATCGCTTATACCTCTGTAAGAATTCCCAGCTAAAACAAAAGATTCTTATGGAATTGCACACTTCTCCCTTAGGAGGGCACTCAGGATTTTTAAAAACTTACCACAGGGTTAAGAAGGAATTTTTTTGGGATGGCCTTAAATCAGATATTCAAAAGTTTGTGGCGGAATGTTTGGTTTGCCAGCAAAATAAAGTTGAAACAATTAAGACACCAGGTCTATTACAACCTTTATCCATTCCAAGCCAACGTTGGGAGGAGGTTTCAATGGATTTTATCACAGGTTTACCCAAGTCTGAGGGAAAGAGTGTCATCATGGTGGTAGTTGACAGACTTACCAAGTATGCACACTTTTGTGCATTATCACATCCATTTAAAGCCAGTACAGTTTCTACTGCATTTATGGAAACAGTTCAAAAGCTACATGGAAACCCAAAGATTATTGTAAGTGACAGAGATCCCATTTTCACTGGAAATTTTTGGACAGAATTATTTTCTTGTCTTGGTACTCAGTTAGCTCATAGCTCATCTTATCATCCTCAATCTGATGGGCAAACTGAGATAGTAAACAAATGTTTGGAAGGATATCTTCGTTGCTTTGTATCTGATAAACAGACACAATGGGTCAAATGGTTGCCTCTGGCTGAATGGTGGTATAACACTTCCTTCCATACAGCAAAAAAATGACCCCATTTATGGCACTTTATGGGTATCAACCACCATCCATCACATCATATTTAAGAGAAAATTCTAAGGTTCAGGCAGTGGAACATCACATCGAACATCAACAACAAGTCCTCCAACTCTTAAAGGATAACCTCGTGTTGGCACAAAATAGAATGAAACAACAGGCAGATCAACATCGCAGTGAAAGAAGTTTTGATGTAGGTGATTGGGTATTCCTACGGCTACAACCATATAAGCAAATGTCCCTAAAGCAAGCTAAGAAGGATAATAAATTATCACCAAAGTATTATGGTCCGTACAAGGTGTTGCAAAAGATTGGTACTATGGCATACAAATTGGAGCTTCCTGCAGCTTCTCGATTGCACCCAGTTTTCCATGTTTCATGTTTAAAGAAGGTTATAGGTGACAAGCTCCCAATTCAAACAATATTGCCAGAACTTGACGAGGAAGGAAAAATTATATTGGAACCAGAAGCAATCACAGAAACAAGAACTCGACAGCTACGAAATCGATCAATTTCAGAGTATCTTATCAAGTGGAAGAACTTATCTACTGAAGATTCCACATGGGAGGATGAGAATTTTATGCAGAAGTATCCAGAACTACTCAAGCGTTGAGGACAACACTTTTTTGAAGGAGAGGGGCATGTTGGGTCCCTATAATACTAGTGATTACCCCATTACTATTGTAGTTATACCCCTATTTATATTGTTGTGCCCCTATTACCCCCATATTGTTATTTCTGTGCCCCATAGAATCCCTCTATTGTTATTTTTGTGGCTTTATATTATTATTGTTAGGTCGGCTGGATTATATTGTGACTCCTTAGACTCCTATATATAGAAAGGAGGTTTTGTCATTTGTATCATCCAAGAATTGTTCATTTATGTAATGTAAGGAGGTTGCCCCCTCGAAGAGGCTGAATTCTAAGGCGTGGATCTCTCTTTTCTATCTTTTTGTGAGCTGGTTTCATAACAAAAAATGAAAATGAAAACTTGTATGTATCTAGTTGGATTCACTTAGAATAATTAATAAATTGTATTACAATTAGGATTTTTTTAATTATAACTGTATTTTTATATCTAGTCTATTGTTTTGGAATATCGGCCATCTCTATTATGATGTTTTTTCTATATGAAATATGCAAGTTTTCGTTTTAACATGAAGTATTCTAAGAAATATTGTACACAATTTTTTACTTGCTTGCTTGAATTTTCTATCACATGGTCAAACTATATTTTTTTAGTACCAAAAGAATTTTATGAAAATCAATGAAATTCACTACTTCATTTGGCAAGGCCTTTGGGCAGCTTCAAAAACCTAAAAGATTGAATGCGAATTATGTTTTGAGGATAACAGAAAGCTTCATGGATAGAGAAAAGAATTTGGAAGATGAGTTCTCCAGGTAGTATTTCTCTTTGAACAAGACCACTAGTTGTAGTGGATTGTCAATATTTATAGTTGGTTATCAATCTTCAACAAAAAGCTTATCCTTTTTTGAATTGACTATTAATTGATGGATTTTTTATTTCTACATGTTGCTCTTTCTTGAAGTTTTTGCACTAACTAGTTTGAACTAATTGAGGATCAGTCATTGGTGGTATTGTTGTAATATGTTAAATCCTTGTTTGTATTGAATCAAGTCTTTGTTGTAAAATATTAATCTATGTGTTATATATTGGAAATTACAAGTATGGTAAATATGGGAAAATTATTGGTGCTTTGCATGTAAACCTGCAAAACAGATCAAAACTATGCTTATTTTATCTTTTCATTATAATGATCATTGATGTTTTGAGTTGGGCGATTGAATTTTTAAATCAATATGGAGGTATTGGATTGAGGGAGTGAATTATCTAGCCTCCATAATACACTAGGATAGCCACAGTTGTTCCCTCAAATTGGAAGTTTGGTGTTGGAATTCAGTGTGGATTTTCCATTCAATAATCGTATAGAAAATTGAATTTGAAAGTTACGTTCCAAAATTATCCTATTTGGAAGATTATTAATGGTGATTGCTACATATTTTCAATGCCTATTTGGGGGATTACTAGTGGTAAAAACTACATACTTTCGATGTTGGAAATTTTCTCCAAATCAGACCTAATATATTGTACCACAGGTCAAGAACACAATGGGAAGGGAATTGTCTTTGAAATTTATCTGCTTCTACTGTAGTGATCCATAAATATAAGAAAAACATTAATAATTTGATATAGACTAATTGGCTTATTCATATGTGATAATGGACATAAATAGTAGTTCTTATCTCAAGAAATGTTCATCAAACATAGGCTTTTTTTACATCGTCAACTTCCAACCCTGGACTTATTCACTTAGCCTTATATATTATCCAGTTATATACATGTATACGAGGCTATCCTATTATTGTATCCTTTTCACTTCATTTCATTTTATTCTAGACTTAGGTTTGACATTTTCTAGGAGTTGTGTTTGCACTCCCACATTGTATAAGTAATATACAACTTGAGATTTTTAGCATGTAACTTAATTGGCATGATTGTGTCTAAGCTTTCCTTGAAGGTTGAGTACTAAGTTCACTAAGTTGTTATCTTCTATGGTGTTGTTTTATTTTCTTTGTTTATACATGTCATCTGGCCACATAGTAGCCACTATCATCCAACTAAAGAAAACTTGTTCGAGTTTCTTGTTTTTATGGGGAAAGTGGAATTGACATTACTGATGTTGAATTCTAGTGAATGTGCATTTTTATCTAATATGATAAAGCAAAGTTACATATGTTAAGTACAAAACTAAATAATATCAAGTGCAAATAAAAATAATTTCAACCATATAAATTTTAATATATAACATATCAAGTATTACAATATGAGTTTCAAACTTAATATCGGTTGGACTACAATTTACACATGAAATATTGTTTCATAATTTCAAAACATTATCACTGTGTTGCCAAATCATTGCAAGTGAATTCACCAATTCTGAAGTTGTGACCATTAGTCTCTATGAGTGTGTCTTATGCAAGATATTATATCTGATGCTATCATTAGACAAATTCTATTCTCTCTCTCTTTTTGTATTTGTCGCTCTAGGGTTATTGTTCTCCTTTTTCTTGAATTAATTATTCTTGCCATCAATATTGCGTTCCTCTCCTGAAAATGAAATAAGATAAAATGCAAAGTATAATACATGAAAGATGATAAATACTTGAATATAAAATAAAGTAGACTATAAAATATTTATACTACATATACCTCAACATTCGATAGTGGCCACTATGCGGCTAGATGACCTATATAAACAAAGAAAATAAAATGTCACCATAGAAAATAACACCTTAGGAACTTGGTATTAAAACTTAAACAAAACCTTACGCACAATCATACCAGCTAAGTTACATTTTAAAAATATTAGGCAATAGATAACTTGTAAAAACAAATGGAAAAAAAAAACTAGTGTAAAAAAATCCTTATTGCTTGTTCTAAAAGAGTCATGTTCCTTAAATTTGGATATTATTCTACCCACAGTAAAAGTTCCTCGCTATTATGACCTATGTTTTTAGGATCATGAGATTGATCCAACATCATATCAGATTGTGGACACAAAATGATTCAACTTTCCAAGATGAGTACCTCACTTGGTTGCAAGGAAAATTTTAAGGATACAAATTTATTTTAAAGGTTAGAAACCTTGGCGAATCTTACTAGTCACTAACGTGTAATGTATAAAATGTTTGAAGATAATTTTGTAAAAATATTCAAATTTATAATGATTTTATATAATGTTTGTAAAATTTTGGCAATTTTTAAGGTAAAATAATTTTATAGTATAAAACTTGGGTGAATCATTTTAGAAAAAAAATGGAAATTGGCGAATCATTTTTTGGAAAAAATGTGGAAAATTAACCCACCTGCGAATATTAGCCCCTAAAATTTTCCCTGCTTGGTTGAATGAAGGTGCTAGCTGTGAGTAGTGTCAAAACCTTAGGGAAGCATAACACTAATCCCTAAGAAAATATATCACCACTTGTCCACTAAAAGAAAAAAATTTAATCCCAGAATAACCTCTTGGAGTACATTTCTTTGGATGGATATCACACTCTAAGAGATGATTGTCTAATATAATGAGAAGTGTACATATATTGTCACAATTCCCCTCATAGTCAGACCCTATAGTTGTGTCCTATAATATCAATCATATTATACTATTTAATTATAAATTATGACTATCAGATAATTATTAGTTTGAATAATTAGTCTGAAATTGTGTTTTTAGTATTTCCGTATACATGAAAATATTTGGAATAGATAAGGTACCTTTTGTGACTAGTTAATTTCGAGTGAATCTAAAGACATAAGAAATTATGGTGCCTCGGTGTTTCTCTAGCGGTTATTTTCTCATTGTACCAATTGTTCCCATGTCCTCTACTACTTTGTGTGAATTCCTCTTTGATGATGTCCAATGCCAATGTAATGGACATTTATCCTCGATATTTTTTCTGAGCCAAAGGGAAGCTCCACAAGTAACAACCAAAAAGTAGCCTCAAATATATTATTGGGGGCCAAAATGTAGTAATTATATGACAAGTGAAGAAACACTACACGTTAAGCATCTTCCCTTTAATATTGATTAATAATTTCTTTGCATGATCATGTAATACTAAAGTGTCAAGTAGGGACATTTAAAGTTAGTCATCCATCAATATCACCTTTCAAAGTGCTTAGTAGTTAATACTTCTTATTACACACACAATAGATCACCAACTTCAAGGATAACAATATAAACACAACAAAAATGAAATTAAAATAAATGCTAGGAAGTTAAATGCGACTAATCTTGAGTCAAGAAAATACTAAGATCTTCACATTAGCAAGGCATTCTTAGGCACTAAAACAGAAAATCCCTCCATTGCATCATTTTCACATTTTCTTTAATTTCTTTAGTTGAGAACATAATTTTCAGAAAGAAAAAAATTCATTGAAAAAGATCTCTAAATCCTAGCAAATTCTCAAGTGATTTTCATATCAATTAAACATAAAGGAAATCATTGGATATGCTTTTAACTTGTGAAATATATTGAAGAATATGAAGCTTTCTCATCCCTTGCTCTTAATCAAATTGTAATTTGTGGGTTCCAATCAAGTAATCAATTTCCCTCCAAGATAGTTAAGAGATCACATTGGAGAAGGACTTCTAGAAGCATTGGAATAGTAGAAAAAGAATTAACTAGGAGGAAAACGAAGCACTTTAGTGGGTGCTCCAAAATATTTGAATGCAACTGAAAATGATCTTATACTCCCTACACACATTTTAAAACAAAAACCATTCAACTACATCTCATTTATTTTCGACCTTTTTGTAATATGTAATTCTTTGAGCAAGAATAGAGCATTCATAAATATTGTCATGAAATAGGACTCTTCATAATCCTAATAAGTTGGGCTAAAACAAATAAACAATTTCATGTAGTGAATAAATCTTATGTGGTAGATTTATATGATTAAAATGACAACTTTATTCTTAATCTCATTCCAACAAAAATAAAATCAACCCTAACTAGTTGGGACCTAACAAATCAACAATTTCATGTAGTAAAGTAAACCTACATGGTAGATCCCAATTATTTGCAATGACAACTTTATTCTTGATCTTATTACAACATAGATAAATTCAAGAGTACATACATATTTCCCTATCTGAGACAAACTTTGAACACATTCCAAGATTTCATAGAAATATAACGATATGATTTACCTGTAGGACATGAGAAATCTACCTACATCTAGCACCCGTCATTAGACAATAGTGTTATTGAGACACCATCTCATGGCATTATCATGTAGATAGACAATGTTATATAGATACCTTGCAACACCTATTCAACACTACTTTAAAGCTTCAAATTCATCAATTGATTTACTTTAGTAGCAAATTATAGTGGGATTTCATTAAATACAACCCGGCAAAATCCATTTATGATAACTTTCATTGCCTTCTCTCGATCTATCCCCCTCTATAAATAGAATAACTGATATTCCCCAATTTTTGAGTTACTTGATTCATGTTCAACATGGGCTATTGGGTTCTTCACATGGAAATGTTTGCAAATATTAGATATATAATGGAAACAAGCATGCAATTCAAGGTTTCTCCTAAAGTCTTTTGGGTGAATTATAAAACACAATCTACTTAAAACATGATATATGGTGGTAAGAAAATCCTACCCAATATCCCACTTAAGAATTCAAAATGTTGCAAATAGGAGATGTCTTAAACAATATCAACTATTTAATTGCCTAATCACACTAAAATAGACAAATTTTTAAAATGTTGAAAAGTGTGAAAAAAATGGAGTTGGAATATTATAGTTATGTCAGGGTAGATATAGTTATGTAGAATGTAAATTCTATCTAAAACACATGTATGTAACTTCTATAGCTACATGAAATGTAACTTCTATATAACATTCTAAATATCCCTTTTCAATCATTTAAGAGACTAACGGTATTTTATCTTCGGTTAATAACTTAATACTCTACCAAAAATATCATTGAATTGGTTCTTCACCAACCAAGTGGAAATTTTAAACCAGTGTGAAAATGCTTACTCATTCCCCTGCCATATTTTTGATATTTTATTTTTGTGTGGATTTAAGCTAGTGTAATGTAACTTCTACATATTTGACAACTAAATGTAACAAATTACCTAAATTGAAGTTATACAATTAACATATCCATAATAATATACAATATATGTGAGTTATAAGTAATATGACATTTACATGTTATATCAAGACAAATGTTTTCTCATCTCATTAACTCTTATCTTATAGTTGGTGATGGATATAGCGTTTAAAAGTATGAGCCATCCTTGTCATATCTTATATTTAATGATGGATATAGCTTTTAAAAGCATAAACCTTGTTTGTTATTTTATGTACGGTCAATTTAAATGGAATTGCTCATAATTTTATTCAATATTATCTTGTACAAATGGAAATAAAATGATGTGGGGGTGGTGTTTCTAGTGACTTTCGAATGTGTTTTAATTACCTAAATTTAGCCTATTTAAAATAAACATGGGTGATGCTTCTATTGATTTTCAAACTTGTTTTAATTACCTAAATTTAACCTATTTAAAGTAAATAGTTGCATTGACCATCTTATTTTCAAGTCAGTAACATTGCTTGAGGGCATCTTCATGACATCCACCACCTCTGAAAATTATGAGATATTATTAGTATCTTGCACTAAATAGATAATGTTGGCATAGAATATTTTATTGTGTTTTTTACTCCGTGTCACAAATTTAATGATATTTTATGATTCTTGGTTTCGATTTCCATGCTAAGGCTAGATTCATCATGCCTGTTATGATTTTTAGTTATGAACACATCATACTGCTCAATCCTAATTGTATCAAAAATAGAGAGTATGCACAATGACATGTAGTGACATGTGGGTGTCTATTTTACTCAATGATATGCTTGATTTTTTAACCCATTCCAATCCCACCACAATGAAATTAAGAGAGATAAGGACACAATAAGGACTACCAATAAATGAAATTAGAGACTTTAGAATGCAACTCAAATCGTACTTGAATGTAACGATAAGTATTTACTGCCGCTTGGTCACCAATGAGCATCGAATAACACTGTGAAAAATTCCTTGCATTATGATAATTTTTTTGCACCTGCACTAATCCTGTATAATAGTTCCTTGACTTGCCTATCGATATAATTTTAGAAACAATCCAACTCCTGAAATTATTCCCTAAATGGATAATCTTTGTCCCCCCTATTGATATTTATTTTTCAAGGCAATAGAATAGAACTCTCCAATTACTTCTTTGCCTTTCAAAACAATGCTTAAGTATTTCTAGGTGATTATCAAACCAGCCTCTACTCAGGTCCACAAAATCCTTGATTTGTCTCCATCACAAAAAACCATTTTCATAATAAAATTATAAATCCCATGTATGAATTCCTCGTCCCTAACATACCAATTTTTTACAGTGGAATAATTTATCATTTCTCCCTCGGTGCAATAGAGATCCACTATTGTGGTATGGAGATGATCGGTGTCATAAAATGGTGTAGTGTATCCTTCAATATATGTCACAAAACTCCTCTCATCTACAATAATAAGATTCCTCTCAAACTACCTAGTCTCCATCTCATTCATCCTAAAATAAGTGGATATTTCCATGGGTGACAAAGTGTGCTTGGGGATTCAATAGGAGTTATCACTAAAAAAAAATACAATGTAGCATAATGGTTATCAGCAGGAGGAACAACCTTGTCAAGCTACTTCCTAACTAGATCAATATACTCTTGAATTACCTCTTATAACGAACAAAAGATAACCTCAACTACCTATAGAGTCTACCTATGCATGGTATCAATGAAAACACTGTAAAAAACAACATCTACAATAACATTGGTCAATCTCTTCTTTTAGTTGAGGGCATGCCCAACTTTTGAAAAGTATCAAGCAGGTCACGGTCAACCTCATCTAGGCTCCTCTTCTTCTTCTACTCTCTCTGTTTAGGTTCAGAATAATAAAAAAGGTCTTGGAAATTGATAGGTCGGTAAAAGTTATCAAACCATTTGGGTTCTTCCATTTTTAATCATTGTCTATAAGTATTGAGTCTAAATTGAAATTTCCATTCAGGTTCCTTTTTTTAGTTGAAATTAACCTAAGCTTTGGAGAATTGTAAGGTTTAATGGATCTAAGTATATTCAACTTAAAATATAGTAACATGGTTTAAAATTGTAGGCATTGAGATCAGAATCTAAGGATGAAACGAAGAACCTTTTATGTTCATGATTACAAACAATTTTAATTTCATGAACAAAGTTTGAGGAAGGTCTAGTATTTTCATCCTACCAGAAAATTTTCTTGCATCACTCGAGCCATGTGAATTTGGGCATGGTAGAGTCCATTACACAAAAAAGTATTTCATGCATTCTGACCCTAGAAACGTTAGGGTAAGGACATGAAAAATGCTTAATTGTCCATTATATTTTGATGAATTGTTGGCCGAATCAAGATCTGCATTATTATAATCATTAAACCCTTTATACAATAAGGACATGCAAAATGCTTACTTGTGCATTGTCTTTTGATGAATTGTTGACTGCAATCAAGATCTGCATTATCATAATCATTAAACCCTAAACTCTAGATGAAATTTGTGCTTTGATCATATAAACCCTCGAAATTGTTTACCCATAATAACAAAAAAACATCTTTAGTAAAAAGGAAGAACTCTTCAGAGTCCAAATTCATACCCATGTATAAATGGCCAAAATATCCACGCCCAATGACCTTGCCCTTCCTCCATCTAATTTTTTATGCTCTCCTAAGGTGTTTCCCATGAAAACTCCTTATGGGGTTCAAATCCCATGAAATCCATAGATCACATTGATGGTCTTCCTTCATCTAGCATTTCCACACAGATATCAACAAGGAAGAGAAAAATGCAGTGCTACAACGTGATGTTGTAATCTATGAATATTTTATTTGATCCCAAAGCTAAATTGGAAATGAAAAATAAAATAAATATTTATAATTGAAAAAATAAAATAAATATTTATATTATAAAATAAAATATATAAATTTCAGTTGGGTTAAATGATTTATTTTTAATAATAATTTTTTATTTTTGCATAAGATGCTAAATTAAAAAGAAGAAGAAGAAGTTAAAAATGATATTGGGATGAATGTAAACATTTAAATATGGCCTCAATTACTAATAAAAAGTTAAATTAATAAAAATAATAAAATTCGATTTGTTATATTTTGATTTTTTTATTAACTTGTGAATAGGCTTTGTTACAATACCATGGGGCAATATCATGGCTTTTTCAATAGTACATGTCCAAAAACCATAACTTATTTCACAACCAAAATATTTGATAACAATATCATAAGATTCTTAATCGTGGATATTCACCCCCACCTTACGATAGATATTTTTAACTTGTAAAAAATAGTCTTTGTTACAATACCATGGGTCAATACCATGGATTATCAATACCACATGACCAAAAAATGTAAATTATTTCACAATCAAAATATTTTATAACAATATGACAAGATTGTTAACCATGGATATTCACCCTCACTTTACCATGGATATTAACTTGTAAATAGACTTTGTTACAATACCATGGGCCAATACCATGGCTTATCAATAGCACATGCAAAAAAACCATAACATATTTCATAGTAAAATATTTCATTTTAATTTAATTTTGCAACATTTTTTTAATTGAATCTGAAAGGGAAAATGTTACAATTTGAGATACATCTAAACTCTCTATCCTCATGACTACTAAAAATATTCCCATAGAAATTCTGTGTTGGTTCTTTATATATATATATATATATATATATATATATATATATATATATATATATATATATATATATATATATATATATAACTGGCATGGATCCATCTTAGCTAAGGATCCTGTTGAAAATGGCAACAAGAAATGCTAAAAATAGAAGTGCTAAAATAGCAGTTTGAGTACCAATTGGGCAACACGGAATGAAAAATGGAAGTGCTAAAAATAGAATTCTATTTTTAGCAGTTCAGGATGGATTGCTATTTTAGTCAGTCCCTAGACTAAAAATAGGAAGTAAAATTCGAATTTGATATTAACAGCAGTTTCTAAATTAGTTAATTAATTCATCTTGAGTTAATTAGTTAAGGAAAATCAAACTTGAAGTCTATGTGAGGACATGCAACAATTTATCTATTAATTGAGGAATTTATCCATTAGTTAAAGAGATAAGGATGAGTTGTAATATTGATTTGTAATTAGTTGGCTCAATTAACTGTGTCAAGTCCAGTTAGATTAATTTAACAGTTTGTTAAATTAATGAAAGTTTAGTTAGTTAATGCTTGCATGTATGTAACTATTGTATTTCAGATAACTGAGTATTAACTCATGAATAACTCATGCATGTCAGTTCAGACAGAGAAAGGTGGAGAGAGAGAGGGGGTGAAAAGGGAGACATGGAGAGAGAGGAGAGCGGGAGGGAATAAAGAGAAGGATATAGATAGAGAGGGAGAGAAGGGGAAGAGAGAGATAGATAGAGAAGGGGAAGAGAGGGAGAGACTGTGTGTGTATGTTTGGGGGGTGAGATAGAGAGAGGGAATAACAAAGAGACACAAATACAAATATAGATATTATATAGTATTATATAACCAACCTAGATCCATATTAACCCTATAACTATCAAGTGCCAAGAGGGATCCAATCTCTTGAGGTGCAAACATTTCCTCAAGTTTTGCACTAGAAAAAAAAGTTTGCACCTCGAGAGATTGGATCCCTCTCGACGCTTGATAGATCTGGGGTTAAGATGGATCTAGGTCGGTTAATATGAAATTAAAGTAGTTTTTATTTGATATTATAGTCTTAAAAAATAAAATTTCTCTTCAAATTAATTTCAAATTGGAACTAGATCCAATTAGATTCAATGAATAGATTTTTAAAAAATACATTGAAAAAAAAAATTAAAAAATCTATTAAAAAATCTATTTTTAAAATTACAAATTGTTAGAGATAAATAATGCAAATTTGGCTTACCTATACACCATGTGAGGATGAATAAATTTTTAAGAAAGGATAACCTTTCAACCAATCTTTAATAGTCTTTCAATCCCCTATCACTTGTAAGTTTAGATTGGTTGACACAATTAAGATGACTAACATAAAAAACTAATTCATATTATTATAGTACTTGTAAGGTAGTTGTAATTTTGTTTTTAGACTAAATTAGTCATTCATGTTAGTCATTTTTAGTTGTATTACTTATTATCTAGTCACATATTTTAACCCGTGACTAAATTAGTGATTTATGTTAGTCGTTTTTAGTTCGGTCACTTAATATTGCTCATATTTTGTAGTATTTCACTTGGAAAAGTTGTGGTGACCAAACTTTTTAGTCATATAGTCACTAATTTCTCATTTTATACAAGTGGATAAAACAATATTTCATGTGTAAATTGTAGTCCAACCAATATTAAGTTGGAAACTCATATTGTAATACTTGACATTTTTTATAATACAATTTATGTGTTTGAAATTATTTATAGATGCACTTGATATTATTTAGTATTGTAATTAACATATGTAACTTTATGTTTTCATATTAAAAGGTCATACACATTGTATGACATTTTTTGAATGTAGTCACCAAATCATACTAATTAATTTATGTTGATTAATAATGAACACATAAAATCAATCTAAAACTACTAAATTAGTAGTTTATATTGATTAATGATTGTTATGAAACCAGCTCAAGAAAAGATAGAAAAGATAGATCAACGCCTTAGAATTCAGCCTCTTCGAGGGGGCAACCTCCTTTACATTACATAAATGAACAATTCTTCGATGATTCAAATGACAAAACCTCCTTTCTACATATAGGAGTCTAAGGAGTCACAATATAACCCAGCGGACCTAACAATAATAATATAAAGCCACAAAAATAACAATAGAGGGATTCTATGGGGCACAGTAATAACAATATGGGGATAATAGGGGCACAACAATAATAATAAGGGATGCAACTATAATAGTAATGGTGTAATTACTAGTATTATAGGGACCCAACATGCCCCTCTCCTTCAAAAAAAGTGTTTTCCTCAACACTTGAGTAGTTCTGGATGCTTCTGTATAAAATTCTCATCCTCCCATGTGGAATCTTCGTCGGATAAGTTCTTCCACTTGATAAGATACTCTGAAATTGATCGATTTCGTAGCTGTCGAGTTCTTGTTTCTGTGACTGCTTCCGGTTCCAATATAATTTTTCCTTCCTCGTCAAGTTCTGGCAATATTGTTTGAACTAGGAGCTTGTCGCCTATAACCTTCTTTAAACATGAAACATGGAAAACTGGGTGCAATCGAGAAGCTGCAGGAAGCTCCAATTTGTATGCCATAGTACCAATCTTTTGCAACACCTTGTATGGACCATAATACTTTGGTGATAATTTATTATCCTTCTTAGCTTGCTCGAGGGACATTTGCATATATGGTTGTAGCCGTAGGAATACCCAATCACCTACATCAAAACTTCTTTCACTGCGATGTTGATCTGCCTGTTGTTTCATTCTATTCTATGCCAACACGAGGTTATCCTTTAAGAGTTGGAGGACTTGTTGTTGATGTTCGATGTGATGTTCCACTGCTTGAACCTTAGGACTTTCTCTTAAATATGTTGTGATGGATGGTGGCTGATATCCATAAAGTGCCATAAATGGGGTCATTTTTGTTACTGTATGGAAGGAAGTGTTATACCACCATTCAGCCAGAGGCAACCATTTGACCCATTGTGTCTATTTATCATATACAAAGCAACAAAGATATCCTTCCAAACATTTGTTTACTATCTCAGTTTGCCCATCAGATTGAGGATGATAAGATGAGCTATGAGCTAACTGAGTACCAAGACAAGAAAATAATTTTGTCCAAAAATGTCCAATGAAAATGGGATCTCTGTCACATACAATAATCTTTGGGTTTCCATGTAGCTTTTGAATTGTTTCCATAAATGCAGTAGAAACCGTACTGGCTTTAAATGGATGTGATAATGCACAAAAGTGTGCATACTTGGTAAGTCTGTCAACTACCACCATGATGACACTCTTTCCCTTAGACTTGGGTAAACCTGTGATAAAATCCATTGAAACCTCCTCCCAACGTTGGCTTGGAATGGATAGAAGTTGTAATAGACCCGGTGTCTTAATTGTTTCAACTTTATTTTGTTGGAAAACCAAACATTCCGCCACAAATTTTTGAATATCCGATTTAAGGCCATCCCAAAAAAATTCCTTCTTAACCCTGTGGTAAGTTTTTAAAAATCCTGAGTGCCCTCCTAAGGGAGAAGTGTGCAATTCCATAAGAATCTTTTGTTTTAGTTGGGAATTCTTACAGAGGTATAAGCGATCTTTCTACCATAAAGAATCATTTTGCCAGCTAAATGTATCATACGTACTAGAATCTTGTTGTAACTTTCCAATAAGTGCCCATACTTCTTCTTCATTCTTCCATTCCTCCCTTGCTTCATTTATCCAATCTGGTTGGATAATATAAATGGCACACAACAATGCTTCCACATCCTCATCCTTTCTTGAGAGTGCATCTTCCACCACATTTTGCTTCCCTTTTTTGTAGATGATTTCAAAGTCATAACCCAACATCTTTGTGACCCACTTTTGTTGCTCTTCAGAGGATAATCTTTGTTCTAAAAAGTATTTAAGGCTATCATGAGCCGTTTTTACCTTGAAGTGTCTTCCCATTAGGTAGGGTCACCATTTCTTAAGTGCATGGAGTATTGCCAACATTTCCTTCTCATAAATAGCTTTGTGTAAAAACTTTCCCTTGATTGGATGACTTTCAAAAGCAATGGGTCTTTCATCTTGCATTAAAATAGCACCAATTCCATTTCCTGAAGCATCTCGTTCCACAATAAAGGTTTTTGTGAAGTCCGGTGTAGCTAAGGCCAGTGCTTGGAACATTGCCTCTTTAAGATGTTCGAAGGCCTTTGTTGCTTCTGGAGTCCATGAAAATGCATCTTTCTTCAATAATGTTGTTAGAGGTGTTGCTATTCTCCCATAATTCTTAACAAACTTGCGATAATACCCTGTCAACCCGAGAAATCCTCGCAGATGCTTTATGGATGTGGGGATTTTCCATTTCTTAATGGCTTTAATTTTGCTAGGGTCTACCTTAACTCCTTCATGAGATACAATATGGCCCAGATATTCCACCTCTTGCACTCCAAAGAAACATTTGGATCTTTTTATATATAATTGTTTCTCCTCCAATAATTGTAGCACCCTGCCAACATGTTCAACATGATCCTTCCAAGACTTGCTGTGGATTAGTATATCATCAAAAAATACTAACACAAATTTTCTAAGGAATGGTTTGAAAATGGAATTCATCAAACCTTGAAATGTTGAAGGTGCATTGGTAAGGCCAAAAGGGATGACCAAAAATTCATAATGACCCTCATGAGTTCTAAATGTTGTTTTTGGAATGTATTCAGTCTTCATTCTGATTTGATGATATCTTGAATGAAGATCCAACTTGGTGAAGTAAATTGATCCATGCAATTCATCCAGTAATTCATCAATGACAGGAATGGGAAACTTATCTTTAATAGTGAGCTTGTTGAGCTCCCTATAATCTGGACACATGTGCCATGATCCATCCATCTTGTGCACTAATACTACTGGAGCAGAGAAAGAACTTTGACTCGGTTGAATTATACCAACCTCTAGCATTTCTGCAACCATACGTTCAATTTCACTCTTTTGGGCATAAGGATATCTGTACGGCCTGATGTTTAGAGGAACACTTCCTGGAATCAAATGAATAGCATGATCATGATCACGAATAGGTGGGAGACCTTTGGGAGTCTCAAATACCTTGGAATGATTGTCCAAGACTTTTTGGAGATCTGGCGAAATAGATGATTGCAATGTGGAAACATCTAGCGAACATAATTGTGAAATTACACCCCTTTGTTCCTTTTTTAGAAGCTTTGTCATACCATTAGAGCTAATTTATCTTTCCCAGTTTCCCTGCAATACCCCTTAATTCAACTTCCTTTCCTTCCATGGAAAATTTCATGAAAAGTTCTTGAAAATTGAAATCTATTGTACCCAAGGATTGTAGCCATTGTACTCCTAGTACAACATCAGCACCTCCCATTGGAATGGAAAGCATTGGGCTAGTCAATACATATTCTCCCATTGATAGCTTGATATTATGGCACTTTCTAGAGCAATTTATTATTCCTCCATTTGCAACCATCACTTGACACTCTAGTGCTGGGTATAAGAAGCAATTCAATTCTTTTGCTACCTTACAATGAGTAAAATTGCAGGTACTTCCTGAATCAATCAACACTAGTACCTTTTTCTTCTTGATTTGTCCTTCTATCTTGATGGTTTGAGGAGTGGTAATTCCCGCCAATGCATTACAAGATATGGTCGGATTCATTTCTTCTTTATCTAGGCTTTGTTCTTGGAGTATATCCTCTTCTTTTGACCTTTCTTGCTCCTTTTCTTCTTCCTCTTCACAATCTATGTAGAATAATTTCTTCTCAGCACACTTATGACCTTTAGTGTATTTGTTATCACAACAATAACAAAGCCCTTTTGCTCTTTTGTCTTCCAATTGTTGTGGTGTCAACCTTATAGGTTGTGGAAGACTATGAGCAACCACACTTCCATCTTTATAGTTGAGAGTGGTATGCTTCTTGGTTGCCATAATTTTGCTTTCCATTTTTCTTGCTAACCTGAATGCCTTCTCTAATGAATCAGGTTCCCAAAGGCGAACATTATGTTGGATATTATCCTTTAAAGACCCTATGAACACATCAGTCCTATGATCCTCTGGAATATCTTTTACCCTTATGTTCAATTTTTGGAACTCCTCAATGTGCTCCATTATTGAACCCTTCTGTTTGAGACTTATCAATTGGCTAAAAAAAGTGTTGCTTTTTGTATCCTCATAATATTCTATCAATTCTTCCATAAAAATTGCCCAGGTGATAAATTATTTACGAGAGAAAAGCCATTGATACCATACAAACTGATTTGGTTCCAAATATAAAGTTGCCATACGTACTTTTTGTGTGTTTTGCACATTATTGAGATCGAAAAATTGCTCCATTTGTAATATCCATGTTGTAGGATCCTTGCCCTCAAACTTCCTCAGATCGATTTTTGGAATATGGTGGGTTTTCGATCCCACATTAGAGTCTAAGAAATCATGATTAACATTTCTTTTGTTCGCATCATGAGTTTCCTTTACTACCTTTTCAGCATTGGTAAGTATTTCCTGTAGAAAAGTTGTCAAATCTGTCTTCAAATCTGCCATGCCTGTCATCAAATTCGTGTTCAAATCTACCTTCAAGTTGTCCATCTTAGCTTCCATGCCATTTATCTTAGCTTCTGTTAGCTTTTGTGACAGTGACATTTGTTGCACTTGTTCTTGTAATTTTGATATATCATGTAGCATTTCTTCCTCTTCTTCATGAGTCATGCTAGAGCTTTCAGGTTCCTTACTGGGTGTTTGCATTTTCTTTCCTCAGGGCATCAATTACCGATAATAATGCTCTACTATGCCCTTTGAATTCCTTCAAAATAAATTTTCAAGCCAAGCTAAAGCAAAAATTTAAGAAAATCTACACACCTTTTTTCACTTTGTGGGAGCTCGATATTGCCTCTGATGTATCTTTGTACTTTCTGATCTTCTAGTTCTGAATTTGTGATTTGCAGTAGCCCTCTGTGTCCTCTTTTCAATGCCACAAGTCTGACCCAAATTGGATTCTCCAAGGAAGAGTTATGTGAAATCTCCCACAGTGACTTGATTATAGACTAGTTCAGTAGAGTGAACTTGTACGACGTGTCACAAGTCACTGTTTCAACCTTTGGAATTAAAAAAATCCATACAAGAAACTATGGTCCGTCCTCTTTTTGTACCTTCTTATGAAATTTCAATCTGATCCCTAGAGAGAAAGTTATGACTATTTTCCCCAGGTCACCTGTTTGGAATGTAATTCAGGAGTCTGCAAAAAGACCAACTTCCTCAGATCATATCTCCACGAATATAGTGCGAAAAAACCTGAAATTCGGACCCAAGGTTCAGCGCGATTTCTTCTCAAATGGGTTGTTTTTGCAACTTCTGCAATGTTGTAAAACAAAAGTTATAGCAAAAATGCCACGATGACCTGTTTGGAGCAGCGAAACCCTAGAATCCAAAGCTCCGATACCAAATGTTATGAAACCAGCTCAAGAAAAGATAGAAAAGATAGATCAACGCCTTATAATTCAGCCTCTTCGAGGGGAAACCTCCTTTACATTACATAAATGAACAATTCTTCGATGATTCAAATGACAAAACCTCCTTTCTATATATAGGAGTCTAAGGAGTCACAATATAACCCAGCCGACCTAACAATAATAATATAAAGCCACAAAAATAACAATAGAGGGATTCTATGGGGCACAGTAATAACAATATGGGGATAATAGGGGCACAAAAATATTAATAAGGGATGCAACTACAATAGTAATGGGGTAATTACTAGTATTATAGGGACCCAACAATGATAAACACAAATAAAATGAACATATATCTGAATTAATTGTTTATAATGATTATTAATGAAAGTAAATGAAATGAGTATAAACTAATAAATTAGTCATTTATATCTTGAATATGAAACTACGGAAAAAAAAATAAATGACTAATGCAAATGATATATTTGTGATTACAAATAACGACTAAATTTTTCATATATACAACTATTAGTCGCTAATTTACAGTATCTTATAACACGACCAAAATTTATTCATATTTCTCTGGTCATTAATTGGTTTCAAATTATGGCTAAATTTTTCATATATATGGCTATTAGTAGTTAATTTACAGTATCTTATAACATGACCAACGTTTTGGTCATATTTCTTTGGCCATTAATGGATTTTCTCGGGTAATTATATAATAATTTATTTTGTTGTATATTTGGTTATTAATTGTGGAAATTAATGACTAAATTAATAACCAAATTTATGACTAAATATAATATTGGACAATGAAATTGTGACAACCAATTAATGACTATGCTAAAAACAAACAAAAGTTGGTCGCATTATAAGATACTGTAAATTAGCTACTATTGGTCACCGACCGAAACATGGTTGTTTATATGAAAATTCTAGTCATTTTTTAGTAACTAATTAGCCATTTTGTACTAGTGTGAGGAGAGTGGTTGAAGTAAAGGAGAAAAATAAAAAGGTGGAGACATTGTGTGTTCCAGAGGCTTGCAGGGTTGAGCAAGTGGAAACACTGTAAACTCTAGACTCTTGTTTAGCAAAGAAGATACTGTGTGTGTGTTTGAATTCCTTCAGTGTGAGCACAAGGAAATATTGTGTGCTATGTATCCATGTTAAATAGGTGGATACATTATGGACTATGATTGAATGTATTATAAATGCAAGAACATCTATTCAAAGAAAAAAGTACCTAGAAGGTCTTCTCAATTTTACTAAAGGGATTAGGTTCCCTTAATTTGATTCAATTTGATTTATGAAGATAGGATTATAAGATTTGTTTCCAAAGAAATAAAGATGTAATAGAGCTTGATTATAGGAATGAGGAATTCATTTCCTCAACGACATGTAATTCGCTATTTCTAGTGGTTTCTTGAGAAAATTAAACCTTTTAGGGTAGACTTGGTATTTTTTATGAATAAATCATTTGGTCCATGTTTATTTGATCTCAAAAAATTATTCTTATTATATATAGACAAATTATGTAACAGTGAAAAATCTTGAAGTATATGGAGGAGAGTGTGTGTGTGAGTGTTTTAGTTCTGGAAAAATTATGTAAAGGAGGAAGCTGATGTTAGTATTAGAAAAGTCTTGTAACATTCCCCTTCCATATATATATATATATATATATATATATATATATATATATATATATATATATATATATAGATATATATATATATAGGTTATGTATGGTTATTTGTGTTATAATTGAGCATTTACTATATTTTGAGAGATATTTAAAAGCAAGGATAAAGTTGATATTGGTCTTATTTGTATTCCAAATGGATTAACCATTACAAGCCCTTGATGTATACTATCAGGATGGGACTTACAATCCCAACTTCAATCTTAGAGTTCACTGTTCAAAGTTCTACTTGTGTATAGTTATCTTGGTCTAAAATAGAATACGAGATTGAAATTAAATCTATATCAAGCTTGGGTTTAGCTCTTAATACATTAACTAACAAAGTTATGAGAAAAATTATGGAGAAAGAATCTATCAATCCCTAACAATTTTTATTTAGCTCAATTCACATTGAACTGCAGATTTTATATCTAGATTCATTTTATGGCTAGATCCATTAAAAGACGGAATCATAGTTATCATCTAGATAAAGTTTCTCATTTGGGACTTGTTGGGTCTCAAAAATGTCATCTATTTCATCATATTTTCATTCATTTTTAACCATATTCCAATATATTATAACTTTACACTAAGACCATTTTCATGATCATATATGGGTTTATCATTATTATTTTCCAAAGCATTATTTTAGTATTTTGAGTGAATTTATGGTTAAGTATTAGAAAAAAACATGTATTCACTTATATATAAAAGTTGGATGAGTTTTGTGATGTGTGTAGGCATATTTGAAGATTCCAACAAAATCATATTTGGACTCGAAGTCTCAAATTCGAATTTCCTTTTCAAACGCTTGAAGATTTGAGGAATATTTGAGATAATCATTCAAGCAAATTTGAGGGAGAAAAATCATGGAAGTTATGATAATATTTTTTATCAAATATTTTAGATATTTGTAAGAGGATATGTAGAGATGTCACTTGCTAGATGTTAACACATGGTTGTAGCCACATGAGATATTTGTGGATCTAGGAGAGATTGTTGGATCTACATTTATTAATTAGTTGTCCTAGTTTTTGTATAAATAGGAGTGTCTTCTCCATTCAAAGGGAGGAACTCTTGGAGCATAATTCCAAACTATGATGGAGTAAAATACATTTGATAAGTTTTTGTGTTATTTATTTTAGATTTTTATATTTTTATTTTGTTGTAAGATGTAGTGTCATAATTCATGTAGTTTCATAGTATATTTTGTTTATATTAGTTTTCTTATCTTTTAATTTAGTATTTATTGCATATCAACAGTAACACTTTATTTAATATTACAATTGTGAGCTTTCAACACTTGATCAAAGATGGTGATTTAGATTTAAAAAAAAAATTGAGCATCTAACTTCTAACACATTTTCTTACTAAAATAAGATAGATATTCAAAAAATAAAACATGGGTTTTGTACAGAATGAGTCAATTTAGTTACACTAACAAAATTTCTTCAAAACAATGCACAGTTTTGAAGATATTAAAGGATCTTTAAATGTAAATTTTCAAATTTCATGTTGCTACCAGCAAATATATCAATAGAAAAATGAATTTGAACTGTCCATCAAATTAAGAAAGAGATCTCTCATTTTGAATCTAAATCAATCTATTTTTTTAACTCATCACAATTCTCTGATCTTTTTAATTAACAAATAATTTACATTTCAATGATCACTTAGGATTTGATTTATTTATTTGTTTTAGATGCGTTAATTTCAAGTTTATAATTTTCACTTCATTATTTTCCATATTGCAATCAAGCGCTTAAGAAATATAAATATACAAAATAAATAAAAATAAAATCTAAAACATTATTATTTTTTATTAGAGTTTCTTTCTTTCATAGAAATAGATTGCAAATGTTTTCTAGATTAAATTTACAAGCTTTTATAGATAAGAGATTTCCATGCTTTCATAAATTAAGTTTACATGTTTTCCTAGATTGATTTTTCAATGCTTTCCTAGATTAATTCTTCAATTATTTTCTAGATTAATATTTCATTTCATGCCATTTAATTTGTTTTTATAGAGTAGAAATTTCTTTCATTGCAATTTATTTTTTTTAGATTTGAAAACTAAACTCCTAACATAGATTGTGTCGTATGTTTCACAAGTTTATGATCTCAAATTCACAACATAATGTAAAGTAATTTAAAGCACATTTAAATTACCCAACATTTTGGCACCGTTGTCGGGGAAGTATACATAGGATTTAGTTTCAATTTAGATTGTTTTCTAATTTATGCAGCCTTGGAAAAGTGAGATGGTAAGACGAGAGGTAAGAATCTGCACATCACCATTGTGAGGTTTTTCTTAGCCTTAGTTGTTTAATTGCATATCATTCTTAGTTGCTTTCTTTTTTGTTGCATAAGCTTAATTTCATTCATTTTAGAGTGCATTCTAGAGGTAGATTCATTACAGAAAATAAAAATAAAAATAAAAATAAATAAATAAATAAAATAAAAAATAAAAAATAAAAAATAAAATAAATAAAGTAAAATCAAATAAAAATCAAATAAATAAAAATCAAATAAAATCGACAATCACCTACCATCCCCAGTATATCATGTGGTGCAGTAAGAACCACATTGCCATCCACATTATAAGTTCCTACTTTTGCAGGTGGAAGAAGACTCCCTCCTTGATGTGGAAAACATGGTAGAGAAGGTAGAAAAAAATGATGGAAATGATGAAAATGAAGGAGATCCTTTTGGATTTCCCATTCAAGATACCGAAATAAATGTTAAAATGAGAAACATCTCTCTGTCTATAGTTCCCAACTTCCATGGTATGAGGTCATAAGACCTAGAAATATTTCTTTTTGAGTTTGAAATACTTTGTAGATCTTATAATTATATATTAGATGCTCAAAAATTGAAATTTCTTTCAGCTACATTAAAGTATAGAGCTCTTAAATGGTTCATGTGTTTAGGGACTAACTCAATAAGGTAATGGGATGACATGAAAATCATGTTTCTAGAAACAATATGAAGACTATTGTATACATCATGTTCTTAAAGAGGAAATCCTTAAAATGAATAAAAAAGAAGATGAGAGCCTTGAGGATCTGGTAAAGAGATTTATGCATAATATTAAGAGGGAAGAATTGCATAATTCAAGATTTGATACATTAAAAAGCATCTTACATAGAGAAATTAGAGACGAATGGATTGATATTCTTAATCTCATGGGCAAAGGAGATGTTTCTCTATTATTATTTGAAGAGATTTGTGAACTAATTGTAAGCACATATCAAGAGGAAAAGAAAAGTATGGTAGATCCCCTCAAGATTCAATAAGTATGTCAACATTAGAGTAGGTAAGTCGAGATGAACTTGGAAATTTACTTGATAGTTTTAAAACAGATATTCTTCGTAACTTAAGTGAACAAATAAATATGATAAGAATGAAAAATAAGAAAAAAACTGAGAATGTTTAGTTGTCTATAGTTTTCCCTAAATGTATAAAGAAACATGATTTGCTTGAATGCCCAATTGATAAGATTAAAATTTTTGTCATATGTGCATAATAACATGCTACTAAGGAATGTACATCATTACCACAGTTGATGACATTTTACCAAAATGATAATGGAGCAAATCAAGCACCAAAGGATCTCTATTATGTAGCTCCAAGAAGGCCTTGGAAACCTTGTCAAATCGGTATGATTCAAGATCCTAGTTCACAATTTCAATCTTATACACAACAATCTCAATGTAAGATACTTTCCTTGGCAACCTTGACCATCTCAATCCCAACCTGAAAATCAATCTTGGCAATAAGGTTGGAAAGGGCCTTATGGAATAATTCCACCATATCCTCAGTCTTTTTCTCACTATCCTCAATCTCAATGCTATCCATGACATTCACCTCCACCGCAAACTCATTTTCAATGTCAATTAACCTCAATTCAACCTTTCTCATTACCACCTATGCAAGCACCCCAAAGAATCATTCCCACTCAACTACCTACACAACCGTTTTCAATCCATAACAATAAAATAACTCAATCCACTTACAATTTTGAGGTACAATATCTTCAAACAAATCCTCTTTATCTAAATGATTTTCATCTTAGATCAGGAAATGTATTACCAAAAGAAAAGGATTCTCCAGTTGTCATTGAAGAACAATATCCAGAAGAAGAAGATTCAAATGATGTCCAAGAATCATGGATTCCTGTTGATGAAGAGAACTTTCTAGAACCTGAGATTGAAGAGTTTCTTGCATGCCTATCACCAGATTCTATGAACGGGGATCACATATCTAAAGACTTGAATGGAATGATAACAAGAAGCCGAAGAAGATAAGATTACATTTAATATTGGTTGAAGACAGCCATCAGATCCCAGTTTTCAATTATATTTTCTGACATCATTCCAATCAAGGCAATTGGTCTCTCATATATATATTGGTATATATAAAAATATATCTTTCAAACCTGCATATGAGTTTATTTGTCATCATGTTACACACATGGTTCCGCTGGAAGTATTCCTATACTTGACAGATATTTTCATTTTGAAAGTAGAGTATGATAGAATAAAAAAAGGTGGAGAAGAAAAAAATATATATATTAAAAAAAATAACAGAAAAAGAGAAGAGAGAAAAAAAAGGTCTTTTGTGGAAACTAGTTTACTAGCACAATTAGACACAAGCTTTGTTGAAAACCAGACAACTCGCAAACAAATTTCACAATAAATTATGCAGTTTCATGTTGGTTTCAATATTTCATTATGGTTCTTCAAATTATTTTTAGTTCTATGCTTGAGTTGGCTGATGTGGGATTCCTTAAGGCCCACCTTCCAACAGATCTTGTCCCATTGACTTTAATACTTTATTTGGGACCATGATCATATACTATTTTAATTGCCTTGGAGCTTGCATACATCAACGAAAATCCTCATTGATGACAACAATGTCTCTTAATTTTTATATCTTTTTGGTGACTCGACTTCAACACATTTATTTGTACTTGTCACAATCCACACCTGTACCTTGAAACTCATTTACATTACTGGTGAGTTTTCTCCCATTGGTTAATGATTAACATTAATGGTCAATAATCCAATGAATTATTTCTATGTTTGACTTCAATGAAATCTATTAACATAGATTAAATTGTACTAATCATGGTTATATGTGAAGACTATGGTTTATGGTATCAACAACAACTTACAACAATGTTCCAATAAATCAAGGTTCGGTTCCTAGTTCCAGTAATATGAAGGCAGAAAGGCTCCAATTTCATATTTTATTCTTTATTAATACAACCAAGAGAAACGAAGAAGCATAGCATACTCTTTCACTTCATATTCCATGATCAACAGTAACAACCAAGATCCCCCAAATGCATAGTCTATGGACTTTTCATGTAGGTGAAGGTATGTAATTTTATAATCTTTAATCAATAATTCCTTGAATTCTAAAAGACATGTATTTGGAAAATTTCCCATATGACATTTCTTTCACCATTTTTCAAAGATAGAAAACACCTTTAGTTGGGGGGAGGGTATCTATTAGCATTTTCAATTTCATATTCCATAACCTCATATATTGTTGACCAACATGTTCCCCCAACTGACTGTAGTTGCTCTTCTACTAAACGATGAATATGTTTTGGAATGATTCAGATCATGAGCAAAGATAAATTGATATGTATATGCATGGGTCTTCATTTTGAATGTATTTTCAAGTATTCTTTGTTGTAGCAAGAATAGAAATAAAACAAAAGTGTTGCTACACAAGAACCAACACTCACAATACTTGTGGTTACCACACAAGAAACAACCACAAGAGCTACAACTTAGATATTTTTCAAAGAATCCTCCACATTAGAAATCTCTAGAGAAAAATAAAGAATTGAAGAATCCTTTGCAAATGATGCAAATCTTTGAAAGTATCTCAAGTCCCAAATCAACTTGCTACAGAAAATGAGATGAATTTCGTTCATGAGAATCAATGTAAGGTTGCATGAGGACATTCAACATCTTCAATTGGGGGGGAATGTTGGGTCTCCAAAATGTCATATTTTTCATCATCTTTTCATACATTTTTAACCATATTCCACTATATTATAAGCTTACACTAAGACCATTTTCATGATCATATATGGGCTTATCATTATTATTTTCCAACGCAATATTTTAGTATTTTGAGTCAATTTATGGTTAAATATTAGAAAAATAACATGTATTGACTTATATATAAGTTGGATTAGTTTTGTGATGTGTGTAGGCATATTTGAAGATTCCAACAAAGTCATATTTGGACTCTAAGTCCCAAATTCGAATTTCCCTTTCAAACTCTTGAAGATTTGAGGAATATTTGAGATAATCATGTTGTGTGTGGAGCATGATTGTTCAGAGGTCTTTGTTTCAGCCGGATGTATACCCCAAGAAGTTTGTACACCCCTCCACGTAGGGGGGCTGCGGGGGGGCCGATCCCCCTCGGCTGGGGGTCCAGGGGCCAACGATCCACTGGCGGGGGCTCGGGGGCAGCGCCCCCGAAGCTAAAAACAAATGTAAAATTGCCTTGTAAAAGTATAGTAATTTCTAGTCAATCTGGGCCGTTCATTAGGCAGATGATCTGACGGTAGAACTTATGTTTAGTTTAGGGTTTTTTGCCATAGAAGGCAACCCCTCTCTTTGTATGAGGGCATTGTATTGGAGGCTGAGATATAGATGTGTATTCTGCGAGCGAGAAACTGAGAGGTGGGACTGTGAGGGAAAACAGAGGATATTACAGTAGATTTGTTGTAGGTTGTGTCTCTTCATTTTGCTGGATAATAGAAAGGAAGGACTGGTTGTTCGGGGTGGACGTAGCCCAAACTGGGTGAACCACGTATATCTGTGTCTCTCTTGTTTTGTGCGTTCTCTGTGTTTATATTTCTGCAATATTTTATGTGTTACATTGCTCAGTAATATATAATTTTCTAACAACTGGTATCAAAGCCGAAGGTCTATTTGGCTGATAAACTCGCAGGAAAGAAGGGTTCATGGTTCGAGTGGGAGCAATGGCGGAAGATGGTAAGTTTAGGGTCGAGAAATTTAACGGCCAAAACTTCTTGCTGTGGAAGATGCAGATGGAAGATTATCTGTATCAGAAAGATCTGTACCTACCATTGGGCAGAAAAACAAAGATGCCGACGGGTATGACAGATGAAGAATGGAACCTTCTCGATAGAAAGGCACTCGGAACAATATGGTTGTGCCTCGCTGCATCAGTCACCTTCAACATTTCGAAGGAAACAATGATAGAGGGTTTGATTGAGGCATTGTCGAAACTATATGAAAAACCCTCGGCCTCAAACAAGGTATTTCTCATGAAACGGTTATTTAATATGAAGATGTCGGAAGGTGGATCTGTTGCAGACCATTTAAATGATTTTAATATTGTTACAAGTCAGTTATGTTCTGTAGGGGTAAACTTTGATGATGAAGTTAGAGCTCTGTTATTCTTGTGCTCATTACCAAAAAGTTGGAATGGTTTAGTAATGGCCATTAGTAACTCTGTGTCTGGATCTAGTACTTTAAAGTTTGATGATGTTGTCGGTGCTATCCTTAGCGAGGAAATGCGACGAAAAAGCTCCGGTGAGACATCGGGTAATGCTTTGAGTACAGAGTCTAGGGGAAGAAAAATGGAAAGAGGAAAGAGCTCAGGATATCGCAGTAAATCAAGGAAAGGCAGATCCAAGTCCAGATCGGGGATAGTGTGCTGGAAATGTGGAAAGAAAGGACACCTAAAGAAAGACTGTAGATCTCGGAAGGGAAAAGAAGGAGATGCACATCAAGAAAACAATCATGAAGCAAATGTGACAGGTGAGGTGTTACAAGATGCTTTGATTCTTTCTTTCGAAAATATTACTGATTCCTGGGTGGTAGATTCAGGGGCCTCATTCCATGCCACACCTGATAAGAAATACTTTCATGACTATGTTCAAGGAGATTTTGGACAAGTTCGTTTGGGTGATGATAAACCCTGTAAAATTATTGGAATGGGTAAGGTTCTTGTAAAACAACAGAATGGAAACCAATGGCTACTAAAGGAGGTAAGGCATGTTCCAGATCTAAAGAAAAATCTGATTGCAACAGGGCAGCTAGGTGGTGAAGGTTGTGTGACAACTTTCACAGATAAAGCTTGGAAGGTCACCAAAGGAGCTCTGGTAATAGCAAAAGGCGAAAAGGTTGGTACATTGTATTTATGCAATGGTATTTCTAACTCTTTTAATGCTTTAACTTCCAAAGGAGTAGATGTAGCATTATGGCATCATAGGCTCGGACACATGAGTGAAAAGGGGATGAAGATTCTTCACTCAAGGAATTTGTTGCCGGGTTTGAAGAATGTTGATTTGGATTTATGTGAGAATTGCATTTATGGAAAACATAAGAGAGTTAGATTTCTCAGAGTTGGGAAAGAAAAGAAGAGCGAAAAAATAGAGCTTGTGCATACAGATGTATGTGGACCTGCTCAGGTATCATCTCTCGGTGGCTCTTGTTATTATGTTACTTTTATTGATGATGCAACTAGAAAAACTTGGATTTATTGTATTAAGAATAAATCTGATGTATTTGATACTTTCAAGAAATGGAAAGCTTTGGTTGAGATTGAGACAGGAAAGAAATTGAAGTGTCTTAGATCAGACAATGGAGGTGAATATTGCAGCAAAGAGTTTGATAGGTACTATTCAGAACATGGAATTCGCAGGGAGAAGACAGTTCCAAGAACACCACAAGAAAATGGTGTATCAGAAAGGATGAACAGAACAATCATGGAGCGTGCAAGGTGCATGAGATTGCATGCAGGATTGCCTTTACAATTTTGGGCAGATGTTGTAGATACTGTTGTTTATCTAATAAACAGAGGGCCTTCAAGTTCCTTGGATGGTGGTGTTCCAGAGGAAGAATGGACAGGTAAAAAGGTAAACTACTCCTTTTTAAAGCCTTTTGGTTGTGAGGCCTTTGTCCATATTGATAAAGAAAATAGAACAAAGCTTGAGGCAAAGTCAAAGAAATGTACCTTTATTGGATATGGTGTTAATGATTTTGGTGATTGCTTATATGATTACGAAAATCACAAAATCATTAGGAGCATAGATGTAATATTCAATGAAAAGGTCTTGTATAAGAATCGGTTGTAGGAAAAGAAACAGGAAAAAGAAAACAAGGAATACGCAGTTCTTGATGAAATCACTGAAAAGGTAAAGGTGCCTGAAAATAATAATAATCAACAACAACAACCACCACAACAGCAAGAGGCACCCCAAACATCTGAAAGTGGTGTTAGAAGATCTACCAGGATAAGTAGACCCCCTGAATGATACTCTCCTTCATTATATTATTTATTGTTGACTGATTTTGGTGAACCCGAATGTTATGAAGAAGCAATGCAGGTTGAAAGCAGGAAGAAGTGGGAGGTAGCCATGGAAGAAGAGATGGACTCCTTAATGCATAACCAGACTTGGGATTTAGTCAGGTTACCTGCAGGAAAAACTACATTGAAGAATAAATGGGTTTACATGCTGAAGGAAGAAGATGGAGGAAAATAGAGGTACAAAGCTAGAATTGTGGTGAAGGGGTTTGCACAGAAGAAAGGTATTGATTTTGATGAAATATTTTCTCCTGTTGTTAAAATGACTTCAATCATAACTATTTTAAGTCTTGTAGTAGTTGAAGATTTGCATCTTGAGCAGTTAGATGTAAAGACAGCCTTTCTCCATGGGGATTTGGAGGAAGAGATATATATGCGGTAGCCACAAGGATATGATGTGAAATGGAAGGAGAAAATAGTGTGCAGGTTGAAGAAGAGCTTGTATGGCTTAAAACAGGCTCCAAGGCAGTGGTATCTAAAATTTGACAAGTTTATGTCTGAACAAGGTTATACTAGATGTCACTCTGATCATTATGTTTATCTGAAAAAGCAAAATGATGGTAGCTATATTATATTGTTATTGTATGTGGATGACATGCTTGTTGTAAGATCTAACATGCAGGAAATAAATGTACTCAAAAGAAAATTGGCAAATTCATTTGCAATGAAGGATTTGGGAGCTGCAAAACAAATCCTTGGTATGAGAATCACTAGAGACAGGAAAAATCGCAAATTAACATTGTCTCAGAATGAGTACATACGAAAGGTGTTGAAAAGATTTAATATGCACAATGCAAAACCAGTTAGTACACCTTTTGCTAGCCATTTCAAACTTAGTAAGGAAATGTGCCCAAAGACCCAAGAAGACATGGATTATATGTCTAAAGTTCCATATGCATCAGCAGTTGGAAGCTTAATGTATGCAATGGTCTGCACAAGGCCTGATATTACACATGCAGTGGGAGTTGTAAGCAGGTACATGAACAATCCAGGAAAGGAACATTGGATGGCAGTGAAATGGATTCTCAGATATTTGAAAGGTACCACAAATCAAGCATTATGCTTTGGTGGTGCAAACATTTCTCTACAGGGATATGTTGATGCAGATATGGCAGGTGACAGGGATAACAGGAGGAGCACTACAGGATATGTATTTACTGTTGGTGGAACAGCTGTCAGTTGGATTTCAAAAATCCAAAGTGTTGTTGCACTTTCAACAACGAAAGCAGAGTATGTTGCTGCTACAGAGGCTAGTAAAGAAATGATTTGGTTACAAAGGTTTATGGGTGAATTGGGTAAGGAGCATGATATGGGCATGTTATACAGTGATAGCCAAAGTGCCATTCATCTTGCAAAGAACTCAGCATTTCATTCTATGACTAAACACATACAGCTCAAGTACCATTTCATACGATCAGTGTTGGAAGATGGAGAGTTGAAGCTGGAAAAGATACACGCTAGCCAGAATCCTGCAGATATGCTAACAAAAGTTGTAACCAGGGAGAAACTAAGAATATGCTCAGTTTCAATTGGTCTTCAAGGATGACGATGAATATGAGAAACAGCTAGGTCCAAAGAGGAGTCATTGTCTAGCAAATGAAGCAGCGGTGGAGTTTCTACAATCATTCTCTAAGTGGGAGATTTTTGTGTGTGGAGCATGATTATTCAGAGGTCTTTGTTTTAGCCGGATGTATACCCCAGGAAGTTTGTACACCCCTCCACACGGGGGGGTGCGGGGGAGACTTGTCCCCCCTGCGGGGGTGCGGGGGGGGCCGATCCCCCCCAGCTGGGGGGTCCGGGGGCCAGCGGTCCCTCGGCGGGGGCTCGGGGGTAGTGCCCCCAAAGCTAAAAACAAATGTAAAATTGCCTTGTAAAAGTATAGTAATTTCTAGTCAATCTAGGCCGTTCATTAGGCAGATGATCTGACGATAGAACTTATGTTTAGTTTAGGGTTTTTTGCCCTAGAAGGCAACCCCTCTCTTTGTATGAGGGCATTTTATTGGAGGCTGAGATATAGATGTGTATTCTGTGAGCGAGAAACTGAGAGGTGAGACTGTGAGGGAAAACAGAGGATATTACAGCGGATTTGCTGTAGGTTGTGTCTCTTCATTTTGCTGGATAATAGAAAGGAAGGACTGGCTGTTCGGGGTGGACGTAGCCCAAATTGGGTGAACCACATATATCTGTGTCTCTCTTGTTTTATGCGTTCTCTATTATATTTCTGCAATATTTTATGTGTTCCATTGCTCCGTAATATATAATTTTCTAACAAATCATTCAAGCACATTTGAGGGAGAAAAATCATGAAAGTTTTAATAAGAGTTCTTATCAAACATTTTAGAGATTTGTAAGAGGATATGTAGAGATGTTACTTTTCGGATGTTAAAACATGGTTGTAAGCACATGAGATATTTGTGGATCTAGGAGATATTTATGGATCTAGGAGAGATCTGTTGATCTACATTTACTAATTAGTTATCTCAGATTTTGTATAAATAGGAGTTTCTTCTCCATTCAAAGGGAGGAACTCTTGGAGCATAATTCCAAACTATGATGGAGTAAAATACATTTGATAAGTTTTTGTGTTATTTATTTTAGAGTTTTATATTATTATTTTGTTGTAAGATGTAGTTTTATAATTCATGTAGTTTTTTTTTTCAAAGATGGTGATTTAGATTAACAACAATTTCTGAGCAGCCAACTTCTGACACATTTTCTGGAAAAAATAAGATAGATCTTGAAAAAATAAAACATGGGTTTTGTACAGAATGAGCCCCTTTAGTTGCAATGGAAAAATTTCTTTAAAATAGTGCATGGTTTTGGAGATATTTGAGGATCTTTAAAATGTAATTTTTCATATTTCATATTGTGGCCACCAAATATATCAATAGAAAAAGGAATTTGAACTATCTATCAAATTAAGAAAGGGGTCACTCATTCTGAACCTAAATCAATCTATTTTTTAAGTCATCAAAATTCTCTAACAATTCTCTAATCTTTTTAATTAAGAAATAATTTACAAATCAATGATCACCTAGGATTTGGTTTATTTATTTGTTTTAGATGTTTTATTTTCAAGTTTATAGTTGTCACTTCATTATTTTCCATATTGCAATCAAGAACTTCAGAAATATAAAAATACAAACAAACAAAAAAATTATTCTAAAACATTCTCATTTGTCATTAGAGTTACTCTTAGGTCCCTATAATACTAGTGTATTCCCTTATTATTATTGTCATTATAACCCTTATTATTATTGTTGTGCCAATGTTGTCACCATATTGTTATTATTATGCCCCGTAGAAGCCCACTATTTGTTAACGGGAAAAGTGTCTATTCAGAACGACCCTATCCCACTAAGGTGTGATAGTGACCTTAGAAACAAACAGAGAAAACTACTTTCGTATTCTTCCTTATGAACTATAAACGAAGAGGAATAGGATGAACCAACCTGTGTCTTGCGCTAGTCCTTTGATCCAATCTCTCTCCTCTTTGACAGCTTCCAGCTACCTGCTCCCTTACTTGCTTAGCTTCACCAAGTTCGTGTAAGATCACAGAAGAAGAAAACTACACAAAGACATGGATTTATATTCATAAATAGCTTAGGATCAGATTTAAGCTAAACATACAAATGTAACAAACATCAATGATACACAAGCATGTAGGAGAAACTCAAATAGTTTTATTGATATAACAAGAAGATCCAGGAGGAGTTACAACCGATGATTCCTGATCCAGCGTCAACCTCCCAGCAAAGAATCCCCTCTTCACCTCCAACAAAGCATAAATCACCCAATACTCTGATATTTATCTCAAAACCAACAACAATTCTCTACAATGTACAAAATTCCAGCCTCTGGATCTCTGGGATGAGGGATCCATATATAGATGTATGCAAGGAAGATGAGTCAGCTTATGATTTGACTAGTGTCTTCTCTCTGTCAGTTCTTGCTTCCACTTGGAGACTGAGAGCCCCTTACTCATCTTTGGTCGAACTCAGTGAGGCAAGTGTCATTGGGGAAGATTGTGGAAGCTTCCATTGCCTGTCCACCTCACGGAATGACACTGCCATTTGTGATTTCCCCCTCAACGCACCCTGGTAGTGCATTTAGGTGCATTCCAATGCACCTAGCTAGTGTATTTGGGTGCTATGCAATGCATCTAGCTAGTGGAGCAGCTGAAATGATCCTGATTTGACTGATTCTGAGCAGTTTCTGGTGGAGAACTTCTGGGAGAAGCTGTAATTTGTTGACCTTGTTCCTTTAGGGGTCGGAACAACACTTTTAGGGACTTAGGATCCCTTGGTTTATGGACATTTCATGCTTATAGCTGTAAGGCACAAAAATGTCTATAACAGTTGCCCCCTAAAGTATGAGGTCGTTTATCGGGTGAAATGCTTTATTAGGAGGATCCGAAGTTCTTTCAACGCTGGGAGGAGACCTGTAATACAATACATTATTTTCATACTATTTTTCATGATCTAGCTGAGGCGGGCATCCCCATGCTTAGCCTTATAAATTCATTTTCATGTACATAGGACAGACAATCGTTTGATGGTAGACTGATGATTGTGATAGAGCCATCATCCTTTTGGTAGGATGATTATCTGTGCTGCAATGTTGTACATTTCAATGTCTTTATTTTTCCTGAATATATATCGCAGCCCGGATGGGTGAAACTAGATCCGGGGTCTTCAATCTCGTCCGATCTTCACTCGAAGTACAAGTTGATCCATGTGAGAAATGTTTTGAAGTCGAACATGGAAAGACATCGCTTGATTACCAGTCAATGATGTAAACTGTTAACAAGGGCGAGAGGAATCACCGATAATGATGATGACCCTCAAGGTACTGCAGTACAATTCACGTGGTGTGAATAAAGTATTTGGTGTCGAACACCACGCAAAATCTTTCGGTCGAAGGTCATTGATGTATACCTGTCGCCGGAAGTGTGAAACTTGCCATTGAGGCATGCAAGCTTCAAAGTACTGAAAGGGGTGTTCCTAGATCAACTTCTTGGATAATGAGCTGATGTCGACAAGAAGCGATCCGTCAAAGGAGGGCCTTAATGAATCCCACATCAATGACACGGAACGGAGCGAATGATTTTGATGGAGGTGAAAACAATCTGATGATATACGGTTCAGGATGGCGGTCATGAAAGAATGAAGTATAATGTATGGTAGTGGATGGGACACAGGTGACTTCTCTGGATGACTTCTCTTGAACATGTCGGTGACACTTATGTGATGGATTGGTAGCATTTACCCCAAATGTGGATGGTATGGCGTGACCATGGTGATGTGACCGGTGAACGAAACAACCCAACCCGACTCAGGCATGGAGTGAAAGTGTCATGTTCAAGAGCGACTTGCTACCAATAAAGATTCTTTGATTTTTCTTCCGAATTTTTCCCCAGTCATTGCTGACCAGTACCTCTTTATTTTATTCAAGCTTGAGGAGGATAACATATGCTTGTTCTATAATTTTCCCTTCGGGCAAACCCATCGCTATGTTTTAACAAGCCTAGCGATAGTGAAACTCGTTCTCGTCTAAAGACAAGTTTGTCGCTATTAATCTTTTTAACGAGTTTAACGACAAAGATAACTCGGTCCTTTTCATTTTTAGAGAGTCTGAAAAGGTACGTAAAGATAACTCCAAAATTCCTTTTTCGTCATCTAATCCCTTAAGTCTGAAAAAGTAGAAAACAATACAGAAGGGATGAATTTTCGATAGTTTTAACGAGCCGAACAAAACAAGCGCTCGATCTTTTTGTGTAATAATCCCTCAAGTCCAAAAAGATTAAAATCTAGAGGAGGGATAGCACTTCCCATCGCTTTAACGAGCTGGAAGGCCAAAACTCGGCAATATTTTCATATTTTACGAGTCAGTTGAAAAGAGCTTAAAGAAGACTTGTCTTTTGAGGAACGAGTGATAAAATGGGTAGCAGCTGATTCCAGGTAAGGTTTGGAATTTTCCAATCACGGCAGTGTCACAAGGATGGCTAGTGAAATCACTCTTCGCAGCTGTTCCTCAAAATGGGTAAACAATCAAATGGAGGTGAATGATCGACCAATGGAAAAGTGGAGGTGACGGTGCAAACACGACCAAGGCTTTAATGGTTGAAATGTTACATTCACGATGGTTATTTACCGGGGAATAGTTCATTTTTTAACAAGCTTAAACGCGGGTGGAAACATTTGCTCATGTCTTATGTTTATTTTTTAACGAGCTTGAACTATGTGCTAAAACTGCTCGATTAATCCAGTCATATGATAAGAAAGTCTCATATAAAAATGGCAATTTTTAGATTTTCGCCCCACATCCTTTCTTTATGCAAGTTAGGTGACAACTAATCCTACGAGTTTAAAGGGTTAGAGTTCCTAAAAATTTAAAAAATAAATAGTCACCCCTCGCTTGCACTCCAAAAGGTTTGCATGCCCCCAGGTATAAAACAGAGTTTCGAGGTCTCCCTCTATTCGAGCTGACAAAACATTCGTTTTATCAGGAAGGGTCACCCTTTATTCGAGCTGACAAAACATTCATTTTATCAGGAAGGGTACTACCTCTGACAGGTTACCCAAAGATTGTTCTATTTACGGCGTAAACAAATCACTTCTCTGGCGATGTCTACCGAGATAAACAAAGGTGAGCGATGATGCCCGCTACTCACATAACTTTGACAAGAGAATCTTATTCTAGAATAACCCCTCTTCCAATCACGGACGGGGTACAGACTAGTCATATTCTCCCGCGGAAACCTACCCTATACCCGAAGTTTTCCTGCCGAAGCAGACCAGGACGCATGCCCCCTGGGTTTCAGTCATATCCCTCTGAATTACTCGCGCTCATCGGGAGGACGAACTAGAGATTGAGACATCTCTTGCGTGAAAAGACCATTTAGGGATGGTATATGACTATTTGCTATGCGTGATCCGGGAAATGAAAGCTGGTCCACGAGCTTGACCACTCTTCCTTCGTGCGGAAAACACATTACTCTAAAGAGTGAGGAGACGATGGCTCCCATGCAATAAATATAGTCTCGTCCAAGGAGTAGATTATAATCCAAGGGTCCTTAAACTACCCTTACGTTCATGCGAACTGTCTTCCTTCTCAATGTTATGGGCACATCGGGAAGGATCCCTAAAGGTCGACTGGTTCCTTTATCAAAGCCTGTTAGATTTCTCATCTCAGGAAAAAACGATGGCGAACCAAGCGCTTTCCAAGCAGTAGAGGAAAGGATACTCACAGAAGCCCCCTCATCTATGATGGTACCAGCCATGACCATTCTATATATTTGAACGATAATTCGGAATGGTACACTTGCTGGTAAACGAGGTCTGCCTAGTTGATTCTAGTCGAAGGAGACAACTAGGTTGCTTGGAGGTGGGACCGAGTAGACGGCCGGGTACGGCTCTGACGAACTTCCTTCCTGCGGTAAAGGAACGGGTAAATTTCCCCCATGTTCGTCGGAGTCTGTGTTGATGAAGAGAATTTGGACGGTGCCATCTTTGTTCTCTTCAATGATCGTATCATCCGAAGATAAGACCTCTGAAGGCAAGACCGGGTCAACTGCCGCCTCGACCTTATGACTTTCGTTTGGTATGGATTCAGTTGGTTTATCTTCAATGATAGGTGTTTCAGCCGACCACCTGAGCGGGCCAGCTGGATTCTCAACTAACGACAGACTCGGCAAGAGTTTTTTATATCCAGGAGGAAGTCGTAACAGTGAAACCGGACGATCATCCAAAACTCTTTTAGCTTCGTCTAAGAAGGGACAACGGTGGATGGCATGATTGCCTTCACACAGTTTACAAGGAAATCTAGCTTTCCTTTTTTGTCCTGGGGCTTCACTTTCGCTAGTTGACGATGTGCTTTCAACATGACCATCAGAGGTTGATGACACCAGATTGTGCAAACGAGCAGACCAGTCCCTTAGTATCCGAGGGATGCAAGGACAATCTCTGTGAAAGTGGTCTCCTTTGCAAATGACACATGGCGATTTAGGCCTGGTCGGTGCAGTGTGTGGATTTTCGTTAGACGACACTCGTTTTCCCCCATTCGCCTCTGGCTCCTTCTTCTTCTTCTCTTTCTTCTTCTTTTCCTTCTTCTCCTTAGGAACATGGCTTTTAGCTTTACCAGTTCCATCAAGCGAAGAGGAAGGAGGAGAGGAAGAATTAGAGGAAGTAGAAGGTTGGTGGGCAACTCTGGACTCGTCTAATTGCTGATTCGATTGTTCAGGAATAGTGGTGTTCTGAACGACATTGGTCGAGAAGAGCCATACCGGCAAGCCAATTGTCAGTCTTGGGAGCGACAATGTGGCCATATGGGGTGCACCAACATCTCCCCAAGAGGAGAAGGGACTAGGATTTCCACCAAGGGGAATTCCTTGGTTGGTAGACTCCATTTTCTCAACCTAATATCAACGTAGGAAAAGGGTAATGAATATTCCGTTTAAAATAAATTTTTAGATGCTTTGACACAACTTGTTTTTTCAGTTTTTAAGAGTCGAGAAAAAACAAAAGATGAATCTAGTCTCCTTTGATTTTTAATGAGCCTGAAGTGACAAGTGCTCAGATGGACCTTTTCTGTTAAGGAGTCTGAAAAGGAATGAAAGGGACTGCTCTGGAGATCTAGGTAGAGGGAGTACCAAACCAATCGCAAAACTGCAGAATACTTTTTACGGTACGGCAGTCAATCTTCGCGAATGCTGTGTTCGGTGCATTGCGATCAGTAGGGCGGCTGACACGGCTTCCTATGGATAAAAGGATTTAAGCCTATAGGGGTCTCCCAATATATACTCGACGGTACATGGGAGCACAAGTCCGTACTGGCACTTATCGTCTCAAAGTGGAGGAATCACCCAACCATCAGTGAAGACAACAGTTACCAGGCTTTACGACGCCGGAATACGTCTCTAGCCTAGACCTCTAAATGTTGTGCGTTAAGTTCCAAAGCGTTGTTAAGTTCATTCAATTTATTTTAAGTTGATCTTTCTTATGAAGTTTTCCTTTTGGGTTCACCACGAGATGTAGATGTAATTCCTAAAATGCAATCTAAAGATGATAAGCAAACTTTTATCTCTTTTCAGCAATGAAAATCCTAGCTACAAGGGGAAAAGAAAGACACAATCTTTTCACAAAGAGCAAAGAGCACACTGTAAATGCACTTTCCTAAATCAAGCCAAACAGACTGTCAATATGCAAATGCAGATGTGCATGTATTTGTTTTTCACTTTCCTGATATTGATGCCTAAAAAGAAAGTTGATGTACAAATCTGAATTTGCTTACAAACAAGCTTCTTTTCGAAATCAAAAGGTAGAGATGATTACGACACTTTATGATTTTGAAATAAATACTCGTTTCGACACTAGAAAGTCACAAATTCAAACCAAAGGCAAAAGTAAAAGTATAATCGACTGTCAACAGCAAATAAACTTTCTCCTAAGATCAAAATCGACAGTTACGACAGATCTAAATCAAAGGACGACAGTATGACTATTCTACTTTGGCAATGGAAAACTGTAAATGATGTAACAAACACACAAAAACATCTACAGTCTTTTTGTACAAAGGAGGCAGAATTAAGGCAAAGAAAAGGGGTTTTTAAACAGACACATATACTGATCACAGGCTGCAAAAGTCAGAGACAAAACTGAAAAATGAAGCAAAGAACCTTAGCTGCACAAGGCTAGGTTGATCAGCGCACCTGTTACACAGAGAAACTGCATTTCAGCGCAGGTAGCCCTCTCGGGAAGTGCGTTGAAATGCAGAACCTCTTCACAGAGCCTGCGCTGGGGCAGAAATGAGAATTCTATCCTGGTTCTAGGTCACAGTTTGCAGTTTAATCTATGGTTTTTGGCCGAGTAAAAGCAATCAGTAATGCACAATCAGAGGGTAGATTTAACGGAGGTCTAAGAGCTATCACAAAGGGCAATCAGATCATTTGTGAATCAGCTGTTCAAATCATAAACAGATCCAGTGAATGGATTGAAGTAGCAGATGTCTACTTTGCATTTGTTAATGGCAAATGCAGTTCGATTGCTACTTCTATGTTTATGAAACAAACAACAAGAGAGACACAAACAAACTAATTAGACACGATCCCCAGTGGAGTCGCCATTTTTTTAACGGGAAAAGTGTCTATTCAGAACGACCCTATCCCACTAAGGTGTGACAGTGACCTTACAAACAAACAGAGAAAACTACTTTCGTATTCTTCCTTATGAACTATAAACGACGAGGAATAGGATGAACCAACCTATGTCTTGCACTAGTCCTTTGATCCAATCTCTCTCCTCTTTGACAGCTTCCAACTACCTGCTCCCTTACTTGCTCAGCTTCACCAAGTTCCTGTAAGATCACAGAAGAAGAAAACTACACAAAGACATGGATTTATATTCATAAATAGCTTAGGATCAGATTTAAGTTAAACATACAAATGTAACAAACATCAATGATACACAAGCATGTAGGAGAAACTCAGATAGTTTTATTGATATAACAAGAAGATCCAGGAGGAGTTACAACCGATGATTCCTGATCCAGCATCAACCTCCCAGCAAAGAATCCCCTCTTCACCTCCAACAAAGAATAAATCACCCAATACTCTGATATCTATCTCAAAACCAACAACAATTCTCTGCAATGTACAAAATTCCAGCCTCTGGATCTCTGGGATGAGGGATCCATATATAGATGTATGCAAGGAAGATGAGTCAGCTTATGATTGACTAGTGTCTTCTCTCTGTCAGTTCTTGCTTCCACTTGGAGACTGAGAGCCTCTTACTCATCCTTGGTCGAACTCAGTGGGGCAAGTGTCATTGGGGAAGATTCTGGAAGCTTCCATTGTCTGTCCACCTCGCGGAATGACACTGCCATTTGTGATTTCCCGCTCGATGCACCCTGGTAGTGCATTTAGGTGCGTTGCAATGCACCTAGCTAGTGTATTTGGGTGCTATGCAATGCAGCTAGCTAGTGGAGCAGCTGAAATGATCCTGATTTGACTGATTCTGAGCAGTTTCTGGTGGAGAACTTCTGGGAGAAGCTGTAATTTGTTGACCTTGTTCCTTTAGGGGTCGGAACAACACTTTTAGGGACTTAGGATCCCTTGGTTTATGGACATTTTATGCTTATAGCTGTAAGGCACAAAAATGTCTATAACACTATTGTTATTGTTGTGCCCTTACATTATTATTTTTATGTCAGCTCTAATTATATTGTGACCCCTTAGACTCCTATATATAGAAAGGATGTTTTGTCATTTGAATCATCCAATAATTATTCATTTTTGTAATGTAAAGGAGGTTCCCCCTCGAAGAGGCTGATTTTGAAGTTGTTGATATATCTTTTCTTCTATTTTGTGAGCTTATTGCATAACATTTGGTATCAGAGCTTTGAATTCTTGGGTTTCGCTACTCCAAACAGGTCATTGTGGAATTTTCGCTATAACTTTTTTCTACGAAGTTTCAGAAGAAGAAAATAAAACCCATTTACGTTGACATCGTGATGAACCATGGGCCTGAATTTCAGATCTTGTTGTGCTATATTTTTGGATATATGTTCCAAGGAAGTTAGGGTTTTTGTAGGCTCCCAAATTACATCCCAAATCAGTGACCTTGCGAAAATCGTCATAACTTTCTATCTGAGCATTAGATTGAAATTTCGTAAGAAGTTGCAAAAGGAGGACGAATTATGTTAGGTCCCTATAATACTAGTGATTCCCCCATTACTATTGTCATTGTATCCCTTATTGTTATTTTTGTGCCCCTATTGTCCCCATATTGTTATTATTGTGCCCCATAGAATCCCACTATTGTTATTAGTGTGCCCCATAGGTCGGGTTTGGTTATATTGTGACCCCTTAGACTCCTATATAAAAGATGAGATTTTTTCATTTGAAGCATCTAAGAATTGTTCATTTGTGTAATGTAAAGGAGGTTTCCCCCTTGAAGAGGCTTATTTTATAAGATGTTGATCTATCTTTTGTATCTTTTTGTGAGTTGGTTTCATAACATTTGGTATCATAGCTTTGGATTCTAGGGTTTCTCTGCTCTAAACAGGTCATCGTGGCATTTTCGCTATAACGTTTTCACTATAAAGTTGCAGAAGATAAAAACAAAACCCATTTGAGATGAAATCGGTCTAAACCTCGACTTGAATTTTAGATCTTGTCTTGCTATATTTTCAAAGATATAATCTGAGGAAGTTAGGGTTTTTGCAGACCCTCGAATTACATTCCAAACATGTGACCTTGGGAAAATTGTCATAACTTTCACTCTGAGCATCAGATTGAATTTCTTTAAGAAGTTACGGAAAGAGGACGGGCTGTAGTTTTTTGGGTATCATTTTCAGAAACTAAGGTTGCAACAGTGACCCGCAGCACGTCATACAAGTTCGCTCTACTCAACCAGTCTATACTCAGGTCATCGTGGGAGATTTGGCATAACTCTTCATTGGAGAATTCAATCTTGATCAGACTTGCGGGGTTAGAAACATTACTCAGAGGGTTACTGCAGGAATAAATTTTAGACCTTGGAGATCCAAAATTACAGAGATACGTCAAATTCAATATCGAGCTCCTACAAAGTGAAAAAAGGTGTGTAGCTTTTGTTTCATTTTTGCATAATCTTGGTTTGAAAAATTAGATTGAAGGAATTCAAAGGGCATAGTGAAGCATTATTATTAGTAATTAATGCCCCAAAGAAAGAAAATGGAAACACTTAGTAAGCAACCTGAAATCTCTAGCATGACTCATGAAGAAGAGGAAGAAACGCAACATGATATATCAAAATTATGAGACCAAGTGCAACAAATTTCACTCACACAAAAAGTAATAGAAGCTATGATGGATGGTTTAAAGAAAGACGTAGAAGCTAAGATGTATGGCATGGAAGCTAAGATGGATGGTGTGGAGCGATAAAAAGGTGTCTTTTGAACTCCTAATTACCTTCACATTAATTATCAACCTAGGGACGACTTTTTATTTCAAGAGTGTACTCAGTCTGAGGTGGCTATTTACTCAAGAGTAATGTTTTGTAGTATAGTGCTTAAAATGCAAAAGTAAATGAAATCTGGAAACAAAATCTAATTGGAACAACAAGAAACTGAAATGTTCTAAACTAAATCATTCACTCAAACAACCATCAATCGAGGATATAGTAGCAATAACTCATTCCTCTGGATATTGATGCAATTGAAATCAAACTGGAACAAGACAATCAATGTGGGAATGAGGAAGCAATAACCAATGTTCTCTACAGTTGACAGTCCTGCTTTAAAGCAATCAAAAGGAAATCGAAATTGAACTAAAGCTGCCATTGAAAGTAAACTATGAAAACTCTTTAAAAGCAAACTATTGCAATTAATCAACAGAAATGAACAACAAAGTAAATGGCTGCATGTCTATAACTTAACTACTTCAAAAGGCTAAATCACACCAAGCATTGCATCAGTCGAAGGTTCGGTAGCAATAACCCATCCTTTTCGTAACTGATGAGAACAAATCCGAGGTCTGGGAGCTAGGTAGCAGATGTTGGGGCTCACTACAGCCTGAGATCGTCCTTGATGAATGTAAATGAAATGGCAAGTAAAGGAAATAACAATGAAATAGAACAGCACATCAGCCAAGGGTTTGGTGGCAATAACCTATCACTTTCATAACTGATGGGAGCAGATCAGAGGTCTGGGAGCCAAATAGCAGAAGCTGACACTCACTACAGCCTGAGTCTGTCCTTAAGAAATGGCAAGTAAATGAAACAACAAATCAGCAATCTTGAAATAGACTAGCAATTGAAATGAAACAACAATTCAGAAATGGAACAGAAACTAAATATGAATGTACAACAATCCAAATCAAGCACGCAACACACTTATCATTAAAAGGGACAGTAATCCGAGCTTCGATACAATATGCATGAATCACAGTTATAAAGTAACAGCAATGTAACGGAACAGCAATCCTGAATAAACAATAGTCACAATTTAAGAATACATCATACAGTTGTACCGATTTAGGAACATACAGCGCGGTTAATCTGTAATCGAATGACAATCTGTAAGGAACAACAATGTTATATCAATTATCAAAAGGAACAGCAATGCAATACAAAGTTAAAATGATAACATAGCATTCCTGTTGCAGATAACGATAGTATCCAATCAAGTATATCTAATAGCGTTGATATGTAAAACAGTAAAGTGCATCAGATTATTGAACAGAGTAAAAGAAAGAAATCAAACCACACATGAAGCATAAAGATATAATACAGCAACAGCGTACTCCACTGGAGGCTGGGCCCTTAGCCGCCAGCGGATGCTGCTGGGTTACTTCAGGATCAAAGATGAAATGGCAACTAGATTTATATTAAAATATCAAAGCAGAGTTATAGTGGATTACAACAAGAAATCTCTCAATCTCTCAGCCATTATCTATTCTCTCTGCCATCCTCAATTCTGAATCTCTAATTCATCCTCAATTCCATCATTCGAATCCCTCTGAAATCACCCCCCTCTCTGATCTCTGTTGTGATTTAAATAAAGAGAGATCAGAGAGAAGTTACAATCAAGATAAGTACAACATGATTTCTATTACAAAATTAGATTGCTTCCAACCAATTGATAAACAAGAAGATATATTTCCATCCAGCTTTCAACAAGAGCAAGACGAATTTGGCTTTGCTGCTGAGATTTGGAGGACGACCGCAACAACAAATCTAAGAAAATCATGCTCAAAGAACCTTGTGTTTCTCTCAGTACAAGCCGAATTTGGGCAAACCGTTCTTCATTAAAATTAATTGGGCCTGTTCTGGACAAAACCCATGTTCCAGATTTTCCAGATTCTACTTCATTTGCTTAGAATCTCAACCGCAAAACCGTCACTTCTTATTCCAGCGAATTTCTGAGTTGGCACTTTTAATGATCAATTCTTCAATCTGGAAATTATCTTGGAGGCTAAAAATGGGAATAATGTTACAACTGATTTATTAAAACTATCATTGATAAAATCACACATAATCATCAATTTATTAGAAATAAAGGAGAATAAATAATATTCATCCATAAGAGCATAAATCATTTATAAAATGGATTTAAATGATAAATTATAATAGATGATATAATAGAGAAGAGTAAAAATGGATGAAATAAGTGTTACAAAGTGGTCGTATTCATGGCCCAACAGATGGTTTAAAGAAAGGCATAGAAGCTAAGATGAATGATGTGGAAGCTAAGATGGACGGTGTGGAAGCTAAGATGGATGGTGTTGAAGCTAAGATGGATGATTTAAAGAAATGCATGGAAGATTTGAAGACAAATTTGACAAAGTTTCTACAAGAAATGCTTACTAGTGGCGAAAGGGTAGTAAAGGAAACTCATGATGAGAACAAAATAAATGTTAATCATGATTTCATAAACTTTAACTTTGGATCAAAGAACCACCATGTTCCAAAGATTGATATGAGGAAGTTTGATGGCAAGGATCCCAGAACAGGCATACTATAGATGGAGCAATTTTTCGATCTACATAGTGTAAAACACACAAAAGGTACGCATTGCAACTTTATATTTGGATCCAAATCAGTTTGTATGGTATCGATGGATTTTCTCTCGTAAACAAATTGTCACTTGGGTTATTTTATGGATGAAATGATAGAACATTATGAGGATACAAAAAGCAACACATTTTTATCCAATTGATAAATCTCAAACAAAAGGGTTCAATGATGGAGCACATTGAGGACTTCCAAAAATTGAATATAAGGGTAAAAGATATTCCAAAGGAGCATAGGATTGATGTGTTCATAGGGACTTTAAAAAATAACATCCAACATGAGGTTCGCCTTTGGGAACCAGATTCATTGGAGAAGGCATTCAAGTTGGCAATAAAAATGGAAAGCAAAATTATGGTAACAAGGAAGCCTACCACTCACAATCATAAAGATGGAGGTGTTGCTGCCCCTAGCCATCCACAACCTACAAGGTTGACACCACAACAATTGGAAGAAAAAAGAGCAAAATGGATTTGTTATAGTTGTGATAGAAAATACACTAAAGGTCATAAGTGTTCCGAGAAGAAATTATTTTACATAGATTGTCAAGAGGAGGAAGAAAAGGAACAAGAAACATCAAAAGAAGAGGATATGCACCAAGAACAAACCCTAGAAAAAAAAGAAATGAATCTGACCATATCTTGTAATGCATTGGCTGGAATTACCACTCCTCAAACTATCAAGATAGAATGGCATATCAAGAAGAAAATGGTAATAGTGTTGATTGATTCGAGAAGTACCCATAATTTTATTCACTGTAAGATAGCCAAGGAATTGAATTGCTTCCTATATCTAACACAAGAGTGTCAAGTGATGGTTGCAAGTGGAGGAACCATAAATTTCTCAGGAAAGTGCCATAATATCAAGCTATCCATGGGAGAATATGTATTGAATAGCCCAATGCTTTCCATTCCAATGGGTGGTGTCGATGTTGTACTAGGAGTCCAATGGCTATAATCCTTGGGTACAACAGATTTTAATTTTCAAGAAATTTTCATGAAATTCTCTTCAGAAGGAAAGGAATTTGAATTAAGGGGTATCGTAGGGAAACCAGGAAAGATAATCAACTCTAATAGAATGACAAAGCTTCTAAAGAAAGAACAATGAAGTGTAATTGCACAATTATGTTCACTAGAGGTTCCCACATCAAAATCATCCATTTCTCCAGATCTCCAAAAAGTATTGGACAATCATTCCAAGGTATTTGAGACTCCCAAAGGCCTCCCACCTATTCATGATCATGATCATGCTATTAATTTGATTCCTGGAAGTGTTCCTCCAAACATCAGGCCTTACAGATATCCCTATGTCCAAAAGAGTGAAATTGAACATATGGTTGCAGAAACGCTAGAGGCTGGTATAATTCAACTTAGTCAAAGTTTTTTCTCTACTCCAGTAGTATTGGTTCACAAGACAGATGTATCATGGCGCATATGTCCATATTATAGGGAGCTCAAAAATCTCACTATTAAAGATAAATTTCCCATTCCTATCATTGATGAATTATTGGATGAATTGCATGGATCAAGTTACTTCACCAAGTTGTATCTTCATTCAAGATATCATCAAATCAGAATGAAGACTGAAGACATTCCAAAAACAACATTTAGAAATCATGAGGGTCATTATGAATTCTTGGTCATGCCTTTTGGTCTTACTAATGCACCTTCTACATTTCAAGGTTTGATGAATTCCATTTTCAAACCCTTCCTTAGAAAATTTGTGTTAGTATTTTTTGATGATATAATAATATATAGCAAGTCTTGGAAGGATCATGTCCAACATGTTGACATGGTGCTCAAACTATTGGACGAGAAACAATTATATGAAAAGTTCTCCAAGTACTTCTTTGGAGTAGAAGAGGTGGAATATCTGGGTCATATTGTATCTCATGAAGGTGTTAAGGTAGATCCTAGCAAAATTTCAGATCTTGTTTCGCTATATTCTCAGATATACAATCCAAGACATTTAGGGTTTCTGTAAGCTGCTAAATTAAATATCAAATATGTGACCTGGGGAAATCATCATAACTTTCTCTTTGAGCATCGAATTGAAATTTAGTAAGAAGCTAGAGAAATAGGATGGACTTTAATTTTATTTGTATTTTTTTCAGGTCCGAAGGTCAAAATAGGGACATGTGGCACTTCATACAAGTTTGCTCTACTGAAAAATTGTATAATCAAATCATCTTGGGAGATTTGGCATAAAGCTTTCTTGGAGAATCCAATTTCGATCAAACTAGTCGTGTTGGAAAGAGGACTCAGAGGGCTACCACAGTGCACAATTTCAGAACATGGAGATTTGAAAGTACAAAGTTATAGTCGTTTCAGGATAGAGAAATCAAGAAAAGGATATATGAGGAAGTTTGATGGCAAGGATCTGGGAAATTGGATACTACAGATGGAGCAATATTTTGATCTACATGATGTACAACTATTACAAAAGGTACATATTACATCTTTATATTTAGAAATGAATCAATTTTTATGGTATAAAGGGCTTTTTTCTCGTAAACCACTTGTCACCGGGTCAATTTTCATAGAGGAAATGATAGCACATCATGACAATACAAAGAGAAACACCCTCTTTATCTAATTGATAAATCTGAAACAAAAGGGTTCTATGGAAGAGCGCATTAAGGACTTCCAAAAATTAAATATAAGGGTAAATGATATTCCAGAGAAATAAAGGATTGATGTCTTCATAGGGACTTTAAAGGATAACAGTGAACATGGGGTTCGTCTTGGGGAACCTGATTCATTGGAGAAGGCATTCAGGTTAGCAAGAAAAATTGAAAGCAGAATTATGGAAACAAGGAAACATACCACTCACAACTATAAATATGGAAGTGTTTTTTCTCCTAGCCTTCCACAACCTACAAGGTTTACACCAGAACAATTGGAAGAAAAAAAAAGAAAAATGGCTTTCTTACAGTTGTGATGGCAAATACACTAAAGGTCATAAGTGTGTTGAGAAGAAATTATTTTACATAGATTGTGAAGAGGAGGAAGAAAAGGATCAAGAAACATCAAAAGAAGAGGATATACACTACGAACCAACCCTAGAGAAAGAAGAAATGAATCTGACCATATCTTGTAAAGCATTGGCAAGAATTACCACTCCTCAAACTCTCAAGATAGAAGGACATATCAAGAAGAAAAAGGTTCAAGAAGTGAAAGATCACATCAAGCATCAAGAAATGAATCCAACCATATCTTGTAATGCATTGGCAGGAATTACCACTCCCCAAACTCCCAAGATAGAAGGACATATCAAGAAGAAAAAGGTGCAAGAAGTGAAAGATCACATCAAGCATCCATAATAAGTTCTCCAACTTTTAAAAGATAACCCCACTTGTGGCAGAATCGAATGAAACAACAGGAAAATCAACATCATAGTGAAAGAAGTTTTGATGTAGGTGATTGGATATTTTTAAGAATACAACCATACAAACAAATGTCCCTCAAGCAAGCTAAGAAGGATAATAAATTATCAACAAAGTACTATGGTCCTTACAAGGTGCTGAAAAGGATTGGTATTATGGCATACAAATTGGAGCTTCCTACATCTTCTTGAGTGCCCCCAATTTTCCATGTTTCATGCTTAAAGAAGGTTATAGGTGAGAAGCTCCCAGTTCAAACAATATTGTCGAAACTTGACGAGGAACGAAAAATCATATTGGAACCTTAAGCATTCACGGAAAAAGGAACCCGACCGCTACGAAATCGATCAATTTGAGAGTATCTCATCAAGTGGAAGAACTTACCCACTGAAGATTCCACATGGGAGGACAAGAATTTTATACAGAAGCATCCAGAACTACTCAAGCGTTGAGGAAAACACTTTTTGAAAGAGAGGGGCATGTTAGGTCCCTATACTACTAGTGTAACCCTTTATTGTTATTAGTGCAACCCCCTTATTATATTGTTGTGCCCATGTAGTCCCCATATTATTATTGTTCTGCCCCATAGAAGCCCACTATTGTTATTATTGTGCCATTACATTATTATTTTTATGTCGGCTCTGTTTATATTATGAATCCTTAGACTCCTATATATAGAAAGGAGGTGTTGCTATTTGTATCATCAAAGAATTATTCATTTGTGTAATGTAAAGGAGGTTTCCCACTCGAAGAGGCTGATTTCTAAGCCATTGATCTATCTTTTCTATCTTTTTGTGAGTTGGTTTCATAACAAATAATAACATTTATTAAATGTGGGTCCCACAATAGAGAATGGGTTTTTAGGTCATCGTTCCAAGTGGAGGTTATCTTTTTAGTGAAATTGCATCCCGTTTGCGAGACATATCAAGCTGAAAGTTATTGAGAAAGAAGAGTGTGACTGGATATTGAATACCCAAATCTAACTTTTCCTAGGGTATAAGAGGAAATCCAAATAAATGGAAAATATCCAAACCCAAATTTCATCCAGTCTAAAGAGTATATGAAACAAATTGAGTATTCAGTGAGGAATGAAGTATCTAGATCAAGGTTATATGACTTATGAGTAAATTTAGATCACACAAAGAAACTTAGGTATTTTTCAATCGTTGGAGCTCATATTAAAGAAAAATTTAGGGTTATAACAAGAATATAGATTTGGGGTATTATGTGTATTCTTTAAGGATCAAAGAGATGGTTGTGGATCTGAACCAACATCAAGAAAAAAGTTAAAGGGTGATAGATAGTTCTAAATTGTTAAGGAGATTTGTAGGATATTCCCAGGAAAGGTCAAAGCAAGATCCAAGGACTCTATTAGAGGATATGCAAATGGGTATTACATATGTGAAGCAAGGTGGATGTTGGCAACATCAAATTTTGGCTTCAGATCAAAAGAAGCCTACTCGCTTTGATGAAAGAAAATCAGAGTTGAAATTTATGGTTGCAAGAAGCATGGAAACTTTCATATTGAATACAAGTTCAAGAAACCATTTCCAGTTGAGGTTGCATAGCAAAGAGATAAGAAGAACTTCTAGCTAAGGATGGGTAGAAGAAGTCAAGAAAGCTCCACAATTACAAGTGTGGGTAGAGTCTTCTGAAGAAAGAGTAGGTGAAGCTCTTGAGATTGAGGAAACTATAGAAGCCTAGAAGATCAAAGGAATCTCAAGAGGTTCTAAAGAAGAGAGTTGAGAAGGTACCAAAATACCAAGTTCGTGGGAAGATTGATGCGGTATTGGATAGTAGGTGTGGAGGCTTACTATAGAGAAAAGGTTGGTTGCAACTCACAGTCAACATGGGGAATATCAAAAATAGAGATATGAAGATTACTAGAGGCAGTCAAATGAAGGAATAAATCGAAAGAAAAATTAGGAAAGATAACAAGGGTGGTGGAAAAAATAAGATGAGTTAATAATAATTTGACAAAGATGTTTCTTCTACAAGAAAGTGGGAAAATTTAGAGAGATGGATCGAAGCTTAAGAAAATTATCAAATTGTATTTTAAACAATTATATGTAAATATACTGAGACATAGAATGTGTCTTGATTAAGAAGGAGAGGAAACTTATAGTAGCTGAGTATGAAAAAAGGTATTTGGAAGAGGAAGAAGCAATGCACATCTATGAACCAGAATATGGAATTAGACTTGGAAAGGAAGATATGGATGAGGAATTTAAGTATAATTATAATGTGTGCATAGTAGAATTAGATCAGCAATGAAGAGTGGTGCTAGAAACATTCATCAAGATTAAAGTGTCTTGTGTTGTTAAGACTAATGAATTATGTATGAATGCGGGTTATGAAGATGGAAAACCCTCGAAAGTTGTCATAAAGGAAGAAGAAAATATAGTATTCCTTCAAAGAGACAAAGGCAAGAAGAATTTAGCATATAAAGAAGAAGAGAGACACTTAAATGTAGTGTCTATTGATGCGATATCAAACCTCTTGGAAGGATGGTCAACAAGGGTTAAAAGTGAAGGACATACAGGGAAAGAAGTTACAAATATTGAGTTAATGAGTTTACCTTTAGTAGATTCTATTTTGTTGAATGAATGTATGCTGACACATAATAAGCAAGGATTTGGCTTTGAATATAACAATAGGAGTTTAAGAAAGAAATGTATACAAGAGAGAAAGGAGGACAAAGAGCACATAAAATTTTTTGTCTCAATGGATGAATGGGATGAGTTCAAAGGAGTATCAAATCAACATAAGTATGAAGAATAAGACATATTTTTGGAAATACTGAGAGGGGGGTGAATCAATATTTCTCTTCAATTGTTATTTTTACCAGTTAAATCATTTATATTTAGAACACAAAAATGAACAAAAGGAATAAATACTTTTATTAATATAATATTTACAATAAAAAAAGTACAATATATGTAAGGTTTCAATCTATTTCCAAGCACCAACTTGGAATTTTTGTGAGGCTCCAACCTCCAGAGCACCAACCCTGTCTTATCAAGGCACCAAACTTGGATTTAGGAGCACCAACTCCAAGGACACCAATCCTTCCAATTCTAAGGCACCAACCCCAAGGGATCCAACCCTCTATTGTATATTGCCTGGATATGTTTGGTATTTATTCTCTACTCCCAACCCTGATAGACCTACGACTTACTTCTGTCCTCCTACTTTCTTCTGTCCTGTTGGACTTGCAGCTTACCTCTGTTTCTTCCAGTTTATGAGTTGTGAACCGTTACCTCTTCTCTGTGATAGATGCCCGAGACGCCTGACTGTCTGCACAAAAAAACAATTCTCTGTTTCAACCTGTTGTTCTATCTGCCGCGGTAAGTGCTTCAAGAGTGACTTCTTCTCATTGTTCTTAGTGTCATGATCTCTTACTTCCAAGGATCATACTCATAAATACTTCAGTACTGGTGTAGTCTATTGCTCCCTTCAAATGATGGTAGATCAAACCTTATTTCGCTTCATCGAATTGTTCAACTCAGTTACGATATGTACTACTCCTCTCTTTAAATAATCACAGGTTCAAACATTTCAAAGATTAACCCACGCAGCAGTGTCGTTTGACCTTCGGCTTCCAATGGCCTTTCGTCATCTACCAGACCTTTGGTTTCTTGACCTTTTGACTTATTCTTACGTTTGCTTGACCTTCCAGCTTCCTCTGTTCCTTCGATTACCCAAGGAGGTCCCACATCCACGTCATCAATCGCAATCACAACTTTCGGTGGTCTACGATTGCAACTCTTAACATCACCGATATTCGCACTGTCAACATAGTTAAAACCATATAATGGGTGGTCCCACCTACCACATCATCACATTAATCGCAATCATGGTTTACCATCGTTACATTTCTTCAAGACTAGGGATACGTGACGGATGCAATATTCCAATAAGCTTCTTTTGATAACTCAATCGAGTCCACTTAGTCCTAAGTCTTATCATATTAAATCTCCACCATTGATCTCATCTTTAATCCGACCATTGTTGATCCACCCAATCAACAAACCCAATCGTTTATCCTCCACCATTTGATAAAGGCGTGCTAGATCCAATGGTTCATAACGATAACGGTCGGGGAACTTGCACGACGCTTAACCGCCTTTATGGAGCTGATAAGGATTATAAATCCTTGATCTATAGAAGTTCGGGTCCATTCTTGAGATTAACGTTCGATCATTTTGTGACCCAATATCCATTGGATATACGAGGTCATAAAATCTACGGCCTTCGAGTCTTCAACTAGCACACAGGTTAACAGCAGGCTTAACCCTGATCATTGACTGTTACGTAACTGTTGAAAATGAGATCAACCGCTAGGATTTAGTGCGGGACTTCAGCCATGATCAAGGAAGTCCGTACTTTCCTAACACCACTCTTCCGATATTTTAACTACTCTAATACTCTACAATACTCCTCCGATATGTTAACTCCTATGATATTTCTCCAGTATTTCATGTGATATTACCTGTTCTGATACCTCCTTTGACTTTCGATACTACTTCGATAGCTCTTCTCTGCTCTGAATTCTCTACTATGATAGCTCTACTCTTCTCTAATATTCTCTTCTCTGATATTCTCTGATCTGATAGCTCTGTATTGATGGCTTCTGATGAACTCTTCCTGCTCCTGTTGCTTCACAAATCTTATCTGCTCTTGGCTTCACTTCATTCTTTACTATCCAAAATATTGCCATATTGACATCAATGACAATCTAGATCAACAATCTCCCCCATTGTCATTGATGGCAATATTTTTCTTCTCTCCCCCTTTGACATCAATGGCAGAAAGGTGCACACGAACTCCCCCTGTCAAACTATTCCCCCTGTCATGCAATATCTTTATGAATCAACTTAATGTGATGCTAGAGAAATAGCCCCCGTCTTTTGATGAAGATGTTCAGATGCTTCTCGAGGAGGAGGTTTTGTGAAAATTTCAGCTATCTGCTCCTTAGTATTGATATATTCCAAGATGATGTTTTGTTTAGCTACTTGTTCATGAAGGAAATGATACTTGATTGGTATATGTTTGGTCTTGGAGTGCATCATTGGATTTTTGTTGAGGCTGATAGCACTTGTGTTACCACAATAGATGGTGATTGGTTGATTTATGCCTATGTTGACATCTTTCAAAGCTTGCTTCATCCATAATATTTGCATACAACAATCTGTGGCAGCTATATACTCGGCTTCAACTGTAGATAGTGATATGGATGTTTTTTTTGTTGAACCAAGATACTAGAAAATCTCCCAGGAAGAATGCATTTCCACTAGTACTTTTTCGATCATCGACACTTCTGGCCTAATCAGAATCAATGTATGCAGCCATAGTAAGAGTTGAGCTCTTAGGGTACCAAAGATCGAAATCAGGAGTTCCTTTCAAGTATCTGAGAATTCTATTTACAACCAATAAATGGGATTGTTTAGGAGCTGATTGAAATCTTCCAACCATTCCTACTGCTTGCATAATGTCGGGTCTCATAGAAGTTAAGTATAGAAGGGCTTCAATTATTGACCTGTAATGAGTTACATCTACTGGAGGGGAGTCATCATCTTTGCTTAATTTCCAATCTATGGTCATAGGTGTGCTCATGGGTGCACAATCTTCCATTCCATATATTTTAAGCATGCCTTTAACATATTTGGCTTGAAATATGAACATGCCTACCATGGTTTGTAATACTTGTAGTCCAAGAAAGTAATATAACTCTCCTATCATCGACATCTCAAACTCGTTTGAAATATTCTGAGAAAAATCATGGCTCATCTCATCATTATTACTATCAAAAATCAGATCATCAACATAGACAAGTGTGACTAGTAACTTATCCTCATCCATATTTATGTAGAGATTACTTCCTGCCACCCCCTTCTTGAAGCCTTGTTGTTGTAGATGGTGATCCAATCTTGCGTACCAAGCTCTAGGAGCTTGTTTCAACCCATATAATGCATTTTTCAACTTACAAACAAAGTCTTTTCCTTCTGCTATATTAAACCCTTCTAGTTGCTCCATGTGGACTTCTTCCTTGAGTTCCCCATTCAGAAATGTTGATTTTACGTCCATTTGATAGATTTTAAATCCTTTTGAGTAAGAAAATGCCAAGAACATCCTGATAGATTACACACGAGCTACTGCTTCAAAGGTATCTTCAAATTCAATTCCTTCAATTTGTGAATATCCTTTACAAACAAACCTTGCCTTATTTCTGATGATTTGTCCATCTTCATTCATTTTGTTTTTGAACACCCACTTGGTTCCAATTATATTTTTATCCTTTGGACGAGGTACCAGCTCCCATGTCTCATTCTTCTCGATTTAATACATTTCTTCTTCCATGGATTTTACCCAATGAGGATCCTTACTTGCTTGACTAAATGTTTATGGTTCTATCATGGATAGAAGAGCAACATAATTTTTCTTTGGTGTGCTTGTCATCCTTCTTAGGGTTTGCATCCCTTCATCTATATTGCCAATAATCTACTCTTTTGGGTGATTTTTTTGGAGAAACTTTATCTTTTAAGGGGTTTGAAATGGTTCTTTTTCCTTGTGTTTTTCTTGATCTTTTTCTTCTTTTTCAGGCTCTTCTTCAATGAGAGGGTCAACTTCATGTTCTTCAATTTCTTTTTCGGGAAGTTCTTCATCAATATTCACATCAATGCTTTCCACTATTTTTGTAGTTGATTATTGTAGCACTTGTAGGCTTTTCTCCTTGTAGAATATCCAAGGAATACCCCTTCTTCTACCCAAGAATCAATTTTTCCTAGTGAGCCATCATTGATTTTTATGAAGCACTTGCTTCCAAAAATCTTGAAGTATTTTACAGAAGTATGTCTTCCTTTCCATAATTCATAAGGAGTCTTCTCATTATTTGGTATTAGTTCAGTTCGATTCAAGGTATAGACAGTTGTCTCAACTGCTTCTCTCCAGAATTTTGGCTACAAGTTAGTTACTATCTACATTGTTCTTGCCATTTCTTGAACTGTCTAGTTTCTTCTTTCAACTACCCCATTTTTCTTGGGTGTTCTGGTAGCAGAGAGTTCTCTTTCGATTCCATGTACTTTACAGAATTCCTCAAATTATTTTGATGTGAATTCTCCCCCTCTGTCTATTCTAAGACATTTAATATTAGAGTCCTTTTCATTTTCTACAAGAGCTTTAAGATTCTTAAAACACTCAAATGCTTCGGATTTATATTTTATGAAATATACCCACATCATTCTAGTATAGTCATCAACAAATAAAGAAAAGTACCTTTCTCCTTGGAGTGTCAGAGTTCCAGTTGGTCCACATAAATTAGCATAGATGATCTCCAAAGGCTTTGATGTAGAAAATTCCTTGGTCTTGTGGCTAGTTCTAGTTTGCTTTCCATGTTGACATGGACCACATACTCCTTGATTTGGCTTGAATAACTTTGGGATGTCTCCTACTGCATTAATATTTCTGATATTGATCAATTTATCGAAGCTTGTATGTCCAAGTCGCTTGTGCCACAGCCAACTTTCATCTATTTGACTTAAGTAACATTTATCTTCTTGATTTTTTTTCAGAATGTAGATGTCATCTAGTGTTCTAACGCCTTTCGCCACAAGTTCCACTGAGGAAGAGTCCTTATTTCACAATATTTAGTGCTAAAGACAACATTATGTCCTTGATCACAGATTTGGCTAACACTCAAGAGATTGTGTTTGAGCCGGTTTACTAGCAAAGCATTTTGAGCCTTTCCTTTTCGATTAATAAGAGTAACAATTCCTTTTTCAACAATTTTGGCACATCCACTTCCAAAGGATACACTTCCTTCCTTTTTTAATGATACAAACTTCCTTTTGTCCCCTGGCATGTGTTTGGAGCACCCACTATCCACAAACCAATGATTTTCATCATTGTGAGAACATAGAGCTAGGCCAAATTTATTCGTGTTGGGATTCTCATTTTTTTCTTTTCTTCTTTGGAGGGGGAAATTTTGTTCATTGTGTCCATTATCATTACATAATGAGCACATTGGATCAAATTTGGCCAAGGGATAAAAGGAGTTGTAGGTCTTGATTTGTCCTTGCCCTTTGGGACCATATGGTTTGTTTTTTAATCTTTCAATTTTGGTGTTTCATCCTTATGGTCCATGTAGTGTCTAGCTTGATGACCAAAATTTTTACAATAAAAACAATGCCCAAAACAGATAGTTTTGTACTTGTTGTAATAGCCATAATTTGAATCAAAATTCTTCCTTGGAGTTACTCTCTCTTCATTCTTTGTATTTGAGATGGGCCTTTGATGAAATAATATTTTGTACCTGTTGTAATAGCCATGATTTGAATCAAGATTCTTCCTTGGAGTTACTCTCTCTTCATTTTTTGGATTTGAGATGAGCCTTTGGTAAAATAATCTTTCTTCTTTTGGGTTGCTAGAATGCATGTCAGCATAGCTTTTCACATTATTCTTAGTATTTGATGATTCTCCTTTAAAACCTATCCCAAATTTGTCATGTTGAGGTTTTTTATTATTTAGGATAGTGTCAAGCATTTGAGAGCTTTCCCAACCCTTTTTGACTTGCTCCAATTCCTTCCTCAGAGATACTATTTTGGCTTCATTTTCTTCACAAACTTCTTCTTTTTCTTTTAGCTTATTTTTCAAGAGGTCTTCCCTTCTTTTTGTTTCCTCATTTTCTACCTTGAGAGAGATGATTTTATTTCATAATTTCTCATTTTCTTCAATGGAACTCATTAACAATTCATCTACATTTCCTTCTAGCCCTGAATCATCATCATTTGTGAATGTCATGAATAATACTTCTTGGCTTCCAACATGGTCATTTTCTTCATATGATTCTTCATTACCTCCTTTGCGGTGAGGGAACTGATTAGTTGATTTTTTTTTATGACTACAAATTCATCTTCATCAGACTCATCTTGCTTAAATAAGAAATTCTTCTTATTGAACCCTTTCTTTTTGTATACCATCCTTTTAGAATTTTCCTCACCATCACTATCATGCTTATGAGGACATTTTTCAGCATAATGACCTATTTTTCCACATTTGAAACAAATAAGAGGGTACTTACCTTTTAGCTTAGATCCTTTCTTTAGTCTTCGTACAAATTGCACAAATTCGGATTCAACATCAGAGTCATCACTACTGGTATTCCATTCTTTCCCCTTTTTTAATTTTGAGGCCTTGAATGCTACATATTTGTAACTTGGGCATCCTTTTCTCATCTCATAGGCAATGAGGATTCCCTGAAGTTCATCCATATTGAAAGTATCTAGATCCTTCATTTCTTCTATAGCACTTACTTTGGAGTCAAATCTGTCTGGGAGAGATCTTAAGACCTTTTGAACAATAGTGCTTTCTTCAATATTTTCTTCCAATCCTTTAAGAGAGTTGACCACTTCAGCTACTCGAAGAAAGTATGATGCAATATCTTCTTCACCATCCATTTTTATACTTTCAAATTGCCTTCTATGAGTTTGAATCTTTGCCTTCTTAACTTTGGAGTCCCCGTCGTATAAGCTAATTAGCTTATCCCATACTTCTTTGGCCGAGTTACAATTCATGAATTTTGTAAATTCAGAATCAATGATTCCACTAGTGATGGAGTTTAAGGCTTTTGCATTTGCAATGTAACCTTTCCTTTCGTCTTGATCTGTTGGAAGAGTGGAAGGAGCTGTGTACTCATTTAAAACCCAATGCAAAAATTCAAGTCTAAGGGACATTAAGTAGTAGGACATTCTTTTTTTCCAAAAACCAAAATTTGTGCTATCCAACAGAGGAGGTCTTCTTGACACTTCTTGATTTCTCATCATGACTAAGAATCCTTCTTCTAGCTATTAGGCTGATATGAAGAAGCCCACTTTGATACCAATTGTTGGAAATACTAAGAGGGGGAGTGAATCAGTATTTCTTTTCAATTTTTATTTTTACCAGTTAAATCATTTATATTTAGAACACAAAAATGAACAATAGGAATAAATCCTTTTATTAATATAATCTTTACAATAAAACAAGTAGAATATATATAAGGCTTCAATCTGTTTCCAAGCACCAACTTGGAATTTTTGTGAGGCTCCAACCTCCAGGGCACCAACCCTATCTTTTCAAGGCACCAACCTTGGATTTAGGAGCACCGAATCCAGGGACACCAATCCTTCCAATTCTGAGGCACCAACCCCAAGGGCTCCAACCCTCTACTGTATATTGTCTAGATATGTTTGGTGGTTATTCTCTACTCTCAACCTTGCTAGACCTACGACTTACTTCTATCCTGTTGGACCTGCATATTACCTATGTTTCTTCCAGTTTATGAGTTTTGAATCGTTACCTTTTCTCTGTGATAGATGCCCGAGATGCCTGACTATCTGCACACAAAAAAAAAAATCTTTGTTTCAACCTGTTGTTCTATCTACCGCGGTAAGTGCTTCAGGAGTGACTGCTTCTCGCTATTCTTAGTGTCAAAATCTCTTGCTACCAAGGATCATACTCATAAATACTTCATTATTGGTGCAGTCTATTGCTCCCTTCAAATGATGGCAAATAAAACCTTATTTCACTTCACTAAATTGTTCAACTCAATTACGATCTGTACTACTCCTCTCTTTAAATCATCACAGGTTCAAACATTTCAAAGATTAACCCACACAGTAGTGTCATTTGACCTTCAGCTTCTAATGGCCCTTCGTCGTCTACCAGACCTTTGGCTTCTCGACCTTTCAACTTCTTCTTTCGTTCGCTTGACCTTCCAGCTTCCTCTGTTCCTTCGATTACCCATGGAGGTCCCACATCGACGTCATCAATCGCAATCGCAACTTTTAATTGTCTGTGATTGCAACTCTTAACATCACTGATATTCACACTTTCAACATAGTTAAAACCATATAATGGGTGGTCCCACCTGCCACATCATCACCTTAATCGCAATCGCAGTTTACCATTGTTACATTTCTTCAAGACTAACGATATGTGACAGATGTGATTTTCCAATAAGCTTCTTTTGATAGCTCAATTGGTTCCACTTAGTCCCAAGACTTATAGAATTAAATCTCCATCATTGATCTCATCTTTAATCTGATGGTTATTGATCCACCTGATAAAAAACCCAATCATCTATCCTCCACCGTTTGATCAAGGCGCGCTAGATCAAATGGTTCATAACGATATCAGCCAAGGAACTTGCGCAACGCTTAACCGCCTTTATGGAGCCGATAAGGATTATAAATCCTTGATCTATAGAAGTTCGGGTCTGTTATTGAATTTAAAGTTCAATCATTTTTTGACCCGATATCCATTGGATATACGAGGTCATCAAATCTATGGCCTGTGGGTCTTCAACTAGCACACAGGTTAACAACAGGCTTAACCCCCACCATTGACTATGACGTAAGCATTGAAAATGAGATCGACGACTATGATTTAGTGCAGGACTTCAGCCACGATCAAGGAAGTTTGTACTTTCCTACCCCCACTCTTTCGATATGTTAACTGCTCTAATACTCTACAATACTCCTCTGATATGTTAACTCCTCTAATATTTCTCCGATATTTCATCTGATATTACCTGTTCTGATACCTCCTATGACTTCCGATGTTGCTCTGATATCTGTTCGTTGCTCTGATATTATCTACTATGATAGCTCTGCTCTGATATTCTCTGCTCTGATAGCTCTGTATTAATGCCTTCTAATGAACTCTTCTTGCTCCTATTGCTTCACGGATCTGCTCTGCTCTTGGCTTCACATCATTATTTACTATCCAAAATATTGTCGTATTGACTTCAATGACAATCTAGATCAACAATAATTAAGGCAGATCAAGCCACAAATGGGTTTTTATGATGATATTTTGAGGCATCCATATACCTTACTGAAGAATGATAAAAAGTTTGCAGAGAATGCATAACAAATAAATGCAAAATATAAATTTATTTCGAAGGACAACCAAGGGAAAAAAATATTTATTGAAAATGGCGATAGAGTTCAAGGAAATGTATATAAAATATTCTCAAATATAATTGATCTTTCTCATAGGATCATAATTGAACTCAAAATTATGAAGTATTAGGTGTATGATTTTAATCTTGACCAAAATAATACTTGAAGAGAGAAATTTGTTCAAGTGGGTGAACAAGAATAATAATGGAAATCAAAATTTGTTCCATATGCTTCCAAAGGATAGAAATTAGGAGATTGTCTCGAAAGATAATAAAGAGACTAATGGTGTAAGAAATGAACCATAAATTCAAGGAAAAAATATAAATAGAGAAAACATGAAGGGAAAACAATTTATGCATCCATGGTATGCATAAAAAGGGACAAAAGGATTCTGTTAGTATTCGTCTTTATGACTAAGAATGGAAATATGAATTATTTTACTAAGCTATGTTCAGATATAGTCAGAAATATGAATTATGAAAAGAAATTACAACCATGGAGGGGATATCTAAGTGGCTTGAGGAATTATGGAGAAGTGTATGGAGTGAAGTTGAACACATTGCAGATAACAGAAACCTTCTATTAATAGATGGATCTCTAGAAAATGAATTTGCAAAGGTCATAAATCTTCATGAGCAAGAAGGAGTTGCAAAATAAGAACAAAGCGAAGAAAGGTATGAGGTTATAAAAATTTCTACTTTATAATTATTTGATACAATGTATGATGGTATTCATACTTTAAGTCATTTTGTTCAAAATACTAGTATAAATGAAGATAGGAAAGGTTATTCAATATTTATTATTGAAGGAATTGATATTATGTATGATTCAATGAAGATAATTCTAAGTGTTGACGCAAATGAATGTGAGGAAATCAAACAAATGTTTGATTCTTATGCAAGATATGGAAAAGCTCATTTGAATATTATCATGATGATAATTAAGAAGGATGCAGCCTACACAAAGGAATGTCATAAGAAGCATGACAACAATTTTTTTTCTTTAGTATGTTTGTTTCATTTGCAGGTATAATTGGAGAAAGTATACAAATAGTTGGTATCAAAAGGAAACTTAAATCAAGAGGAGAAATACACCAGAGAAAAAAAAAAAACTAAAGTTAGTGATAGATATTTCCAACTCGAAATTCAATCTCAAAATGACATTTACTAAGAATATCTATGGTAGAAATTCAATTGGACAACAACAAACTGGATTTCAGGATCCATGAGGAAGAAAATTAATAAATACACTAGATATTTTTTTTAACTGTGGGAAACAATTACAAGTTCAAATCAACTTACCACCTTTAGACCTACAAACAAATAAATGTAGTGAAAATAATGAGTAAAAGGAAAGTATGGGCGATAAAGGAATTTTCATATTCATGCAATGTTTGCATGCAAGGTAAAATAATTGATTCAAGATAGCAAAAGCATGAGCAAAAGGACTACAAAAAAGAGATAAATTTAAAGATAGAGATTGGTATTGGCACAATGGAAAAGGAGAAAGATTCAATAGATGCATTTGTAATTGATAAATATCAAAAAAACATAATGGGAGTAAAAATTAAAGTTGTTGAGCACTCATGGACAGGAGTTTGGGAATATTTTCTCCCTGGGAGTCAGATGCACGAGAATCTCCTCAAAGTCAACAAATACCTAGAATGTCTTCTCATATTTACTAATGGGATTGGGTTCCCTTAATTAAATTCAATTGAATTTATGACGAAAGGATTATAAGATTTATTTTCAAATAAATAAAGATATAATAAAGATTGATTAAAGGAATGAGGAATTCATTTCCTCATTAACATGTAATTCACTATTTCTAGTGGTTTGTTGAGAGAATTAAAGTTTTTAGGGTAGATTTGATATTTTCTATGAATAGGTGATTTTATCCATGTTTAGTGGATCTCCACAAATTATTCTTATTGTATATAGATAGATTATGTAATTGAAAACGTCTAAAGAGTGTGGATGAGAGTGTGTTCGAGAGTATTTGAGTTTTGGAAATTTATGTAAAGGGGGAAGTCGATGCATATTAGAGAAGTATTATAACCTTCTCCATTCAAATTGCATATAATATATATATATTCAATCTGAATGGAGACATGTGTCATGATTGAGCATTTATTGTATTTTTGGAGATATTTAGATACATGGATAAAGCTAAGATTGGTATTATTTATCTATTGCAAGGGAATTAACCATCGTGGGCCATTGATGTATAGTCTCAGAATGGGAGTTCCATTCATAACTTCGAATTTGGGGTTCATCATTTAGATTTTAACTTGTGTATAGTTATCTAGGTCTCCAATAGAATACGAGATTGAAATCAAATCCAAATTGGATTTTGGATATAACTCCAAATACATTAACTAACAAAGACATAACCTAAATTACTGAGAAAGAATCTATAGATCCCTACCATTTTCTACCTGCCTTGATTCATATTGAAGTGCATATTTTATATCCAGATTCATTCTATGCTTGGATCCATCAAAAGATAGACTCTTAGTTGGTTATCATCTAGATAAAGTTTTTCATTGGGGAATGAAGACATATGGATCAGTCAATGTTTGAGGAATGAAGCTGATAACTAGATCCTTGAATGAGCAGATCCAAAATCATTATACATATCCGGAGAGGGACCCATGGTTAAGGTCCTAACACTTGAGACCTCCTAGATACACCATACCCTGGATAGTGTTGTAACATCTAGATAATAATATTTATTAAGTGTGGGCCCTATAACAAAGAATGAGATTTGAGGTCATTGTTCTAGGTGGAGGTTATGTCATTTGAGTGAAAGCGCATATGGTTTGGAATAAATATAGGGATGTAATTTATTGAGAAAGAGGAGTGTGACAGTAAACCAAATCCTTAGATCTAACTTTTCGTAGTGGGTAAGAAAACATCCAAATAAATGAATGTTGATGAGAAAAAATGTATTTCCAACAGTCAGGGGGTATCCCCGGTGTGAAGTATTAATCAGAAATTGCACCATTTGGGATACGAGCCCCATCTAGCATGTGGGCATGGCTGCCACCATGATAGTTTTACCCTTGGTTGTTCAAATTGAGAGAGGTTATTGCAATGGAAAGTGTAAAATTCCTGGATCCTGAGGACGAAATCAACCCCAAAAAAAAATCTTGTAGAAAAATGTAAAAGAAAATAGAAACAAAAGAATAAGAAAAGCACATCTCAAGAGGAATCAGTTAGCTAAGACCATCTTAAACATACTAGTAAAAACGTACTAGAGATTAACTATAAATTAGTTCACAGTTAGTTACGAGCATAGTGTGGAATAAAATAGTAGATATAGAAAGGAAACATATAAGCCAAATGTCAAAACTTATTTCATTATCATATGACCAATATGAAGGCACATATGCACACATAATTGGAGTATTTTTTAGCCATTACAACCAGCAGAGGAATGCATGGGAATCTATGCCAAAAATGCCTAACAACTTCTCATTAATAATTTTGTAAATCCAAGTAGATATGCCACAAGCCCATCAAAACCCAATAGTGGGATGAGGGTTGATCATATCACCTCCAAAACAACACCATAGCCTCACCACCACACAACCTAAAAGTTTCCAAGAGATAAAATACTTTCATCTCCCTAGGCACAAAAAACTATCTAAATGCTAGCAGAGATTCAGTGCTAAAACGTCCCCTTCAAATTAAGCATGAGGGTCTCTTTATGCATATGTGTGGGTGACCTTTCACCTCTCCTAGGAATCTTCATATTCCCCGTGGTTCATTCAACTTCATCATGACCTTTAATATTCTTATTGAATGTTACATGATTTGAGACTTGTCGCTTTTATGACAAGATAATATCTTATAATATAATAAGAGGAAATGCAACAAGATTTGATGTAGCGTAATGTAGGAAATACATTGCACTTTAAGAAAAAAAATTATCTATTTGTCACACCTTGGGGTCAACATGTTACTAATTTGACTCTCCAACGGTTTCCATTGATTGACACCATACATTCATGCAACCTTTACATGTATATAATTAGAAACTAGCCTGCAACTTTAATCCTGAAAACATAAAACCAATAGGTAGGATGCTAGATGCATGTACTTGATTATAATAAAATAAGAAACAATTGTAATAAGTATCCATTCTTCTATCAAAAATAAAATTTCTCAATATAATTTGTATTGTGGGGTTGGGAGGAGTTTACAACCCTAAAATTCCAATTTCATATCGATAGCAAAGTTGGTCCATTAATTGTATTCCTATGATATAAACGAAATTATGGGGTTTACACATGTAATTTGACCCAACTTTCCATTTTTATAGGAGAGACAAATATTTTTGTTGGAAATTCTAAGATTTATTGTGACAAAGGTTTATTTGATTTTGTCTTGACAAGGATTGTCCTTTACCAACAACTAGAAAATAATAAGGTGCATTTTTCATGGCATCATTGATAACAAGTAACTTAAGAATACTCTAGATAATTCCATCCACTGTAAGTAGGAAAGATGTCATTATATTTGTACATGAACATTTCAAGGATCTCAAACTCTTATGAAATACATTCAAGGAAAATCCTGATAAATGAGGAGATGTAGGTATTCAAAAGTAGCAACTTTTGTTGGTAACTTCTTGATCCACCAAGAAAATACTAACCATCTTAGACCTCACCCTTAGCTTTAAAGACTTTTCGTTTGGAAGAAAAATGATAATTGAGTCTTAGTATATTGTATTGAATTATAATTGGGAGGATTTTTACTCTAATTAAACTTAGGAGTTGATTCATATGTGTTGGGTGTGGAGCCTGGTTATATTCTTTATTTAGAGGTATCACCGCATTGGACCACAGTTTTTAATGTGGCGGAAATGCCACTTGTAATATTTGCACTGCAAGGGGGGTCCATGGGGCGATTGCGATCTTTGGCACCCCCCCCGGGGGCGAGGGATTGGGGGCACTACCCCCGAAGCTAAAAATAGATGTAAAATTTCTTTGTAAAATGTTGTAATTTCATAGTCAATCTGGGCCATTCATTAGGCAGAGATCAGATGGTAGAAGTTATGTTTAACTTAGGGTTTTTTTTCCCTAGAAGGCAACCCCTCGCTATATATGAGGGAATTTTATTGTGTCTATGTAGATCTGTATTCTAAGTGAGAAAGAGAGAGGAGATTGTGTGAGAGTGAAGAGGGAATTACAATGGATTTGTTGTAGGTTGTATCTCTCAGTTTGCTCGATAATATAAGATGAAGGATTGGTTTTTTCCCATGGACGTAGCCTAAATTGGGTGAACCATATATATCTATGTCTCTCTTGTTTTATGTGTTTTCTGTGTTTATATTTCTACAATATATTCTATGTGTTCCATTGCTCTGTAATATATAATTTTCTAACAACTGGTATCAAAGCCAAAGGTCTATTTGGTTGATAAACTCACACGAGAAAATGGTTCCTAGTTCGAGTGGGAGTAAAGGCACTTGGAACAATATGGTTGTACCTAGCAACATCAATAGTGTTTAATATTTCAAAGGAAATGACAACAGAGGGTTTAATGTCGGAATTGGCCAAACTATATGAAAAACCCTTGGCCTCAAATAAGGTATTTCTTATGAAGCATTTATTTAATATGAAAATGTCAGAAGGTGGATTTGTTGCTCATAATATAAACGAATTTAATACAGTTACCAGTCAGTTAAGTTCTGTAGGGGTAACTTTTGATGATGAGGTTATGGCTCTGTTATTTTTTTGCTCATTGCCAGAAAGTTGGAATGGTTTAGTTATGGACATTAGTAACTCTGTATATGGATCTAGTACTTTAAAATTTGATGATGTTGTCAGTGCAATCCTTAGAGTGGAAATGTGACGGAAAAGCTCTGGTGAGACATCAGGTAATGCTTTGACTGCAGAGACTAGGGGAAGAAAAATGGAAAGAGGAAAGAGCCCAGGATATCGCAGTAAGTCAAGGGAAGGCAGATCCAAGTCCAGATCGGGGATCGTGCACTGGAAATGCAAGACTAAATGACACCTAAAGAAAGACTACAAGTCTCGGAAGGGAAAGGAAGGAGACTCGCAACAATAAAACAATCATGAAGTAAATGTGACAGGTGATGTGTTGCAATATGCTTTGATTCTTTAATTAGAAAATATTATTGATGCTTGGGTGGTAGATTCAGGACCCTCATTCCATGCCACTTGATAGGAAACATTTTCATGATTATGTTCAAGGAGATTTTGGACAAGTTCGATTGGGTGATGATAAACCCTGTAAAATCATTGGAATGGGTACAGTTTTCATAAAACAACATAATGGAAATGAATGGCTATTGAGGGAGGTAAGGCATGTTCTAGATCTGAAGAAAAATATGATTTCAATAGCATAGTTGAGAGGTGAAGGCTGGGTAACTACTTTCATAGATAAAACCTGGAAGGTCACTAAAGGAGCCCTGGTAATAGAAAAAGGAGAAAGGGTTGGTACATTGTATTTATGCAATGGCATTTCTAATTTTGTTAATGCTTTAACCTCTACAGGAGAAGATACAACATTGTGGCATCATAGGCTCGGGCACATGAGTGAGAAGGGGATGCAAATTCTTCACTCAAGAAATTTGTTGTCGGGTTTGGAGCATGTTGATTTAAAATTTTGTGAGAATTGTGTTTATGGAAAACAGAAGAGAGCCACATTCCTCGAAGTTGGGAAAGAAAATAAGAGAGAAAAATTAGAGCTTGTGAATACAGATGTATGGGGACCTGCTCAAGTATCATCTCTCGATGGCTCTTGTCATTATGTTACTTTTATTGATGATGCAACCAGAAAAACCTAGATTTATTGTATTTGAACTAAATCTGATGTATTTGCTACTTTCAAGAAATGGAAAGATTTGGTTGAAAATGAGACAAGAAAAAGGTTGAACTGTCTTAGATCAGAAAATGGAGGTGAATATTGCAACAAAGAGTTTGATATGTATTGTTTAGAGAATGGAATTCACAGAGAGAAGATAGTTCGAGGAACACCACAAGAAAATGGTGTTGGAAAGGATGAACAGGACAATCATGGAGCATGCAAGGTGCATGAGATTGCATGTAGGATTGCCTTTACAATTTTTGGCAGATGTTGTAGATAATATTGTTTATCTAATAAACAGAGGGCCTTCAAGTTCCTTGGATGGTGGTATTCCAGAGGAGGCATGGATAGGTAAAAATGTAAGCTACTCATTTTTAAAGATTTTTGGTTGTGAGGCCTTTGTCCACATTAATAAGGAAAATAGAACAAATCTTGAGGCAAAATCAAAGAAATGTACCTTTATTGGATATGGTGTTAATGATTTTGGTTATCGCTTTTATGATTGTGAAAAACACAAAATCATTAGAAGCAGAGATGTCATATTCAATGAAAAGGTTTTGTATAAGGATCAGCTACAGGAAAAGAAACGGGAAAAAGAAAACAAAGAATACACAGTGCTTGATGAGATCATAGAAAAAGTGATGTTGTCTGAAAATCATAATGATCAACAACTAGAACAATAGCAGCAACCACAACAACAACAAGCACCTCAAACACCTGAAATTAGTGTTAGAATATCTACTAGGATAAGTAGACCCCCTAAATGATACTCTCCTTCATTATATTATGTATTATTGACTGATTCTGGTGAACCAGAATGTTATGAAGAAGAAGTGCAAGTAGAAATGTTGACTGATTCTAGTGAACCAGAATGTTGTGAAGAAGAACTGCAAGTAGAAATGTTCACTGATTCTAGTGAGCCAGAATGTTATGAAGAAGAAGTGCAAATAGAAACCAGGAAGAAGTGGGAGCAAGCCATGAAAGAAGAGATGGACTCCTTAGCACATAACCAGACTTGGGACTTAGTTAGGTTTCCTACAGGTAAAACAACATTACAGAATAAATGGGTTTACAGGTTGAAGGAAGAAGATGGAGGTAGAAAAAGGTATAAAGCTAGACTTGTGGTGAAGGGGTTTGCACAGAAAAAGGGTATAGACTTTGATGAGATATTTTCTCCTATTGTTAAAATGACTTCAATCAGAACTATTTTAAGTCTAGTAGCAGCTGAAGATTTGCATCTTGAGCAGTTAGATGTAAAGATAGCCTTTCTCCATGGGGATTTGGAGGAAGAGATATATATGTAGCAGCCACAAGGATATGAGGTAAAAGGGAAGGAGAAACTAGCATGTAGGTTGAAGAAGAACTTGTATGGCTTAAAACAGGCTCCAAGGTAGTGGTATCTAAAATTTGACAGGTTTGTGTCTGAACAAGGTTATACTAGATGTCACTCTGATCATTGTGCTTATCTCAAAAGAAAAAATGATGGAAACTATATTATATTGTTATTTTATGTAGATGACATGCTTCTTGCAGGTTATAACATGCAGGAAATAAATGTGCTCAAAATAATTTGGCGAACTCATTTGCAATGAAGGATTTGGGTGCTACAAAACAAATCCTTGGTATGAGAATAACTAGAGACAGGAAGAATATAAAATTAACATTGTCTCAGAGTGAGTACATAGAAAAGGTGTTGAAAAGATTTAATATGCATAATGCAAAACCAGTTAGTATACCTTTGGCTAGTCATTTCAAATTAAGTAAGGAGGTGTGTCCCAAGACTCAGGAGGAAATGGCTTATATGTTTAAAGACCATATGCATCAGCGGTTGGAAGTTTAATGTATGCAATGGTCTGCACAAGGCCTGATATTGCACATGTAGTGGGAGTTGTAAGCAGGTACATGAACAATCCAGGAAAACAACATTGGATGGCAGTGAAGTGGATTCTCAGGTATTTGAGAGGTACCACAAATAAAACATTATGCTTTGGTGGTTAAAACATTGCTCTATAGGGATATGTTAATGCAGATATGGTGGGTGATAGAGGTAACAGGAGGAGCACAACAGGGTATGTGTTTACTGTAGGTGGAACAACTGTCAGTTGGGTTTCAAAAATGCAAAGTGTTGTTGCACTCTCAACAATGGAAGCAGAGTATGTTGCTGCTACAAAGGCTAGTAAAGAAACGATGTGGTTACAAAGGTTTCTAGATGAATTGGGTAAGAAGCAAGAGTTGGGCAGGTTATACAGTGACAACCAGAGTTCCATACATCTTGTAAATAACTCTGCATTTCATTCCAAGACTAAACATATGCATCTCAAATACCATTTAATACGGTCAGTTTTGGAAGATGGACAGTTGAAGCTAGAAAAGATACACACTAGTGAGAATCCTCCAAATATGTTAACAAAATTTGTAACCAGGGAGAAACTGAGATTCTACTCAATTTCAATTCATCTTCAAGTATGATGAAGAAGGTGAGAAAAATCAAGGTCCAAAGTGGATTCATTGTCTAGCAAATGAAGCAACAGTGGAGTTGCTATAATCAATCTCCAAGTGGGAGATTGTTGGGTGTGGTGCTTGATTATCTTCTTTATTCAGAGGTATCACTGTATTGGACCCCAATTCGTAATGTGGTGGCAATGCCACCCGTAATATTTTCATTGCAAGGGGGGTCTAGGGGGGGCGGTTGCGATCTTTGGGAGCCCCCCCCCCGGTGGGGGATCAGGGGCGCTACCCCTGAAGCTAAAAATAGATGTAAAATTGCCTTGTAAAATGTTGTAATTTCATAGTCAATCTGGGCCGTTCATTAGAAGGAGATCTAATGGTAGAAGTTATGTTTAATTTAGGGTTTTTTGCCCTAGAAGCCAACCCCTCGCTATATATGAGGGAATTTTATTGTGTCTATGTAGATTTGCATTCTGAGTGAGAAAGAGAGAGGAGATTGTGTGAGAGAGAAGAGGGGATTATAGTGGATCTGCTATAGGTTGTATCTCTTCAGTTTGCTAGATAATATAAAAAGAAGGACTGGCTGTTTCCCATGGACGTAGCCCAAATTGGGTGAAAAACGTATATCTGCATCTCTCTTGTTTTATGTGTTTTCTGTGTTTATATTTCTGCAATATATTCTATGTGTTCCAATGCTCTGTAATATATAATTTTATAGCAATATGGTTGTTCATGAGAGTTGGATTGTGAATCAAAATTCCACATTGGGATATCTATCATTGTAAAGACACCTTGCTTGGACTAAGAATTAGCCATTTATCTTTGCCCCAACATGAAAAAATTATTACACCAAGTAATTAGCATCTTTGAAATCCCTTCCTGTAATCCAATTAAAGTCACTTATGAAATTATTCTCATTGATCTCTATACCATCTTTAATACCAAACTCTTGTAAGTAGATTCAATAGATTGGGTTTTCATTATGATTGCATAACGAGAATGTTGAAATCACTATCCTTAATCCCCAAATAAAAAGGACCTACATAAATTCAAAATAGGCCTTGGTTCAATATCAAAGAAGAGGTTTTCTATTACATAAATCCTCCTTATTGTAGTTTATCATTCCTCGGATCATATATCGAGGAAGCTTTATGTTTGATAGCATACTTAATGATCACAAATTTGATGAAATCAAAAGTATTGAAATATGTTATTCGGAAGTGATACTCTTTAGCATTGATTGTGAAGATTGTGGAATAAGTTTGTAATATCCAAATATACTTATTACTAGTCTTTGTCCATCAACATACATACGTCCTCTCACACTATGAATTATGTGGCATGAATGGGTAAAGTCTAAGCTATATATTAAAATATTTTCAAATTCGAACTCATCTTTCTCAACAATGGGTGTCATGTTGCATGTTCTCCAAGCAAAGTGGTAAAATATCTCCAACCTTATTTTGTTCAATTTGACAATGGGAACAATGAATTATGTTATAGCCTGACTCATATATAAGATGCACTAGGCTGCCATCATAATAGGAATGCCACGTTCATTGGCAAACTAGAGCTAATATTCATGAATATATTTTGGATTTGTGGAAAGGTGTTGTGGTTTCAAAAGTAATAACCTCAAAAATATCATTCTCATTGTAAATATTCTCATGATTGAATAGTTTGTGAAGAGCTCTTTCCTTCCCAATTCTATTCAAAATCTAGACTTAAAAGATTATGCATTAATGCACTTAGTATTGATGTGTCATAGCAATGGAAACTAGACTGAGATGTCATATACAAAAGTAGGACTGTGTTAAGGACTTTCTCATCTAATGCCTTACTAGGAGAGATTATTCTATCAATATCACCAAGAACAATGGAAGATGAATCAACATTATGTTTGTCATGCAATGCAGAGCAATTGAAGGGAATCATGATTCAATGAGATAAGTCATAATTTAATATGCGATAATCTGATGTGACTATTTGAGGAGGAGTCGCAATTTGTTCTTATAATTTGCAATTACAAATAATTGGTGGTGGAAAAATTAGCAGTGGGAGGGGCTATAATTGTTGCTCTAAATAGTGCTAGTGTGATAGCACCACTTCTTGCCTAATCACACTTTAGTGATATAGAGTCTCACCTCTCTCCTGAGTCCTTACAACTAGTGATTATGATTTTAGGTCTCTTTAATCACACCATGACCTTAAAATCGCATTCGTGCAGGATAGCAAAGTAGTGGTCACCTTTCTCTACTACAAATTCCAAATTTTAAGTGAATTCATGATAGTCCCAGGTAGGCTATAAATGCACTTAATATATTGGTAGTACAGTGTTGCAATGAAAAATATAAAACATCACTTGTCTTCTCTCATTGATTTCAATACTTTTGATAAATTTGAATATCATCCCCATACTTCGTAACATGCAAACATGGTCAATATAATCTTCCCCAAATATTTCAAATCCAAACCTATAGAATCTACCTTATATCTAAATGATTTTTTAATTGATCACACGTATATTACACCTTTTACATTGAGTAAATTCATCACTGAGCCATCGGTTGATAAGTGAACAGTATATTGCAGTGATCTGAATACACAGGATTGACTATTTTCAACAAATATTAACGAATCTTGCTTTTATGTGAATGAATGAGAGAAAATTGAGTTTTTAAGTGCCTTAATAATAAACTTGAGAACTGAAAATAAACATGAGAAGCAACAAGAAAAAAAGAGAACATAGCAAACATTCATGACGGAGTTTGTCCCTTTTGGACTACGTCTCTGGGTCCACTTTAATGGGCGTCTGTTATATTCGGAATGCTCAAAAAGGACCTTTACATAAAATTTCACCAATCTAGAATGTGCATGCAGGCACTACTGGTTACTATCAGAAAAAAGGCCTCGGCGTTTACTCTCAATTTTCCCTCAAAAAGGCCCAAGGATGGTCACGTTATGCCCAGAAAGGCATTTGTAGGGACAAATATTGCATAGTTCTCAGACTCGCTATTCAACTCCCTTCGCATTAGTGCAATGGAAAATAATTTTATAACACCATGGGTAGGTCCCAGGGTCAAACCCATAGACCTCCCGAGCTATACATGGCTATGCATTGCAACAATGTGTTAACTTTGGAATTCAACCCATAACTATATCATATGATTGTTTTACAAAGGTTTTAATATAGGCAATACTTACAACTATATGGGACAGGCACATATAACAAATATATAGTTTACAACCCACTATACTCCACACCATGACATATGTAACATTCGTTGTAACAATATAACCCCCACACCGACGTATTGATCCATGGCTCCCGTGGCTCCCGTGGCTACTGACTCTTCCAATGATTGTTATAACAACTCTTCCAACCAAAGTCCGACGGTGCACATCATCTCCCGTGGCGATGTAACGTTGGATGTTGTACAACAATATGGTATTAACCCCGATAGTTTTGTATCTCCAGTCAACATTAACCATGAACTCATGACAACAAGGCATGTTGATTGTGCAAACTATGGAGCGCGTTGAATTGGAATTAACTATGCAATGTGATAAGTCTTGCTCCCTCGGTGGTTTCATAACATCACTGTTTGACATGACATATTACTAGTAGATGTATGTATTTGTTACATGGTTTTTTAAACTATACCACTCTACGCCATATTTATAGCCCGACAAACCCGTGGCTAAGTTGATCTAGCATTTAGCAACTCCTGCGTTGGCGGGGCCACTGGATATGGCGGGCTCTGCCAACCTTACCCCCCATTTACCATACTTCAACAACATTAATACAAAATTACACCCGTAACTTAATAAATGAAATGCATGATGTATTTGTAAGGTTTTTCACTGTGTTGGCAGAGGTTGCAAATTCGACCATGCCCCTGCCCATTTGACCGACCTTTGACCACCTGTTGACTTTGACCACCCATTCACTGCCACGTGTTGAATTTTGAGAATGCCACTTGGCCTACAAGGCCTACATTATTTTTACATGTTTTCCATAAACTTCATAGTGTGTTTTCTCATTCATACAGAGCCCATTTTCGAAACTAAATATACTATCAAAAACAATGTGATGACCTCTTCGAATTGGCACTGGTTTCGAGAGCATCTAAGACTGTAAAATTCTGAGCATTTTGAGGATCCTCCTGGATCATTCCTCCCCACTGAAATCTTTTGGACCACCAAAAGTTTTCTTTTAATCAGACATGAGGTGAGGGTACAACTCCCTCACCCTTCCAATCTCCATCCACCTTGCCTTGCTTGGATTCATGCCTTTGAGTCCCACTCAAAGATACTCAACATCTCCTCGCCTGGATGTGTGGACCTTTCTATCTAAAATGGTATCTTCCTGTGACTGAGTCATACATTCAAGTGAAAAATCATCAACATTTGGAATTTGAGCATTTTCCTCTAGATCCATGATCATAGGAGATTCATACAACTTCAAATTTTCAACATTGACAATTGAATATATGTGCATGTATGGAGGCAAATGTAACTAGAATTCATTGAGCCCAATCTTTTCAACAATATTAAATGGACCATGCCTGATAGGTTTCAACTTTTTACCTTCACCTTTCATCCTTTCTCTGTTGATGTGTAGCTATACTTGATCACCAACCTGGAAGTGATGATCCACCTGACACTTGTCATGGCGCATTTTGTACTTAGCCTAACTTTTCTCTAATTGATCCTGCACTGCTTCATGAATCTTTTGGATTCTTTGAATGAACTTGATTTCTTTTTCGGCATCTCCATGTCCACCCATGAAGTCCATTTATGATTTTGGCATGTACCAAAAACATGTCTCAAAAGGATATCTACCTGTAGAAGAATGCAAGACCCAGTTGTAAGCATCTTGTACATAGTGTAAGGATTCATCCCATAACCTAGGATTCTTGTTGCAATAGCCTCTTAAAATATGTACCACTGTTATGTTCACCACCTCTATTTTTCCATCGGTTTGTGGATGAAAAGATGTGCTCTTTTTCAACTTAGTGTCCATGAGTCCCCACAAAGTGGACGAAAACTCTCCCATGAAATGAGAGTCCCGACCTAAAATGATAGAGGTAGGCATGTTACACAAAAATATTGTCGCCATGATTATTTTCAGTTAGTATGGGTCTATCACCACTTGTACTATCCTCCTAAGCAAGTCTCAGACCTCAGCTCTTCAAGTCAAGCTTTGAAAATGAGAGAAAGACATTGAAAATCAACAAAGCTCTGGTTCCGCACTTTCTCTCACTGTTGCATGCGGTCCTGCACCTTCTGTTTACAAAAACTGTGGACCTGCCCGCTCTGTCCCTAAAGGTGTGGGTGTGGACCCCTGTGAAAGTCAAAAAGGTGCAAGTTTATTCTAAAAAACTCACTTTGGGTTAATTCTAGATGATTCTAGAAGGAATTTTGACGCCGATTGGCCGCTCTTAGGTGGTTCATGCATCCCAAAAGAGAAGGAGCTAATCCCTTGATGAGAGGAGCTACCCCTTTGAAGGAGGGCTTTATCCCTTTGAAGGAGGCCCTAGTAACTTCCCTCCATTGCACTATAAATTCAGGCATTGGGCTGGTTGCTGGAGAGGTTAGAAGCTGAACATTTTTTAGGGTAAATGCTGGTGGAATTAAGACTTCCTAGTTAAGATTGAGAGGAGAGATCACATACCTTTTTGGCTTCATTGAGAAGAGAGTGAAACTTGTAAAAGTAGAGGAGACTTCTTGCTGGACCCTGGGAGGAGCTTGTACAGCATCAAGGCACAGGTTGTAAAGTTCTTCTTTGATTTGAATTAATGCAATCAGATTCATTTTTCTCAACAAATTCTCTCATGTCATTTGTTTCATGAATTCCTTGACTTTCATGTAACTTAAATATGTTTTATGATATTGGCTTTTCAGGTGCTATTTAATTTGTTTGCTTATTTTTGTTTGTAGATTCGTGACAAGGAAGCTCATTTGGATCGAAGGAGCGAGGCTTCCACAAACTTGCGTTGGACCCAAGGTAGGCCTAAAACACTTGTTTGCCTTTGTTTATAAATGCATCTTTAGTGAAAGATAGTTTGTGATTGGTTTGCTTGTCATTAGGTCTTCTTTAGATTCTAGGAAGGTCTATCTTGTCCATAAGATCGACTCATTCCGTGTGACAAGGCAACCGAAAATGAACCCATACATTTTGAAATAACAGTTGTGCAGTCTGTTTAGAAGTAACTTGCTTTCTACATGGAACAAGAATACACATTTTTCTAAATCTATCAACCACGACATATAAAAAATCATGCCCTTTTCTATACATTGGAAGTCCTCCTGCAAATTCCACATATATATTGTCCCATGGTTTAGATGGAACTGGAAGAGGCATATACAAACCTAACTTTCTATTTCTTTGTTTACTTGTTGAACACATGACACAACCTTTGATATACTTAGAAATTGTTTCATTCATTTGAGGCCAATAACAATACCTTTGTAACTTTGCTAGTATCTTACCTACACCAAAATGCCGTGAAATACGAGAAGAATTTGCTTCCCTGATCACATGCACTCCCCATAACTTGCCAAGATGGTATAATAACATGTCATGAACATGATAATTCACTTTTTCCACCTAAGCACTATTGGCTTGAGGGGGCTTGGACCCAAGTTCAGAGTTAGTTGCACTAACCAACAAAACCCTACACTATCGATCCTTTCGGCAACAACCCACGTAGCACAGGCTACAATCTCGCCCAGGGAAGTATTAGGGGATGCTAGAACCAAGCTTCTGCATCCAGAAGGCTATCTAATTTGGTTTAAGGTGCTTTTTGTAGTCTTAGTTCTGATCTAACCTTCACAAACCCTTATTCATGAAACTCAAATGATTTCCAGTTAAAGAGAGTTAAAATCTCTGCATAACCATCTAATCATGCGTAAAATAACATCTAATAGTTTATCTGAATCTTCATGGAGTAATTAAGGTAAAATACCGATAAATATCATTCAATTGTGCATAACTACAAAAAATACACAAGAGCATAAGAACAGACACAAAATTGGTTCAAATATATTTGTATTACTTCAAATCTTCCTTATACAACTTTCCAGATCCTGCACACATAGTTATAGGGGCCCACGTACTCAGCTACCCTCTGACCAAGGTATTCACGCACTCAGCTACAGGAACCTTCCCCTTCGCCCAAAATGGAGAAAGATCTACAATTACAGATTCAAGAACATATCATCTCACCAATTCATTTCCTTAGACTTTCTAAGACATCCCTTTATATATATTTTACCCTTACAATACCATGGTCTGCAAACGCAGATCTCAAAATAATACCAAAATATAAGGGGTTTTGACCTTCCTAAAACCCCTTGACTCCTATTTTACCTACGCTACTCATGCTCCGCTCCTAAAATTGTAGAGATTGTTGGCTTGAGGGGGCCGACCTAGTGTTTTGGGAAAATTTAATGTTCTTGGACAAACGCCTAACCCTCTAGACTTAGTAGTAGGTCTAGAAAAAACAGACAAAGTAATCTCTACCTTTTCTATAATCAACAGATAAAACAAGAAAGAAGAGAAACCTAATTGTAGTTTTTACCAACTCCTTGTCTCCCTTGACCAATCTTGCCACTCCTTTCTGTACTTAAGTTGATTGAAAAGTACCTGCACAATTACAGAGACAAAAACCGATCGAAGAAAATGATCTATTGCTTATAAATAACATGGAATCAAGAACATGATATACATATGAAAGCGTCAACATATAACACAAGCATAAAGAAAAAGTTTTGAAGAATTTATTGATAAGAAGAAGAATTACAACCCATATGTGCTCGATCCATTGACACTCTTCCAATTCAATCCCATCTTCTTCACCTCATGACATGCAAGACACTTCAACACTATCACAATACTTGCAAATAGCTCAAAACTCATACCAACAACATCTCTCTACAATTTCCAGCCCCTGATCTCTTATATGAGTGATATTTTTATAGGTGAATGAAGGAGGTTATGCCATCAATGGTGACAACGAATGCCTTTCTAAATTTAGAAATCAGTTCCATGGAAGAAGGGATATGGGATTGATGTTTCCTAACTCCCTTCCTCCTTTTAATGCAAACTCAGAGGAGCAGATGGCATTGAGAAACTTCTAGAGGCTTCCAATGGATAAGTAATCTTCAAACCTTCATGGAAGTTCGCTCAAATTCGCTCGGCACAGGCCAAAGACGGATGAAGTGCATTGCATAGCACCCTGTCAATGTATGGTTTGCATTGCAGTGCACCCTATTGAAGTCCTACCTGTGCTGATCTTCTTAGAGGTAGTTTTTGGATGCTTTCAGTGATGGAACTTCTTGGGAAGTGACGCATTCTAGTGAATAACTTCTTTAGGGCATGTAATAACTGCGCTAGGGGTTGATGAGCCCTAATGGTATCGATCTGTAAGTTGGGGTTGATGTGCCCAAATGGATCTATAACAGTTACCCCCTAAAGCATGAATTCGTAAATATATATGTCGAGTGAAATGATTTATCATGAGGAGAGGAGGTTTTGAAACGGAAGGTGACCTGCATCAGTTACAATATATATATCATGATTGATTTTTTTCTCATGAACTAGCTGAGGGAATGCATACCCATGCTCAGTTTATAAAATGTCATTACATGTACAAATATAGTCGTCTACAAATATAGACCCAATAATGGTTGACCATGAATGTAAGGCCATTGTACATTTGATTTAGTACTCCTGAAAATATCACAGCCCAGATGGATGGAACTAGATCCGGGATTTTCAATCTTGTTCAATCTTTTGCTCAAGTACAAGTCTAACCATGTGAATATATGTTTTGAAGTTGAACATGGAAAGACATCGTTTGATTACCAGCCAATGATGTAAGTTGTTAACTGACGCGAGAGAAATCATTGATAATGATAATGACCCTCAAGGTACTATGTTAGGCCCCTTTACTACTAGTGTAACCCCTTATTGTTATTAGTACAACCCACTTATTATATTGATGTACCCATGTAGTGCCCATATTGTTACTATTGTGCCCCATAGAAGCCCACTATTGTTATTATTGTGCCCTTACATTATTATTGTTATGTCGGCTCTGATTATGTTATGACCCCATGGACTCCTATATATAGAAAGGAGGTCTTTTCATTTGTATCATCCAAGAATTGTTCATTTATGTAATGTAAAGGAGGTTTCCCCCTCGAAGAGGCTGAATTCTAAGGCGTTGATCTATCTTTTCTATCTTTTCTTGAGCTGGTCTCATAACATTTGGTATCAAAGCTTTGGATTCTAGGGTTTCGCTGCTCCAAAAAAGTCATCGTGGAATTTTCGCTATAACTTTTTTTCTGTGACGTTTCAGAAGTTGAAAAAAAAAACCCATTTGAGAAGAAATCGAGCTGAACCTCAGGTCCAAATTTTAGAGCTTTTTGTGCTATATTTTCGAAGATATGATCTGAGGAAGTTGGTCTTTTTGCATACTCCTGAATTAGATTCCAAACAGGTGACCTGGGGAAAATCGACATAACTTTCTCTCTGAGCATCGGATTGAAATTTCGTAAGAAGGTACAGAAAGAGGACGGACTTTATTTTCTTGTATATCATTTTTAGATCCAAAGGTCGAAACAGTGACTTGTGGCACATCGTACAAGTTTTCACTACTGAACTAGTCTATAATCAGGTCACTATGGGAGATTTGGCATAACTCTTCCTTGGAGAATCCAATTTGGATCAGACTAGTGGCATTGGAAAGAAGACACAAAGGGCTACTACAGGTCGCAATTTCAGAACTGAAGTTACAGAGTTATAGTCGTTTCAAGATTGAGCTCCTAAAATCAAGAAAAGGCGATATGAGGAAGTTTGATGGCAAGGATCCGGTAAATTGGATACATCAAATGGAGCAATATTTTGATCTACATGGTGTACCATTATTACAAAAGGTATGTATTGCATCTTCATATTTAGAACCGGATCAATTTTTATGGTATAAAGGGCTTTGTTCTCGTAAACAACTTGTTACATGGTCAATTTTCACGGAGGAAATGATAGCACATTATGAGGATACAAAGAGCAACACCTTCTTTAGAGCAACACCACAACAATTGGAAAGAGTAAAAGAGATTTGTTACATACTGGAAAGTAAAATTATGGCTACCCCTCACAACTATAATAATGGAAGTGTTGTTTCTCCTAGCCTTCCACAACCTACAAGGGTTACACCACAACAATTGGAAGAGAAAAGAGAAAAAGGGCTTTGTTACAATTGTGATAGAAAATGCGCTAAAGGTCATAATTGCGATGAGAATAAATTATTTTACATAGATTATGAAGAGGAGGAAGAAAAGGATCAAGAAACATCAAAAGAAGAGTATATACACCAGGAACCAACCCTAGAGAAAGAAGAAATGAATCTGACCATATCTTGTGAAGCATTGGCAAGAATTACCACTCCTCAAACTCTCAAGATAGAAGGACATAGCAAGAAGAAAAAAGTTCAAGAAGTGAAAGATCACATCGAGAAAGAAGAAATGAATCCAACCATATCTTGTAATGCATTGGTCGAAATTACCACTCCTCAAACTATCAAGATAGAAGGACATATCAAGAAGAAAAATGTTCAAGAAGTGAAAGATCACATCGAGCATCAAGAAATGAATCTGACCATATCTTGTAAAGGATTGGAAGAAATTACTACTCCTCAAACTCCAGAGATAGAAGGACATATCAAGAAGAAAAAGGTTCAAGCAGTGAAAGATCACATTGAGCATCAACAACAAGTTCTCCAAATTTTAAAGGATAATGCCACTTCGGTGCAAAATCAAACGAAACAACAGGTAGATCAACATCGTAGTGAAAAATGTTTCAATGTAGGTGATTGGGTATTTTTACTGCTAAATCTCAAGCAAGCTATTTATGAGAAGGAAATGTTGGCAATACTACATGCACTTAAAAAATGGCGACCTTACCGAATGGGAAGACTCTTCAAGGATGAGGATGTGGAAGCATTGTTTTGTGCTATTTCTATTATCCAACTAGATTGGATAAACGAAGCAAGGTATGAATGGAAGAAGGACGAAGAAGTATGGCCACTTATTCAAAAGTTGCAAAAGATCCCAATTCAAACAATATTGCCAAAAATTGAAGAGGAAGGAAAAATCATATTGGAACCTGGAGCAGTCACAGAAACAAGAACCCGACAGCTACGAAATTGATCAATTTTAGAGTATCTCATCAAGTGGAAGAACTTACCCGCTGAAGATTCCACATGGAAGGACAAGAATTTTATACAGAAGCATCAAGAACTACTCAAGCGTTGAGGACAACGCTTTTTGAAGGAGAGGGGCATGTTAGGCCCCTATACTACTAGTGTAACCCCTTATTGTTATTAGTACAACCCACTTATTATATTGATGTACCCATGTAGTGCCCATATTGTTACTATTGTGCCCCATAGAAGCCCACTATAGTTATTATTGTGCCCTTACATTATTATTGTTATGTCGGCTCTGATTATGTTATGACCCCTTGGACTCCTATATATAGAAAGGAGGTCTTTTCATTTGAATCATCCAAGAATTGTTCATTTATGTAATGTAATGGAGGTTTCCCCCTCAAAGAGGCTAAATTCTAAGGCGTTGATCTATCTTTTCTATCTTTTCTTGAGCTGGTTTCATAACATACTATAGTACATTTCACATGATGTGAATAAATGATTTGATGTCAAACACCATACAAATTCTTTCGGTCGAAGGCCATTGATGTCAACATATCGTCGGAAGCGAGAAACCTGCCATTGATGTATGCAAGCTTGAAGGTACTGAAGGGGTGTTTTTGAGTCAACTTCTTGGATGATGTGCTGATGTCGACAAGAAGCGACTCATCACAAGAGGGCCTTGATGCATCCCACATCTATGACACGAAATGAGGTAAATGATTTCGGAGATGAAAAATCGACTGACAACACAAGGTTTAGGAATGGCGGTCATGAAAATGAAGATTTACAGTATTGCAAAGGATGAAGTTTGAACTGAATGACTTCTCTTGAACATATCGGTGACACTGAATGAATTGGCACCATTGACCCAAAACCAAGTAATGGATGGTATGATAGACCAACGGTATGATAACCATCAAGCAGATAACCCAACCCAAATAGTCACGGAGATTAAGTGAAAGTTTCATGTTCAAGAGCAACTTGCTACCATAAATTTTTCTCGACTTTCTCCCTTTTTCCCCAGTCATTGCTGACCAATACTTCTTTATTTTTTATCAAGCTTGAGGAGGATAACATATGCTTGTTGTATAATTTCACCCTTCAGGTGAATTCATCGCTATTTGATGCTTTAACGAGTCTAGCGAAGGTGAAACTCGGTCTTGTCTAGATGGACAAGCTTGTCACTATTTGATGTTTTGAATGAGTTTAATGACAAGGACAACTTGGTCCTTTTCATGTTTAGAGAGTTTTAAAAGGGACGAAAAGAAATCTCCATAAGTTATTTTTTGTAAAATAATATCTCAAGTCTGAAAAGGCATAAAATAATACAAGAGAGATGTTGTTTTCAATCCTTTAACGAGCTGGAATAGACAAGCTCTCAACAATATTTTCATTTTTAGAGAGTTTGAAAAGAGTTTAGAGAGGACTCCAAGGGGGTTCCTTTTTCGTTTTTAACAAAGCTCGAAAAATAGATAAAAGTTTGCTTTGTGGTCAGAGATGTTCAATTTACACTTCAGCACGTGAAATTCTGCTTCCATCTGTTAAACTTGCTCAAAACTCCATCAAAGAGGATTAAAAATACATGTTCAAATGGATAAAATGAATAAAAACCAATGTTTACTCGATTAACATGCAAGAAATAAACATAAAAACAAGTTTTATTATTCATTTTTACCATTTCACTTTTACCCTTTGATTTTGGTGCTCTGGAGCAGTTTTCTACCTCAAAGTTCACTAGCTGATTGTGGAGGATTCAGTGGACCGTTTCTTGTGCCTTCCAGATCAGGTTGGAGCTATCCCTATTCACTTCCATTTTATTCCATTTATTTTCAGTTTTAAACAAAAAAATTTGGTTTTTGAGGCCCCTAGGGTTTCATTTTGCGCACTCTGGATCAGTGCACCCTTTTAATATCGAAAGGTGCGTTGCATTGCACACACCTAGAAGGTTGTATGCGTTGCAGTGCACTGTCTCTAAGAGAGGGGTGTGATGGGCACAAAAACCAAATTTTGACAGCTATTTTCTCTTAATTTTCCATTGTTTTTTGCAAAAAATGGATCCTAATTTGTCTAATGGTTGCATTTCAAACATTCATTGGATCAAAATGTTGATTATATGGAGAGAACGAGAGCATGAAGAACAAGACATGATTGCCCTAAATAATCAGGGAACAGTTGATGCCCTAAGGAATTGTGGGTTACTGAAGCATTTTTGATTATCCAGCATGCGGCAACAAATTGAGCTTTTTCAGTACCTTGTTCGTTCTTGGGATCCTACCGATTAGGTTTTTCACATTAGGGGAAAAATGATCCCCTTTACCATAGATGATATTTACTTTCTGACTGGACTGTCGAGGCAGGGTGCCCACATCTCATTATCAAGATTTACTAGAGGAGGTGAATCAAAGAGAGATTATATACAACAGTTCTGCCGGGAAGAAGCTCAACCTAGCAAAGATGGAAAGATCAACATCAGGGATGTTAGTGATTTACCATTGAGAACAATCCTTTTTACCCTCACAAAATTGGCTGGCAACGCAACTTTACACTTGGAAAATAGGTCATATATGCAGTATACTTTAGAATGTTTGGAACCAAAGGTGTTCAGCTGGTGTGAGGAAATTCTTTCATCCATGAAAGAACAACTAACCAAGGTAAAGAATGGAAAGACAAAAAATTTTGGTTGTGGGTCTATCTTGATTTCTTTTTCCTTGGAGAGAATTCCACTCATGTGGCCAAAACACATCTCACTGGGAGTACCTGGACCTAGAGACCCACGGATGTAGAGGTGGGTAGATCTTATGGCTAGGCATGTTGGCTAGTCATTGATCTCATTTACCCCTTCTTTCTTTGAGTGGTTTGACCGACAGGACATGACCTTCACAGAATATCCATATTCAGGAATGGATTTCTGTGGTGATCCAGATCTGATGTTACCGGTTGGAGCGCAGTGGAGTGTTATTGGTAAATTGATTGACCAGAGTGTTTTTGTTTTTAAAGTTTCTACTTTTTTTGTTTTTTTTTTATTATTGCCAAGACTAAAAAAATATTTTTATATGCATGCAGATGTTGGACATGTTTGACTTGCGGGACACGGACAAGAGGCAGGTGTGCCAGTACAGAGAGCTGTTGGGAGAGCAGTTCTCCAAGACTTGGATTTAGTAGAGACACTGGCCCAGCTACAGGATCACATAGAGGGTTTGACCTTAGGTATTCCAGATGTCCGGATTGAGGAGTTACCTATGCGATTGCAGCACCACACCATTGGCGTGCCAAGTCATTGGATGAGACTCCTACGCATGATAGCACAGGCTATGACCTGTTATCATGAGCAGCATTAATCTACTTGGATATTTTCCACATACATTTTTGAGTTTTTTGGGTCAGATGACCAACTTTTGTCTTGAACACAAACTGTTTGTACAAACTTATATACAACTATCTATTTTACTTTTAGAGTTTATTGTGGTTAAGTGATGCAATCCGATTCAAATGATAATGTGAATTGAAAAAGTTTACTTTACAAATATCGCAAATGTCTAGTTAACACATAGTTCACTAGAGAATCAATTAATGTGTTTAAATTTCTGGAAATATGCTAATATTGAATAAACTCAAAATACATTTCCAAAATACAAACTCTAAGGAACATGTGATGAATTTCTAGGTTTTGGACGGTACAGACACCAGTAAGTTGTAGTACGACAAGTTGTGAGTCTAGCCTAATGATGATTCGACGTATGCCAAGTGAAACAGTGTCAGAGAGGAGCTCAATCAACGTGCTATACTCAGCGATATTGTTTATCAATTGTCCAATACATATCCTTCTAAAACTCACTAACTCGCTGCTTGGAGCGAAAATGGCCCATGCTGCAGAAGATAAATTCTGCATACTACGACTAGCTCCATTGACATAACCAACAAACGGTTCTGAAAAGTTTGACATCTGCAACAAGTTCGAAGTGGATTTCCTAACCAAATAAAAACTCTAAAAGGAAAACACACACAAATGCAATCAATGCATATATACAGTGAGTTTTACTACACTCAACTAAGCATAGTAACGTTTAAGGTACAACCCGTTTCGGGGCTGTCACAATGGAATCCCATCATAGTCCACTAACTCGTAGACACCTTTCGTCAATACACATTTAACAATATAAGGGCCCATCCATAGTGGTTCAAATTTTCCCGCTCCAAGTTTATTAGAATCCTGATCATAAAGCAAGACCAGGTCACCTTTTGAGAAGATATGAGGCTTAACATTTTTATCATATTCCGCCTTGATGCATTTTTTATACGCCTCGTTAGCCACTATGACATCATGATGGGTTTCATCGAGATGGATTAACTCCAAGAAATGCGCTTCTTCTTCAGAAATGTCATGTAGTAGGTCAATCGCGAGTTTGAGAGACAAGATTTCACATTGGATTGGTAAGACTGCTTCCAAACCATACACCAACTAAAAATGCATAAATCCATTCGCATTTCTCACCGAGGTTCGATATGCCCACAAAGCTGAGTACAGGATTAAATGCCAATTTCTGTTATGAACTCCAATCATTCTTTCCAACATGCGCTTAAGGACTTTGTTGATAGCCCTACTTGTCCATTAGCTTGCAGGTAGTATGGATTAGAACTAACATGTGACAGTCCTAATTTGGTAGTTAATTCGACCATCATGTGAGTGCAAAAATGCAACCCATCATCTATAACTATAGCTCATGGTACACCAAACCTGGCAACCACATGGTTGAAAAAAACAAAGCAGTCGTTTCACCACTATTGTTCAATGTTGGCATCACCTCGGCCCATTTGGTAAAATAGTAAATGGCGACTATAATATACCCATGCCCCCCGGCCGAGGTGGGGTTACATGTCATAAATTCAATGCCCCATTTTGCAAATGGGCCAACAGTAACGACTGGATGTAGTGGTGCAGGTGGTAATCTAGTTTTATGGTCAAATATCTAGCAAGCATGGTAACTTCTGACAGTAAGAATGCAATCTTTGAATATGGTTGGCCAGAAGTAACCAGCACGTAGAATTTTCTATGCAGTTGCGTAACCAGATAAATGCCCCCCACAAGCACCTGAATGACACTCATTCAAAGCTTTTTCAGCCTCCTCATGAGTAAGGCACCTACGTAAGATCGTATCGACACCACGACGATAAAATGTATCACCAATGATTAGATAATTTTTGGCTTGGTATCGAGTACGTCATTGTTCAGAGTGAGAGGTATTAGGCCAAAAAGCTTGGGTCTAGAGATAAACCAGTATATCTCCATACCATGGATCACTTGACAAGATAAGAAACAGAGACTCATCCAAGATTGATGCTTCTGATGTTAAATCATTGGAGGATGAGGGAAGATCGCAAAGTAACTCGGTAAAGACAAGATATTTCATTGATTTAGACTTGATGAATTCCAAATCAAACTCCTGCAAGATAACTATCCATTTAAAATATTTCACCCCCAGAAATTGACGTGACAAAATGGATGTCATAGGGTTGCAATCTGATATAATGGTAGTTTTGCGAATGATGAAATCTCTGCACAGCTTGAACGGCTGCCAAGGCCAACTTTTCGACATATGAATACTTACTTTTTGTATCGTTGAGATTATGACTCAAATAGTAAATAGGATGTTGAGTTCCACTTTATTCTTGAACTAAAACCATACCAATGGTTGTATCTACAGTGATGAGATACAGGAAAAAGTCCTTTTGATGGTTTGGGGCATACATTAATCATGCTCTAATCAGGGAATCTTTTAGAGCATCAAAAGAAGCTTGTGTAACTTGGTCCCAATGGAAGGGTACCCCTTTCTTCAATAGACGTGTATAACCTTTGGCTAATTCAACATAGTTTGGAATGAACCTCCTTAGAAAGTTTTTCTTCCCTTGAAGTCTCTATATCTGTAACAAGTCTGAAGGTGGAGGCAAGTCAAGGATTGCCTGAACCTTAATGGGATCAAGTCGAATTCCATCTTTTGAAATTATGAATCCAAGCAATCGACCAGAGCCAACACAAAACACACATTTATGTGGATTGAGTCTTATCTTGTAGTGTCAACATCGTAAGAATATTGCTCTCAAATGTTGCGAGTGATCTGTCCGTTTTTGTGAATGAGCAGGGAAATCATGAAGATAAGTTTGAACAATGTGCTTGATGTCATGGAAGGCATAATTCATCACCCTCTGAAATGTAGCCCTTGCATTCTTCAAACCAAAAGGTAGCTTTTGATAAGAGAATGTGCCCCACGGACATATAAAAGCGGTTTTTGATTGGTCCTGTGGGCTAATATTGATTTGATTGTAGCTAGAAAATCTATCCATGAATGAAAATATTTCTCATCTGGCACATTGGCTAATAATCTAGTCGATAAAAGGTGTAGGATAATTGTCCTTTGGACATGCTTGGTTTACATCCCTATAATCGACGCACACTCAAATTGTCCCTTGTTTTTTCATCACTGGAACAATATTAGATTCCCAATCAGTAAGAGGTACAACGAAAATGAAGCCAACACGCAAAAGTTTTTCAACCTCTGCTTAATGGTAGCAGCTTTCTTAGGTTGAACAGGTCAAAGCTGCTGTCGTACTGGTTTGACATCAGGGTACATTTTAATCTCATGTTCAACAATACTTGAGTCAATTCCCAGCATCTCCTTGTAAGACCATGCCAATATCAAGTTCCAATGAATAATAGGATTTGCCAACATGAATATTTTCTATGATGTTAGGCTTGGTCGAAATGTTTATAGAAATTGTTTCTTCTATGTTGGAAAAATTACGCTCAGAATCTACAGTATCTACAGAATTTGACAAGAAATCAATGATCGATGGGTGATTTAGTTCATCTGAACAATATTCATTGTCATCTCAAAGGTGGGAATGATGATTATAATCCTCCCACGGCATCTCTCCTATCATCATTGATTTGACAATTCCTTCATCCATAGAAGGGATACATGAAAAAGGATCTGAAGAGGTACCATATTCTGACGACCTATCTACCCATACAATTGTTGAGTCCAGATTAGGGTTTTCCGCACAAGCTCAAAAAATTGATTGCTATGATGATTCAATGGGGTTGAATGGAAACACCTCACTATGACAATCAATTCCAAAGTAGTTTGAAATATCCGTAAAATCGGATGATGTAGAAGAAAATCATGTTGCAAGTCTCCACTCTTGCCACTTCCGCCAAACGAAATGGTGATGGGAGGGTGAAAGTGCCCATCAAGGAAGGATCTTTAAGGAGACCTACTCCAACACTTTGAAGTGACAGTGGGTTTCTGTGTATCAATGGAATGCTTCCCATAGCCTGTGAACTATTGGCAAAGAAGGCTAGCTGATCAATGACTGTGATTCCACCCTTGAAAGGGAATGCAATTGTATGAAAGTATGTGGAAACGACAGCAACCATAGCATATACCCAAGGCCTTCCTAGTAAAATTTTGTAATCAAGGAGTCTGTCAACTACCTCAATGTCAACAGTAATTGTCTTGCCCCCTAGTTCGATTTACAGGTTACTCAAAATCCCATATGGAGTATATGTTCTTCCATCAAAGGCTTTTAACATAGTTGGTGATTGTGACAATGGCGGTGAACCAAGTGTTTTCCAGCAGCTCATGGACATAATGCAAGTAGATGCCCCCTCAGCAATGATAATTCGATGAACATTCTTATTGAGAGCTTCTACTTGTATTAAGAAAGCTAATTGTGCCGGTAACTGTGGTGAATATCCCGCATGGTTAAAAACCACAAGATTTGAATCCGTAGGATCTATTCCACCTATTGCTGACAATAAAGCTTGTTTCTAGGAGGGACAGTTTTGCAACACCTCGAGTGTCGACATAGCGGAAGGTGATTGAGCCAGATCTTCCACTATATTATAGTTTTGAGCTGCTCGAGCACGAGGATTGAATGTTGATTTGTGCACAACTCCCTTTGGTGGTTTTATTGTTAATTCAGGTACAACTGATGGAACAACTTTAGGTGAAGTTGAGGTCGAAGTACTAGGTTGATCAGTGGCCTAGTTATTCGACGATGATGGATTTCCATAATCTTTGTTTCTTGACACCAAAACATCGTTTTGTGGATTTGTGATGGATAACATGAGTACTTGGGATGTGGAAGCATTGTCATTTGAAACCAAATGTGTCTTCGGGGTAGGAAATGGATCTGTCAACACTGCTGATCTGGTTGAAGTCTTTAAAAGTTTAGAGACCTCATAGCGATGTGGACAATATCTTGTATAATTCTAGTCATTAAATATCAAACATGGATAACGAGGTTTCCTTGTCGCGGTAGGGGATTCAGATGGTTTCTCTGGAGAGGGATTTTCTTGTTTCTTTTTGTTGTTCTTCCCCTTTTTCTTACCTCCTGGTTGCTTTGGATTTTTTCCTTTGTTAGATGACACAGGATTAATCTCTGAGGCATGAGTGTTTTCTGATGCTTTGGTAGCTTGATTGGAAATAGCAAGAGTTTGACCATATGTTCTTCTTGTTTTCTGTGTTCTTGATCACACCGTCGCCGGAATGAGAGTCCCTACTCGATTGTGGAGGTGGTGGAATAGTGAAAGCTAGTCTAGGTGCATCGGGAATTTTATCATAGAGCGTGTTGGATTGTGTGTAAATCAAATCTAAGTATTGGGCATGAGTGATAACTTGCTCTTCTGTGACAACTCCTCCTTTTTCCACATCCTTGGTGATTGATGGCAACAAGGACTTTATGAACCACTTGGCTAAAAGCTGATCAAGAACATATGTCTTAACCATTCGACGACGACACCACCTCTCATGAATATGATCTAAGATATGGGTAACAGTAGTCTATTTAAATTTGGTCAAGAGTTCTGTTCCAGTCTCATATCTGATAAGTAACTGGAAGTGGGTCACAAAGGTAGTGGCTAAAGTGGTGAAGTTATTGAAAGAAGCTCTTGGTAATTCAATGTACCCTTTAGCAACTGGACCAGTAAGTGTTCTTTGGAGAAGACAAAGTCTAATTGAATAATCATTCAAAGTGTTGGATGAACACCATAAATGAAAGGTCATAACATGATTTGATGGGTCTTCTCCAAGATTTCCGTTAAACTTCAGAATATCAGATGGTAACTTATGTGGAATTACCAGCCACCAAGGTGCATATGCAATTGGATCATTGGTGAGCTAGTTTAAATTTGGTAATTCTAAAGTTGCTACAAATGGCAACTGTCGATTCAAGTCAGGTTGAGCATACCCAAGATATGATGGAATTTCCTATGCAATAGGTCTTTGCATACCAACATAGGGCATCTGCATTTGGTAACCTTGGTATGGTTGTTGAACAAAACTAGTATAAGGTGGTTGTTGATAACCAGACTGAATTTTTGGTTGTCCATAACCTGCAAAACCTTGTTGTCCAGGACCTTGGTAAGCTTGATATTGACCAAAACCAGGTTGAGCTTGTAAACCAAGTCCAAATTGAGGTTGGAACTGGAGTTGTGGGAATTGTGGCAACCATGGCTATTGAACCAACTGTTGTTTCCCAGCAATGAAAGGTTGACCAGATTGTGAATCAACTATACTAGTGTAAGCCTGGGTCAGTCCAAATAAAGGTATACTAACCTGAGGTTGTTGCTGAGCTCCAAAAACAAGTGGTTGTTGTATAACAACTTGAGAAACTTGAACCTCTTGACTTGAAACTTGTGGTTGCAAGAGAGAAGGATCAGTTTGTACTGGTTGAGATACAACAATTTGAGCTTGTGACTGTGGCACAGTGGTAACAATAGGTGTAGTAGGAATAGTTGACACAGTTTGCATTGGTTGTGTTGGATAGACAAGCCTTGGTTGAGTTGGCATTGCTGATTGCCATTGACAAACTCTAATTCCATGTTGACTTGAATATTATGGAAAATTACCATATGGTTGTCCTCCAAAATAAGGAGGATACGATGAATAAGAAAATTGCTCTCCATATGGTGGCAATCTAGTATTTAAAGGATACACAGGTCTTTGATGACCAGATTGCCCAGCCTGATACTGATGTGCAGGATCAAACTGTTGAGTTCCCATTAGAGAAGAACCAAGTAGAATTCTAGTTGAGGACATGGGTGATGACCATGGTGCAGAAGCAACCCCTGAGTTTGGGTTCCTGATAATGATTGGTAACCAATCGAGACAAATGATTCACCATACAGGTGTGACTCAGGTGTGATAGAAAACATCAAAGGAGTTACAAAAGAAGATTCTACTGCAACTGCATCAAATGATACAGTCTGGGATGTTGATGGTTGTTCAGTCATAGTTAACTGGCCCAAAAGTTGTCCTAAAGATTCGATAGGTACTTGAAAGGGAGCAGGATCAGATGAAGCAAAGTAATCAGGAGTAGTAGGGTAAAGATAAAGCCTAGTTCTGAAATAAAATGGGGTTCCAAGTGTGGACTCTCTTACTAATTCCTCCTCTATGGCAATTAAACCTGGTGGAAGGACTTGACCGTCAGGTCCGTAAAAAATTTCTGGTGTTGATGAAAGTGTAGTTTCAATAGTTACTGATGTCTAAGGGGTAACAACTTCTGAATGTCAAAATTTGAAGTCCAGATGTTCAGGTAAATGAACAACAGTTTCAGAGGGAGGTTCCTGAACAACTTCAGGTTCAGATGTAACTTCTATTTGAACTGGAATAGATTTTGGATGAACTTATGGTTGAACTGATTCAAGTTCAGAAGCACTTTCTTTTTGAAAAATTTCAAGTTGAGTATCAACTTGTTGTTGGACAACCTCAGTTACTGTTTCACTAGGATCAATGCTAATGTCCTTAGGTAATTGTGAAACTTCTTCTTTAGGAATGGATGTACCAGAAATATTCAGAGTAACTGGAGTCTCTGTAGCTACTGAAACAAATGTTTCAGGTAATCTAGATGAAGAACTAGGAGTTCTTGATGTACTAGACTCAGTTAAACGAGACCGCTTTGTCCGAATTGGTGTCGCTTCGGGAGGCAAAGGTGGTTGGCTCGTTGTTCTCCACGAACGATGGGGTTTGGTTTTATTTTCCTCCACGATTTTTGGTTAATTTTATTATCAGAAAAGAAATAAATAAAATAGGGTAACTAGGCAAAAGGTTTACCAGGAAATTGTGAACTGTAGAATACCTCCTGGAGAACCAAGAAGTACAGGCATGCAATCTCCCCGAATGTTGTGTTTGGTGTATCACATTTGCAAGGCAGATGACTTGGTTACTTAAGGATCGATAGTAACCTAGTGTTTTCCTCCCATATATACCCGAAGGTATGTGGAGGCCCAATCTGTATAAATGTTGTCTAATGCAAAACCGCACAGTGAGAGCATTCCCATATACTTTACATAATGTAACACCACCCTATATACATGAAGGTACGTGGACGAGCTACGATATACTCACGTATGTGGAATGAGGTATCACACTTGGGATGTATTGTAGACAAGTTAGCGACAACTACTTGGTTTAACGATGTTGGAACACGTCTCTAGCCTAGAACCACTAAATTTGTTTCGTTAATGACAATGCTCCATTAGGTAAATTGATGTTCATTTTAAGTTGATCTTGCTTAGGAATTTGCCTTTCGAGTTCACCAAGTGATGTATTCTGAAATTCCTAGGAATGCAACTATCATGATAAGCATTCTTTCCATTCAGTTTTAACAATGAAAAACCTAACTACTTAGGGATAGAGCAATTAGATTTCTTTTGATCAAAGAGAAAAGAGCACAATCTAAATGCAAATTCCATACACCATTCCTCTTAGCACACACAAACTCTTTTCAATGCAAATGCAATTATTTCTTTTCAATTTCCCTTAATATGAATGATTCAAAAAGGAAAACTAATGCACAAACGATCAACAAACTCTTTCCATAAAAATGACGATTTTGCGACAATTTATTTTCAAGGAAAGGAAGACTCTACGACACTTTCGTTTTCAAAGAAATGAGGAATTACGACAATTTCAATGAAAATACTAATCATATGCACATATCAACCAATTGATCTTTTATGAATGAATATTTGATGAAAATTCAACTTTTGAAGGAAAAGATGATTTTACGACACTTTCTTTCACTAAAGATCAATTGATTAAAAACTAACTTTCGACTATAGATTGAAAATGACAAAGTAAATACATAATAAACTTTTATCAATCCTAGTCTAAGTAGGGCCAAATCAAGGAGATGAAAAACTATTTTCAGAGACCAAACATCATTAACATTCAGCAACTAATTCAAACAAGAGAAAATTGGCAAAACTTTTAGTTCCTAGATGGGAAACTGACCCTCAAGGGATCAACGCAGGTAGTAGTTAGATACAATGCAATGAATCACTCCGTATCTATGTGGGAAGTGCACTGTAGCCCATTGTGTCCTTTATTAGACTGCGCTGATGATAGTGAGCAATTCTAAAGGAAATTTTGACACAGTGTCGATTCAATTTTCAATGAAAGAAGGACTAAAATTCAATGAACGACCACATGTACAGTATGTAGAAATGTGTTAAGAGGCTGATAAGCTACTAAGATGGATAATTTGGTCCCCAATGGAGTCGCCAATTTGTTTTGGGAAAATTTAGTGTTCTTGGACAAATGTCTAACCCTCTAGACTTAGTAGCAGGTCTAGAAACAACAGACAAAGTAATCTCTACCTTTTCTATAATAAATAGATTAAACAAGAAAGAAGATAAACCTACTTGTAGTTTTCGCTAGCTCCTTGTCTCCCTTGACCGATCTTGTCACTCCTTTCCGTACTTAAATCACTTGAAATCTACCTTCACAATCACAGAGACAAAAACCCATCAAAGCAAATGATCTATTGCTTATAAATAACATGGAATCGAGAACATGATATACATATGAAAGCATCAACATATAACACAAGCATAAGGAAAAAGTTTTGAAGACTTTATTGATAAGAAGAAGAATTACAACCCATATGTGCTCGATCCAGTGACACTCTTCCAATTCAATCCCATCCTCTTCACCTCATGACAAGCAAGACACTTCAACACTATCACAATACTTGCAAATAGCTCAAAACTCATACCAACAACATCTCTCTACAATTTCCAGCTCCTGATCTCTTAGATGAGTGATCTTTTTATAGGTGAATGAAGGAGGTTATGCCATCAATGGTGATAATGAATGCCTTTCTAAATTTAGAAATCAGTTCCATGGAAGAAGGGATAGGGGATTGATGTTTCCTAACTCCCTTCCTCCTCCAAATGCGAACTCAGAGGAGCAAGTAGCATTGAGAAACTTCTAGAGGCTTCCAATGGATAAGGAATCTTCAAACCTTCATGGAATTTCTCTCAAATTTGCACAACGTAGGCCAAAGAGGGACCAAGTGCACTACATAGCACCCTGTCAGTGCATGGTTTGCATTGCAGCACACCCTAATGAAGGCCTACCTGCACTGATCTTCTTAGAGGTAGTTTTTGGATGTTTTCAATGATGGAACTTCTTGGGAAGTGAGGCATTTTGACGACTAACATCTTTAGGGCATGTAAAAACTGCACTAGGGGTTAATGAGCCCTAATGGTATTGATCTGTAAGTTGGGGTTGATGTTCCCAAATGGATCTGTAACAGCTAGGTTCAACGTTAGTTAGCTAACCAAATCCCTACACTACTGGCCCTTTTGGCATCAGCCCGCAGAATGTGGACTGAAGTCTCACCCGGAGCAGTACAGGGGGATGCTAGAACCAAGTTTCCACACCCTTGAGATGGTTGTGATGTTAGTTTATTCCAACTATGCCTACCTCCACGTGGGTCGCTTCACACTCTGTTCCACCCTTTAGTACCTTCGCAATCTGTTACAATCATCTTTGACGTAGTCCTAACCAGGGGCTGAATTCCTTCTGTGCTGCTAGAGCAACGATCTATGCTAGCTCTCAAACTAGGTTAAGTATCTTACTTATCTTATTAGCCGATATTAGTTGGATTCGCGTAAACAAATTTTCTTACTTACGTTCACTTAACCAATATATTTATACACATTCACGCATCATATAAGCATTAGAAGTGAAATTCATACCCAATATAATAGATGCATAAACAGTCGCCCTGCACACTCAGCTGCAGAGGTCCGCACACTCAGCTATGGACTACTAGGTCGGACTACTAGGCCTCTGCACACTTAGTTGTAGAGCCTCTACCTATGCTACGACCCAAAACTTAGACTCACGTCAGAGCTATCTCACATACATCTTCATTTCTTAGACATTGTGTCTCTAACTACTTAGAGCTTCGCTCTAGTTATACAATCCCATGGTCCGCGGGCCATGGGTAGATCTTCTATAACTGACATTACATTATCAAAATAAGGATGGACAACCCTATGACTCTTTAACAACTACGTGCTCCGCGCCCACAAAATGCGTAGTCTTTACATTGGAATTACAAAATTGGACCAAAATCTAGGCTCTAAGCCCCAAAATTGCCCTTGGGGGATCCCACGCCCAACAAGCCCCCAACACAAACATCGTGACTCACCCTCGAGTCACTCTGTAGGTGTGGAGATCTTAGCGCGAAGACCTCCCAGCTCTGTTTGGATCGCTGCAACTTCGGTAGCGCACTGAGCGGCTGCCTGTTGAACTTCCTCCTTACGCTGTTCAATGATCGCTGCTATTGAAATATTGCCCTGAATCCTATCATAAGTTACTTGCAGTTACATTATCTTTGCTTCAATGGAGGCTATAATTGTATAAGCCTCGTCGAATCATGGTTGTAGGCACACTTTCAAGACCACTTCTTTGCGCCGAGTAGCATCCACCTGTTCCTTGAGCGCCTTTTCCTGTTGCATCCATGCAAGCATTTGTGCAAGGGCACCTGTCTGTGCGATCCCTTTTACCTCATCGTATTTCTGTTGCAACTTGCGTGCCTCTGTCTCTAGGCACTCCACATTCGAATCCTCCTGTAGGGTGGTTAGGACCTCGAATGATTATTCAAACAACTTCATGCAGTCTATCACTACACTATTAACCACTGCGATTGTTGTTGTAACTATGGTGGTACAGTGTTCCTTAACCTCTGGTGGAGTTGAAGGCTGAGCCCTCAACTGTAGTTCTGTGATCTACAGGTTTAGCTCTAGCTGAACCCTAGCCATCTCTGCTCTTGTGTCGCACACCCTTGTGGCTAACTTATGGACATGCACCTCCACCAGTTCCTCTACTTGAATGGCCAACTCTGGGACCATTTGGAAAGCTTCCTAGATGACCTACATTATTTTTTTTTTATGCTCTATTACTTTGTTGTTCTGCAGGCTCAACTGCTCAATGTTGATGTGTTGTTTGCTCATTACCTGTATAGCACGACTCTCCCTGGCCTGAAGTTCTGCGGTGACTCCATCCTGTAAGAGGTAGAGTGTCTCCCGAGGGAGCACAACCATGTTCAACCCTACCCCTTTCAAACTACTCACCATGGGTCTGTCAGCTTCCTTTTTTGTAGTAAGTGCCCCATCTGGTAGCACTATCGTATTGGTCACCCTGGCACACAACATTTCATCAGCAGTTGAAGTGTCAGATGCAAGGCTGGTGGACACTGTGCCAGCCTATGGAGTGTGCACCTCCAACTCCTGTATTTCCATCTAGAGAGCCCCCAATACCAACTGTTGTTGTTCCTCAAACTACTAGAGGGCCTCCGTGGTGACATCCCTCACTATTTCACCGATATCATGCAAATCCCCCTCAGTGAGGGTGATTGGGTCGAATGATGTCTTCGATGCCTTTTTTTTCTTTCACGACATTGTCTACTCTCATGGTTACGGATGCTTGAGCTAGGTGGACATCGTCTGTGGGTCTACGCCACCTTGTTCTGTGTCTGTCTCTGGTTCAGGTGAAGGTGAATTTTTTCCTTCACGCTCTTGTTGTCTTGTTTTCTGTTGCTATTCTGCCAACTTCGCAGCGTTGCATGCTGCCTGGCTCTTAGTGGTTTCTTCTTCCTTTCTGCACTTCTCCACCAGCAGTGCAATGTGAAGTTTTATCTCTTCTTTCTTGCATTGTGCAACAAACTTCTCTGTTTCCATTGCGAAGCCAACTGGAGCACGCCACTCGGGCGGCTAAGACTCAAGGATGTCAAATATTACATTTTCGGTCACCAGGTATGGTAAATCATGCCATGTCTTTGTAGGGTCCTTCCTCGCCCTGATGAAGACATGGTGGAAATCTGCTTTGAACTCTACAAAGCTCTACAAACTATTGTAGACTATGGGCAATAACCGCAGCTTCCAATTGATCCCCATCCAAATGTTCATCTCCATTAGCACCCAGAAGATCTTGCTTTCTCTGATCTGCTACGCGTCCTTGGTCGCCCACAGTGAAGCGTACTTTACTACCTCTAGAAGGTCTAGTGTGACCGAAGGGAACTGGCTATCTTCAGGAAACTCCCTTTCCACTAGTACAATCGACAACAAGAGCCATACATAATGAAACATTTTTCCCTGCTCCTGTGCCTCGTGACAGTTCGCAAGGATCTCGCCACATAGGCAGTTTGACCAGTTACACTGGACTCCTTCTGCACATTGGGCTACTAATGAAGCTACTGACGTGAGCACCTCATCCGCATGGCACTTCTACATCACTTTCCCTGCTAATATTTGTGTCGTGATCTTGACGGCAATGTTGTTAATGCTAGAAATGACATACCCTCACTTCTTCTTCTCCAGATTGAAATTCTTTTTCATCGCTTCCATGAGGGCCAACTCGCCACCTTTTCCCTCTCAAATGTTGGCTGGATTCTCCCCTGAGTAGGGTAGCTGTGTAATCTGGTGAATCAGATGGTCTGTGATGGGGATGGGCTCCTCCAGCCACAAACACCCATCATGCACCAAGCAAAGCAGCTACCTGATGACGAAGATGGTCACTAGGGCACAGTGGTAATGCGGTACCCAGAGCAGGTTTAGCAACCGGAATTTCTCTACACCTATGAGCCATTTACACATATCCAATTCAATCATTCCAGTCGTTGCATCTATCTTCTGCGCATTAGCTTTACAGTCACTAAATGCGGGAACTTCTAGTGGTCTGTGAGGTCCCAATCTCCAAATATCAACACAGGGACCCGCCGCAGGTGTGGTCCCTCAAAACTAATATCAGCTAGGAGCAGCGGAATTTGCAGAGAGGTCTTCCTCTCATCTATGTCCTTCAGCACCTTACCTTTACCCTTGCGCGGAGGAACATATTCAGGTAACCGGGTAATAGGTCTGCACCCTGGGTTTCAATGTCAATCTCCACATCCTCCTCCTCCACCAGGATTTATTCAAACTCTTCCTCCTCATCGGCCTCTAGATTAGTGGCCTTCCCCTTTTCTTGTAGGGTGAGATTGGTCCTTAGTGGATTTCAGGGCGAGACGTACACCGGTACCATGGCCTACTTATCCTTCTTACGTCTTGGTGTTCGCAGTGATTTAGGGACCTTAACGATTATTCTGGCACTCTCTGGGGCTTCCACTTCCGCAATTTCCTTCGTAGCTTCCTCAACTGTCACTACTCATGTGTCCATGGCTTCTTTGGGTGCTGACATAACACTACTCCACAACTCTTTCAGTGTCTCGGGTAGTTGCTCAAACAACGAATTTGCTTTCAAAGTCTCTAATAAGCTTCGGTTCATGAATACTTGAGCGTGCAATAGCTTAGTTCTCAAATTTCGAAGTGTTGTTTGTTGGATAACTACTTGTAATTTACAGCACCTTTTGAATTTTAATTTGACCATTCCCCCCACATTTAGTTCATTAATGCTAGACTGGCGACATATTTCCCTGAATCTAACCCATAAAGTTCACCTTAAATGCCTACCGCCCACTCCATTTGGCCTCAAACCAATCTTCAAATCGTGAATAGTGACATTAATGGTCACTTTTCGATAGACCTGTGCGCCAACGCAACTATCTTCACACTATCACGGACCCTGTGAAACTTCATTATTGGGTGCATTCGTGGCATTGCGCAGCTCTCGGGTAGTGTAGTTTATAGTCCCGCACCTCCTTTCAGCTGCCTAGGGTGCTAAGACTATGCTTCTTTCATATAGTCACATCATTGGATCACCGATGTATGGCTTCAAGCGACTGCCATTCACCTTTCCTGGGAAGGGTTCTCCATTTAACTTGACTAGCTATACCACGCCTCTATCGGTAATATCCTTAATAATATACAGCCCTAACCAGTGCATCCTAAAATTTCTGGGGAATTTATCAAACTTACTATCATACAACAGAACCAGATCGTTTACCTTGAATGTGTGCAGTTTAATATGTCGGTCATGCCATGCTTTTTCGTGCTGCTTTTGGACCTGCTGGTGAAATCCATCCAAAAATCGTTCTTCTTTGAGCTCATCTAGCTGCACGAGCCTCTCCTCTAGGGCTTCGCGATCCATCATACCTGTGAGCACTGCTATGCGCAAACTAGGCATGATGTATTCCATAGGCATTATGGCTTCCACTCCATAGACAAGCCTAAAAGGTGTCTATCCGGTCAGCTTATTTCATGTCGTCTGATAAGCCCATAACACTGCAAGTATGCGTAGGTACCAATCACTTCACTGCGCATTGCAGACCTTTATCAACATGTTTTCAAGAACTTTGTTGAACACCTCCATTGTTCCATTAGCCTGTGGGTGATAAGGTGTGCTCTTTTGATGATACACTTGAAATTCCTCTGTTAGTGCGCTGATCCTCTCATTCAGGAAGTGGGTACCACGATCTCTCATCAGGATCTTCGGACAACCAAATTGTGTTGGTCCATGTTCAAAGAGAAACTGCGTTGCAGTTGCGCCTATGCAATCCTTCACTGGCTGCGCTTCTGCCCAACGAGTCAAATACTGTGTCACAGTGATAATGTACCTCACACTTGTCTTTCCTTGAGGTTTAATCACGGGGACTTCACTGGGGGAGAAATACCATACCACGTGCATTCATATTGGGGGATATATATTGAGGAAAAAATGACACAATATATTGAGCATATAATAGGGGGTAAAGGGTTTCTATATTGCAGGTATAAAAGATGGAGCTCAAAGTTAATGAAAAAATGTATACCTAGAATATTTAATGAAAGTAGGGGGCTTTTAAATTGGGAAGGTGTATTGCATTCATATTGGTAGGGGATTAAATAATGTGAATTTTAGAGGAATTTTCCAATATGTAGTCAAAGTAGGGGCATTGTTTACTATGCCATGAATGCACATGATATGTCAAAAGTTCATTTAGTGAATCCCCTATGGGTTTAATGGATCTTACAAAATCTATTGCCCATTTTTTGAAAGGTTGCAATGCCATTTGTGGATACAGAGGCATTTCATCCCTCTGTTATGGCCTGCCTATTCTTTGACATACATCACATGCCTTGCAATATGCTTTTGAATCCTGATGAAAGGTTGGCGACCACAACCCTCTGCATAGAATCTTTTGTGGTTGTTCATCTTGCATAATGTCCTCCTGCGGCACCCCCCATGAGTGTCCATGAGGATGCTTCTTTGTTCAAACTTAGGTACATACCTTCGCAGTATTTCATCATTCCCCATCTTGTATAGATGTTGAGCAATGACAGAGAAATATGTCGCGCGCACCACGAATTCCTTCTTTTGTTGGACAGAGTATCCTTCTGGCACAACTCCAGTTGTTAGAAAGTGTATTATATCTTCAAAATGTCCATCTGGTACACACATAGCAAAGAGTTGCACGTCAGGTAATCCTTCCTCCAAACTAGTAGGTTCCTCCCCTGTCTTGATGCACCACAGGTGATCTGGTCTCGTGTTCAATCGTCCAAGCTTCACAACAACTTCAAAATCGTATTCTTGGAATAATAAAATCCATCTACAGATGCACCCCCCTAACACAGGCTTATTGACTAGGTACTTTAGCATGGAATGATTTGTATAAATCTTAAAGTGGCCTCCTAGCAAGTAGTGTCCATACTTCTGGAGCTCATATACCATAGCTAGCCCCTCGCGCTCAATGGTGGAATAGTTCTTCTCTGCTTTGGATAATTTACGACTTGCGAGGGGCTCGCTAGGGTGATCCAAGCCTTCTCTGCCATCCTGTGTTAGTACTACCCCCAGTGCTATACACGACACATCAACATGGACATGAAACTCTTTCTTCCATTTCGGGAAGACAAGAATCGGTGCAGTAACCATCTTTTCTTTCAATATATCCAGAATTTTCTTACATTCATCATTCCAGTGGAACGTGACAACCTTATTCAACAATTTTTCCATTAGCGTGCTGATCTGCGCATAGCCTTTGATAAACTTGCTATAATATCCTGTATGTCCCAAAGTAGCACATAGCTGTTTCACACTTCTCGGTGCTTCCAAGTTCAAAATCACCACAATCTTCGTGGGGTCTACCATCATCCATTGTCTACAAACCATGTGCCCCAATAGGTTCCCAAAAGGAATGAGAAATAGACACTTCTTAAGGTTGAGCATGATTTGGTATCTTCGACAGGTATCCAGCTTAACTAGCTCAAATACAGTCCAGTCATCAAAATAGACCTCCAATAGCTTATGAATATATTCCTTAAATGCTACAAAAGCCACACACGAAAAGATGGTCAGCGCATTATTCAATCCAAACAGCATGACAGTATATTGAAAGCAACCCCACTCAGTCGCGAAGGTTCTCTTGTTCCTATCCTCTAGCACGATTTTGATCTGGTGGTACCCTGAGAACCCATCAGTGAAAGAATATGCTTCCTAACCACCTACATTGTCCAACACTTCATCCGTGAACGAAGTTGGGAATGGATCATGCACACAAGCGTCATTCAATTTTTTGAGATCCACGCATATCCTTATCTCATCCTTCTACTTCTTCTCTTGCACCACCATTCGGTTTACCCAATCGGATTCTTCCATAGGCTAAATGATGTCTGCTACGATAATTTTGTCTAGTTCTATGTGGACCTTCTCCTTGTATTTCAGATTTAAGCGGTAAGGCCTCTGCTTAACTGGATTTGCATTGGGCTTTACCCTGATCTTCATCACTCCTAGATCTCCAATTATTCCTTTCAAATCCGTAAACTTCGTCAGGAATAAGTCTTGATACTCGTGGAGTAACTCGATGACCTTATCCATTGTTGCATCATCTCAGTAGTCTCTGATATTTGCAAATTTTGGTTCTGCCTCCGTACTAATGTTCACCTGCTTAGTTTTCACCAACGCAGTTATATCAGGGTTCTCAATCTGTGGTCCTTGAACCTTGTGGTGGCCTTATATTTCTAGAATGTTAATATTCCACAAATCCTCATCCTCCTCTTCAGTAATTACATTATAACATCCCAGCACACGACTTAGTTGAGTAGCCCATTCAGGTTGAATCAGGTCTAAAGGCTCCTGTGGTATCCTAAAGATGGCTGCTTTTACCTCTTGTAGCGCTTCGTCAATATTGTCCCACCCATCCTCAAAACTGAAGGTCATCATGAATCCTTCGCGCAGCATATCCCATTCACCTACCCCATGGTGGATCTATGTTTCTATATACCAGTTCATTGGTATAACATCTAGGGTATGACAAAATAGGTGCACCCACTCAGGTTATGGCTTTTCTCCATAGTCTTGCATCTTGGCCAGATGCGCACGCGGATCATCCTATCCATCATACATTTTTGTCAGTCACATCTTAGGCTTCCCAAATTGAACTCACATCATTCTCCTACATTCACACCAATCATCAAAACTCCCCTTGTGTGTACCCCACCATCTTACAGGCGTAGCGCACACACCCAATCCAAGGCCTGGAAGCATTGCTTCTCCAGCACCTCCCTTTATAATGCATCCAAGAAGGTATCTACCTCATTTAGACCATCATAAGTAGGAATATTTCTTGCTTCTCTCAACACGTAGCACAGCGACCAGGTCATTATATTACAATTCAACGTAGTCACTTCTTGTAACCGATTCTTCCATCATTTTACTTCCTCGTCGGAATCTGAAGTGCAAGAACTCTTGCGCTCCCATGTAATCTACCCATCTGTGGTGGGATTCACCCAGTCTTGGTCTCACGTTGGTATCTTATGGATACAGTCGAGATCATCATCACTTTCATAGTCGTGGACAGGTTCCGTATAACGTGATCCTTCAGTAGGGTCCAAGGGTATAATTACGTGTAGCAATTTCTTCTCAAATATCATCTTCTGCTTCCTTAGATTGATTACCCCATTCATATTAGTAGCCCAGTCAGTTACCAGGAGTGCGGGGTAGGGATTGCTATCATCAATAGTCTTTATTACTTCAAAATCCGCTAGCATGCTCGCTCCCTCAATATCCACAGTTATTCCCTGCAACCGCCCCATGGGTATGACTTTCTGTTGATTCGCCATTCTCAGTTGAATCAAAGGCCATTGTAGCACGTGTCTCCCCATTTGCTCCCATGTCTATTTCGGTAGAATATTCGCATTTGATCCCAAATCCAGAATGACTTGATCCATCTTGTATTCTTCGATCTGCGCGGTGAGTCTCATTTCACACCCCGTCTTTTTTTTGTGTTTTCCGATCTTTCAGACTATGCGCGGTTCTCCTGGTGCAGTCCGAGCACATTTGTTGATGAGTTCCTGTAACCCTTTCACAACCTTACTCTCGCGCAGTAACTTCATACAAGTTTCCAAGAAAGTTATGACCATGGAGGAATCCATTTCTGGCTCAAGCTAATCTTTACTTCGTGACGTGGAGGCCTCAGCGAGGCTCTTCTTAGCTTCCATGAAGGTTTCCCGAGCGCGCTTCAAATCAAACTCAACTTCTTTCTTAGGGGCTTTTCGAACCCAGGTACTATCTTTCGATTGTTTCCCCTTGTCATCTCCCATCACAATTCCATTTTGGAGCAATATATTTACGTTTGGATCTTCCTCACATAGCTCATACCTCGTCATCTGTAGGTTCTGAGTCGGGGGAGGTGGTAGCGCCCCTTTATCACGGATCCTAGCTATCACCGTAGGACAATCTTCTATCTCATGATCAAACAGTGTGCAATACTTGCACGACGAGCGCATGGGATTAGTTCAATAGTGGGCATAGTGTCCTGGCCCTCTGCAATTGTAGCAAATCAACTATCCGCAACCTCTACCAGTTCCTCCTCTGCCTCCGCCTCTTCCACGCCCCTGAAATCCTGTCGGCGCCAATCCTGCATTCTATTCAAGGGACTGCATTTCAGCCTGAACTCTGTAGGCGGGCGTTCTATCCATCATCAGTTCATAGCTCCTACAAGTACGCTCGTTATGTCCCACTGATCTACAAAAGTTGCAAAACAACTGTTACGGAGCTTGCGTATACTTCTGTAATAAGTGGGAGTTATTCGTGGCATGATTTCCGACTACTTGATAAATAGCACACTATAAAGCAGGTGTCACACTAGGTCCTGCTTGAGCTTCCGGACTTAGAGGAATTGGTCCTCCTCCTGCAAGGTAATTTGTAAATACATGGTAGTGGTCTTTTTCATGGCCCTGACTCTTGCATTTCATGCACCATACTTCTTCGTGCACTTCTGGTAGAACCATCCTATCCTGCGTTAAGATTTGCATCTCAAGGCACAGATTCTTCAGTTGCGCGTGGATCTGTTGAACTCCTAGGTTAAGATCTTGCATCAGGGTCTCTTGTAGTCTCATGGCAATCTCCAGGGCCTTTGCCTAAGTTGTTATCTTCTGTTGTGATAGCACACTCCTTAGATGTGGTAGTAATGAAGCTACAAACCACTCACGATGTTGTCCATCTGTCAAATTCATGTTAGCTTCGCAAATCGTACATTTAAACCTCTGATCTAGTTCCCAAGGCATCTCATGTGGTAGCATTGTGATTTCTTTGAATCCAATGATCGAATGCGCTTCAGATTTAGGCATGATTTTCCTATTCAGTGCTGCTTTGATGTCTGCTACTCTCGCATTTGGGTTATCGTTGGAGTACTTAATATACCAGGTCAGTGCAAGATCCTACAGGGCACTAACCAATGTTTATTTCTTTATATGGTCATCTATAACACCTTGAGCTTCCCATAAAACCTTCACTATGAACCAGAATTGGTCTAGATTCTCATTTCCCAAGGCTTTGAACAAATGCAACTTCACTGTGTTTGCCATACTAAATCGTGGTGGTGGTGGAGGTGGTACGGGTGAAGATGGAGGTGATGGAGGTGAAACTACTGGTGGTGTGGGCGAGGGTGGTATTCTGTAATTCTTTGTCTTTTCATATGAATAGCACTTCGCGGAGAGACCTTCGCGAGATCTTCTTTGTCCCCTCGTTGAAGTGAAATCAAGGCTCTATTTTCTGGACCCTTATTTCCTTCGTTCCTATAAACCTATCCGCTTCGCGTAGCCCCAAACATCAAGGTAACTACATAACCCACTTTTTGCACAACAACATTTTAATCTAAGTATTCAAAGACTTTACGTACTTACCTCGCGGTCCTTTGAGAAAGCATCACTCTACCTCGTTGTAGCTAACTAAGGTGTCAACCGCGAACTCAGTAAAAAAATATTCCTATAATATGATCGATCCACTGATCAACGGTGTGCGTGATCTTATCCTCCGATGCTTCCAACCTTCGCACTAGCTCCGGGGTCCACACAATAGGACCGTCAAGTTTCCACCTTCCTTGGCTATTTGCTAGCTTTGTGATCCACTCGTATAGCTCAATAGGGAAGGACATGAAAAATATTTCGTGGATCTCTATATATAGGTAGTTATCTAACCATTATTCTTTTGACAATCGTGGGTTTCTATTTTCTTGTGCCACGAACTCATGAATCCTTCTGTCCAACCAGCCTTCGATTTCTTTCTTAGTTGGATTCCACTTATACGACACCACACATCTCTTATGCAGATTCCTGTCCTAGCAACGGAACCATTTGTTGGCTTGAGGGGACCCAACACAGGTTCAACATTAGTTAGCCAAATAAATCCCTACACTACTGGCCCTTTCGGTAACATTTCGTAGAGCGCAGACTGAAGTCTCACCCGAAGTAGTATGGGGCAATGCTAGAACCAAGTTTCCACACCCTCGGGATGGTTGTGATGTCGATTTATTCCAACTATAGCTGCCTCCGCATGGGTCGCTTCGTGCTCTATTCCACCCTTTAGTACCTTCGCAATCTATTACAATCAGCTTTTGCGTAGTCCTAACTAAGTTCTGAAGTCCTTTCGCGCTGCTAGAGTAGCGATCTGTGCTGTCTCTCAAACTAGGTTAAATATCTTACTTATCTTATTAACAGATCTTAGTTGGCTTTGCGTAAACAGATGTTCTTAATTACATTCACTTAACCAATATATGTATACACATTTGTGCATCATATGAGCATTAGAAGTGAAATTCATACCCAATATAACAGATGCATAAATAGGAAATAAATACGAGAATGATAGAAAACTTCTCTTTATTAATGATTCCCGATGGTTACAGACTCAACTCACCCTGCACACTCAGCTATAGGGGTCCGCGCACTCAGCTGCAGACTACTAGGCCTCTGCGCACTCAGTTGTAGAGCCTCTACCTACGCTACGACCCAAAACTTAGACTTACACTTCAGAGCTATCTCACATACATCTTCATTGCTTAGACATTGTGTCTCTAACTACTTAGAGCTTAGCTCTATTTATACAATCCCATGGTCCATGGACCATGGGTAGATCTTCTACAACCGACATTACATTATCAAAATAAGGGCAGACAACCCTATGACTCTTTAACAACTACGCGCTCTGTGCCCACAAATGCGGAGTATTTACATTGGAATTACAAAATTGGACCAAAATCTTGGCTCTAAGCCCCAAAACTGCCCTTAGGGGATCCCATGCCCAACAGAGACCTACAATATTTTAACAAAATTTACCTAGGGGACCCCGTTCCAACACGCCCCCAACACAATTATGTGACTCATCCTGGATTCACTCTATTGGTATGCTCTAGATATTTTCTTTTAGGTTGTTGAACGAAGACTTCAGGGTGAAGTGCCTCCGTGAATTGAACAACTTCTTGTTGAAATTATTCAACCAACTTTCTTGTAGTTGGCTCATTTGCTACTAATCCGATGGTTCGTTGCATCTGATGCATACTCTTAAGTGTGCCTTCCATGGTTTGTGAGAGTTTCCCTGATTCTTCCTCCCATGGCTACATTCATGCAGTGATGGTCTGCATCTTCTTTTGTAGATCCTTGATCTGTCCTTGGAGGGATGTCCCCTCTTTCAACTGAGCAAACCATTGAACAGAGGCTAAGGTGTGGATTGTTTCCTTTATCTCATCATACTGTAGCTGCTTATCTCGAATAAAAATTTCAATCTTCTTCACCTGTGGGTTCTCCTCCAACAAGTCCCACAATTCGAGAATTTCTTCAAACAAATGGCTACACTCCTTGACTGCATCATCAAGCTTCACCTTGTCTATTCTGATGGTAGCCTCGCACTACTCTCTAATTTCTGGTGGTGTGGTGGGTTGCAACTTCAATTGAAGCTCAGTAATTTGGAGTTGCAGATCAAAGCGAAATTTATCCACCTACACCTTTGATTCTCTAAAAGCATTTGCCAATGGCTACACTTTTTCTTTAGAAGCGGCCTCTGACAGAATCTGGAGCTCAAGGAGCTCACTACATACTCTTGAAATGGCCTGCTCCAGTTGTGCCCTTCTCGTAGTTGCCTCATCACAATCCTGGAGAGCTTTATTATTTTCATCACACATATGTTGATTGGTGAGTTGTGTATTATTGATCGCCATGAGAGCCTATTTCTCTCACACCTTAAGCTCATCTGCTACACCTTGGTGTAGCTCATGTAATGTGTATAGGGGGAGCTTTGCGAGGTTAATACTTACATCTTTGGGCAGTTGGACACTCTCCTGTTCTATGGCATAATTCAAATGTAAATATCCATTAGGTAGGGGTGATCATAGAGCTTTGAGGCGAGGACCGACTACATGCCACCCGATGTTGTTGGCTTCATGCTCACTTGAGACTGACTTGCTTGAACAATGATCAGTTGAACCTAGCTCACTTGAACCTACAACTCTATGAGGTCTGCCTGGACCTTTGTCAAAATGAACTGATACCGATCTTCAATATGGCCCCAAATTTCTTTTGTCGTGGTCCTAACAATATCTCCAATTTCATCAAGGTCCCCCTCAGTGAGGACCATGGCCTCTGCATCAGCGGTCTTATCATACTTGTGCTTTTTGCGTGCACCTCCTACACTTGAGTTTTGTCACCGTCTAAGAATAAAGGGAGAATCAATGTTCTCTGGGTCTATAAAGGGGTCTTTGGTACCCTAATCTAATTCTTCAGTATGCTGCTCTTTGTCGTGCTCGCCCTCTAGTTCCTGCATGGTATTTTTCTCAAGATCGATGGTCACCTTCTTCTTTTCCTTCAACACTGCTTTACTAGTTCCTGTTGCACCTTCTGCACTAGTCCCTGTTATACCTTCAACAATATTCATTGGAAGGAGTCAATCAATCGTCCACTTAAGGATTAATTGTGTGATATCATATTTGGTGACCAAAAACGGCAATTTCATCCATTTATTCTTCAAGTCGTGCCTCACGCGGATGTAGACATGATGGAAATTGGCCTTAAATTCTACTATGTGTCGATATTATTTGAACATAGTGGGTGACAACCATGGTTTCTGGTTAATCACCATACACAATTTTGTTTCAAACAATACCCAAAACCTCTTTTTTTCAATGACACAATCAAGGTCCTTCATTTCCTGTAGTGAGGCAAATTTAGCAACCTCACACAACTCTATATCTGTCATTGGGAACTAGGAATCCTCTGGCATCCTCCAAGCTATCAACACGATCAATAATAGTAGCCACGCATAGTGGAATAGTTTTCATTCCTCCTATGCTTCGTGGAAATCATCTAAGAATTCTTGGCAAAGGTACTTTGCCCAATTGAATTGGACCCCCTAGCTGCACTGCACAGCTAAGGATACCACTGGTGCTGGTACTTCATCAACATGACACTTCCTCATGAATTTTCCTGCCAAGATCTGTGTAACAAACGCACAGCGTCATCCGAGATAGAACTAATGGTGTATCCCTATGACTTCTTCACCAACCTAAAGTCGCTTTTCATTTGTTCTACGAGCGTTTTCTCCTGTGACTTCCCCACAAAAGCGTCTGTGGGGTTCGTGCCTTGATATGGTAGGCTATGATTATGAAGATTAGCATATCATCAATTGGGATGGGCCTTCCCAACTAGAGTCACCCGTCATGAACTAGTGTCAACAACTGACACACATAAATGGTATTAATAATACTGCGCTAAAATGTAGAACACACAACATATTAAGCAACCTTGTGTGCTCAGTACCGACCGACCACTTCATCGGTTCAAGCACTGTAATGCCCATCTCCTCATAGTAGACTATTTTAAGGTATTTACTGGGCTCTAATTGTGGAAATTTCTCATGATCGCCCAAATCCTAATCCTCCATCTTCAAAAATGGTACTCGGGCCAACAAATCACCCTCAATGGGTACTTCTTTTGGCAGCAAAGGCGTAAATACCTTGAATTTTAAAGAGTCGGGGTCCTTAGTTACTTGGCGGTTGGTTTTCTTGGGGGTATATATGGCAGCAATTGGGAAATTGGCTCTATGCCCTCAGTGTTGATATCCTCAATCCCCATATTCATCTCTTCTTCTTCCAGATCCTTGGGGTCCATCAAACTAGACACATGCTTCTTGACCAACCCAAACACTGTCTAATCATCGAAGTAGACTTCCAAAAAATTATGAATGAACTCCTTGAACGCTGCAACAACCACCCTAGAGAAAATTGCAAGAGCATTTTTGAGTCTGAAAGGCATAACTGTATATTGGAATGACCCCCATTCTGTAGTGAAGGTAGTCTTGCTTCTATCCTCCGACATGATCTTAATTTGGTGGTATCCTGAGAATCCATCCATAAATGAGTAAGCTTCCTGTCCACCAACATTATCGAGAACTTCATCTGTAAATAGCATAGGGAATGGATCATGGACACATGCATCGTTTAGCTTCTGCAGATCTATGCAAATCTTGATATCACCTTTTGTTTTCTTCTCTTAGACCACCATAGGATTGACCCACTTGGATTCCTCTACAGGCTCGATTATTCTGGCCACGAGCATTTTATTGAATTCCTCTCGTACCTTTTCCTTGTATTTCAGGTTCAACCGATATGGGTGCTTCTTAACTAGCTTCGCATTGGGTTTTAAATTGATCTTCAACATGCCCAAATATCCTACTATCCCCTTCAAGTTAAAGAACTTGGTTGGAAATAAATCATGATATTCATGTAATAATTCAGCTACCTTATCCAATGTATCTTCATCCCAATAGTCACCAATGTTCACGAATTTTGGTTCTGCTTTTGAACCAATTATCACATGCTTTGTGTGCACTGGTTGTGAAATATCAGGGATCTCTGCACTAGGTCCCCCAACTTCACATTGTCCCTTCGATTTAGGGATATTAATATTCCACGGATCCTCATCAACTTCTTCCGTTGTAGCATTGTAACATCTTAGAGCATGTTGCAGCTACGTACTCGAGTCAGACTATACCCACATGATAGGTTCGACAAGTTTTTGGAAGATTGTTGCTTTAATTTCCTGAAGTTCATCATCAATGCATGTGAACACATCTTTAGAACTGAACATAAGCAAGAACCTTTCTTTCATTTCATCCCAATCAGCGGCCCCGTGTCACAGCTCTGTTTCTAAATACCAGTTCTTCGAGATAACATCTAAGGTATGAATAAATATATGCACCCACTCAAGTTGAGGTATTTCACCCCACGCCTTAGTCCACCACGCCATATGTTCATGCATATCATCCTTCCCTATGTATTTTTCAGTGAGTTGGGTGTTCGCATAGCCAAATCTTAATCGCATCATTCGATGATACTCCTTGCAGTCAGCAAAATTATCCCTGTGCGTACCCCACCATCTTGCAAGTGTAGCTCTTAACACTAGATCTAAGGCCTGGAACTGATGTTCCTCTCGTACATCCCTTTAAAAATGTTCAAAAAATAGATTGACATCACCCAAGCCATCATAATAGGGTAACTTACGTACCTCAATAGATACACAGTGTAGCGATTTAGTAAGTTGATTACATCGCAGCGTAGAGACCTCATGCAACTGATTCTGCTAGTTTTCTAACTCTTCATCTGAGTCTGATTGGTAAGAGTTGTTCTTCTCCCAATTTATGCTTCCATCCACAGGGGATTGATCCAATCTTCATTTCTTGCAACTAACTTATAGATGTGCTCAATTTCATCATCTTCATAATAGTCATGGTTCGGTTCTGTGTACCGCGCACCTTCAATTGGATCCAACTGGAAAATTACTTGAAGTTCATTTTTCTCAAATACCATGCTTTGCTTCTTTAAATTCATGATTGCATTCATGCCAAAATCCTAATCAATATCGAGAAATGTTGGGCATGGATTACTATCATCAACGATCTCAATAACTTTGAAATCATCCACTTCTCTTTCACCTTCAATACCTACAGTTACTCCATGCAAGTTCCCCATTGGAATTATATTATGTTGATTCTCCGTGCACAATTGAATTGGCATCCATTGTAACTTAAGATTTCCCATACATTCCCAAGTTTGCTTTGGCAGTACATTAGCATCAAAGCCCAAGTCTAGGATTTCCTGATCCATTTCGAAATCATGGATCTACATAGTCATCCGCATCTCCCTATCGGTTCTTCTATTTCTTTGATTTACCTTATTGATTGTGTGTTGTCCTGGTAATGGATTATCCTTGATGGCGCAGTTATCTATCAGCACTTGTAGTCCCTCCACTGCCTTATGATCCCGTAGTAACTTCATATAGGTTTGCAGAAATGATTTCAACACTGTGGTATCTGACTCTTGGGTTGTAGTAGCCTCTTCAGGTTTCTCCTTTCGTGAGGATATCAGCATTAGATTCTGAGATGTAGAAGCACCTGGACTCATAAAATTCTTTCTTGCCTCCATGAATGTCTCTTTTTCTTTCTGTAAATCAAACCCAACATTCTTTTCACCAGTTTTTTAGAACCATGACTCTAATTCTGGTCATTTTCCTACAACCTTGTCTTCACAAATGGCCACACCACTTCTCATGACTATGTTGACTCTAGGATCATCTTCACGTGGCTTGAATCTCATCATTTGAATATTCAGTGTCGGTTTCTGGGTCTTCTTCTCCTGCATCTTCGCTATTAAGATCAGGAAATCATCTATAACATGATCAAATTGATGACAATATTCACATGAAGGGTGTGTTGGATTCTAACAATCACGCACAAAGTGGCTTAGTTCTCTGTAGTTGTAACAAATAATCTAGCCTTGACTTCTTCTAGCTCCTCCTCCTCATCCTCTTCTCCGTCCTTGAAATCCTCCATGAGCTGTTGGTGAGCCTCGGTCATTCTGCGTGCAGTTTTCCACCTACATGCTATAAAGTGGAGTTTTGTCCATCAATAGTTCATAGCTTCAACAATTCCTCTCATCATGACCAACTGATTTACAAAATTTACAAAAAAGTTTCTTTGGAGACTATATAAACTTTTGTAATAAGGATCAATTGTTGATTGAATGTTATCCTAAAACTTGGAAATACCACACCAGATACTTTCACCAGTGCCTAATCTAGTGGAAGAATCTAGTTTTAGCAAGTTAGGACCTCCCACAACTATATAATCCAGGATTACAGGGCATTGATCCTTATGGTGACCTTCAGATTTTCATTTTGTGCACCAAACTTCAGAATGTGTCTGTGACTTAACCTCCTTTCCCTTCTTCAGATCCTGTAACTCCATATGTAGGCTTGCTAGCTGTGTCTGAATCTATTGAACTCCTACATTTGTATCCTAGATCGGCAAAGGGTCTAGCTTCATCACAATTTCCAATGCTTTGGCCTAAGACCGAATCTTCTACTAAGATAACTATAATCTTAAGTGAGGTAACAGCAAAGCTATGTACCAGTCCCTATGTTGTTCATCGAAGATCTAAAGGCTAGCTTGACTTAGTAAGAACTTCATTCGTTGATCTATATCCCATGCAAATTCATTAACCCTATGCTTAATATCCTTAATCTCAGTCACACATTGAGCCTTCAACTTTGGCTTCATAAATTCTGCATTCAGTGCATCCTTTATATTAGACAATGAAGTAGTCAGATGAGTCTTGTTGCATCTGATACCAGGTAAGCGCCCTATCCTGTAGTATTATAACCAGTTGCACTTTCTTGATATCATCATCATTGATCTGTTGAGCTTTCCACACAGCTTCTGCGACAACCAAAAAATGTTCAGGATCCTCTGATCCCTGACCCCTTAATACAACCATTTTTATTTTATTTTCCATACTAAATAGCAGAGGTGGAGGTGGAGGTGGAGGTGTGGGTGTATGAGGTGGAGGTGAAGGTGGAGGTAGAGTGGTTGGATGTTGAATTCCAAAAGTACCCTGATCTATAGTCTGTGTCGCACCTCTAGGCGTACTAGGGCTACTTCATTCTTCTTCACTTTCAGATTCTCCTAATAAGGGATTGTATTCACTTTCGACAAATTTGTCTTGATCTACTCTAAATCGCTTTCCACTTTGCGTAGATCAAGTTGTATCCCTCTTAAACATTAAGGTAAAGTCATAACCCTCTTTTCACACAAAAGCATTTTAATCCAGTTTTTAACGATCCCAGGTACTTACCTCTCGAACCTTTGAATAATCATTTTTCAGCTTTGTTATAGGACAGAGATGTATTTATAGAAAATTCATTGATAAAACCGTCCAAGATACTATCAATCTAGTAATAAACAACCCTCGCAACCTTATAATCGGATCTTTCAACATGTTTGACTAATTATGGAGTCCACACAATAGGATCATCGCGCTTACAGGTAGGTTCACTATCTGCTAATTTGGACAACCACTGATATAATTTGCAAGGGAACAATGAAAAGAAAACTCTGTGCACTTCTGTGTAAATATACCTTTGTAACCACTTTTCTTCTGATAAGTGTAGAATCCTATTATCCTAGCTTGAAAAATTATGCAACTTCTAATCTATCCACTTCTTGATTTCCTTCTTAGTCGGTATCCACTTATGCCACATCACACATCCCTCAAATAGATCTCGGTCCCAATAGTGGAACCATTTGTTGGCTTGAGGGGGCTTGGACCCAGGTTCAGAGTTAGATGCGCTAACCAACAAAACCCTACACTACGGCCCTTTCGATAACAACCCGTGTAGTGCAGGCTGCAATCTCACCCGAGGAAGTATTGGGGGATGCTAGAACTAGGCTTCTGCATCCAGAAGGCTATATGATGTGGTTTAAGGCGCTTTCTGCAATCTTAGTTTTGATCTAACCTTTGCAAAGTCTTATTCATGAAACCCAAATGATTTCCTGTTAAAGAGAGTTAAAATATTTGTATAACCATCTAATCGTGCATAAAATAACATCTAAAAGTTGACCTAAATCTTCACGGAGTAATTAAGATAAAATACAGATAAATTTCATTCAGTTGCGCGTAACTACAGAAAATACATAAATTCATAAGAACAGACACAAAATTGCTTCAAATTTATTTTTATTACTTTATATCTTCCGTATATAACTTTCTAGATCATGCACACATAGCTGCAGGGGCCTGCGTACTCAGCTGTGGACTTATTAAGGTCTCCGCGCACTCAGCTGCAGGAGCCTTCCCCTTCACCCAAAACACAGAAAGATCTACAATTACATATTCAAGAACATATCATCTAATCAATTCATTTCCTTGTACTTTCTAAGACATCCCTTTATATATCCTTTACCCTTACAATACCATGGTCCAGAAACCATGGGCAGATTTCAAAACAATACCAAAATATAAGGGGTTTTGACCTTCCTAAAATCCCTTGACTCCTATTTGACCCGTGCTACTCACGCTCCACTCCTAAAATTGCAGAGACTTATATTTTAAAAAAATTGACCCAGACGAACCCGTCCCAACAAGCACCATGAGTTAGTGATTCATAAACATATTTGAAATCAAAATCTTCAGTATATTCTTAAATGTAACTTTCATGTGCTAAGGACCTATCTTGAAGAATTACTGAAGCATTCAAAGAAGGTCCAGTAACATATCAACTACTTTATTGGTGGTACCTTTCTTATATTTGATTACTATTGGAATTGATAAAAAAAACCCCATCCCTCTATAATGTTGAGACTGTTGCAGCTTATTTTGAGATTAAAGGTACCAAGTGGCTGATGATCTGTATGAATCACTGTTTCTTTTCCCAGTAAATCATGTTTCCATTTTTTAACACTTTCCACTAATCCATATAATTGTTTATCATATGTTGGATAGTTAACAACAACTTTAGAAATTGTTTCTTAATGAAAACAAATAGGCTTCCCTTTTTGCAATGACGTTGCACCCATTACATACCCACTAGCATCAATTTCTATTTCAAATGGTTGTTGAAGGTAAGGTAATGTTGAGATTGGAGTTGCCACAATTTTCTTCTTTAGAGTATCAAATATATTTTTTTGTTTTCCTCCCCACAGGAAAGACACTTTAGAACTTGTTAAGGCATGAAGTGGTAATGCAATAAAAGAGAAATGAGAAATAAATTTCCTCCAATACTCAACTGCAGCCAGAAAACGCCTAACTTCCATCACATTTTGAGGTCTTGGCCACTTAAAAATCACATCAATCTTAGTTGGATCTATTTTTATATGACCTCCTCCAACTATGTAACCAAGATAAACTAAGGAATTTTTCACAAATTCACACGTAGAAAGTTTGAGATACAGTTTCTCTCTTTGCAACACCTCAAAAACTTGTTTAACATGCTTTACATGTTCTTCCAAAATTGAGCTGAAAATAAGAATATCATCCAGATAGACTATGAAAAACTTATCAAGAAAAGGATGAAACACGTCATTCATCACTCTCATAAAATTTGTTGGAGCGTTACAAACCAAACGGCATAACCAACTATTCATAAATCCCTTGTCTAGTCTTCAATCCAGTTTTTCATATATCATTTTCTACAATACGAATCTGATGATAACCGCTTCTTAAATCCAAATTTGTAAAGTAAACAACATTCTTTAACTAATCAAGAAAATCATATATTCTCGGTAGAGGATACCTATTCATAATGGTGATCTTCTTTAAGGCTCTAAAATCAACACATTCTCCAAGTTTCATCTTTCTTAGGGACTAATATGATCAATCATCCACATGGAGAAGAACTAGGTCAAATGAAGCATTTATCAATCAATTCCTGATTTTTTTTTCTTAATTTCTTTATTTTCTGTGACTGACATACAATACATGAAAATATTTGAAAGAGGGGCATAAGATTGTAATTGAATCTCATGTTGTATTTCTTGTTTTGGAGGTAGATTTTTTGGTTCTTTAAGCAATTCTTTATAATAATATACTATTTCAACCAATCTGTCCTTAAACTAAACATCACACCCTTGGAAAGAAGCATACTTATCTTTAGTTTATTCTTTAATAAACATGAGAACATACTTTTTACTTGAACTTATGAGTCTTTTCATTTGATTTACATTGATTAAATCCAAGCTTGTCTTCATTCTGTGTGCCTTGACAATGTATTCAATTCCTTCCTTAACAAGATGATATTTATTCTCCTTTCTATGAAATATGGCATCTCAAGCATAAAGATAAGGACTACCCAATACAACTCCACATATATCCAAAGGAATCACATCTAACTCAACTCCATCAAAAAAATTAGTTGTAATTGCAAACCTTAAACGACATTGTTTTGTGACTTGCCTCTGATTGTTTTCTTTCAACCATCCTAAAGGGTATGGTTTTGGATGATTTTTAGTTTCCAATCCCAATTTCCTTACTAGTTCCTCAGATATTAGATTTTCCTGTGATCCATTATCGAATAGTGTATATATCTTAGTGTGCTTGGAGATAATCATTATATGAAACAATTCAACTCTCTTCTTTTCTTTAATCACATCATTAGGTTTTGAAGAAGATGCAGTAAAAGTAGAACTAGAGTTAGATTCATAAGGATTACCTGTCAAACACATAGTGGTTATGTTATTTTCATTACCAAAGTTGGATCCCAAATCTTGTTGGACTGCAACATTATCTTTCATCTCACCCTTCTTCTTAAGGAACTTCTTTGGCTTAAGTTACAGATGAAACTTCCAACACTTGGACTCATCATGTCCAACCCTCTAACAATGAGTCAAGTAGGCATTTCTCCTTCTTTCTTAGTTGTTTCCGATTTCTTCCCCCTTGATTTGCACTTCCCTATGTCATCTTTGGAGTCTTTGTTTTCTGAATTTTTGAATGGTTTCTTTGAAAAGTTTGACTGAAAAGGTTTTCCATCTGATTCAATATGAATGGCTGGCACACACATTTCATCAAAGTCAGTTGGATTAAACATAAGAAACGTATGGAGCAAATAAGAATGCAAACTTCCAATATACTTTAACAAAGTATCTTGTGTGTTTAATGGAACATTAAGTGCTAATGCATTTTTCTTGAATTCTTGTGTAAACTCTTGCACACTCTATCCTTTACCTTGCTTTATATGCTGCTAATCTATTACAGTATGTTTGCATATATCCTAAAGGATAGAACTACTTTCTAAGAACTTTAACAAACTTCGACCATGAAGAGATAATTTTAACTTTATGCTTCAAATCTGTTTGAGTTTTACTTTCCCACCAAATCAAACTTCTTCCCCCCATTCTAAATATAGTTAACTGAATTTTTGTAGATTCATCAACAATATTCTGAATTTTACTAGACAACTCAAGTTTCTTTATCCAGTTATCTAACTTTTCAGGATTCATTTCACCATCATATACTGGCAACTCAAACTTAACATAAAGCTTCAAAAAAGGAGAATTCTTTGGATTCTTTTGTGAGTTTGAAGCTGAATTAGAATGATAAGAGGATGAGGAAGAAGAAGAAGGTGAAGATGGAGGAGAAGGAGGTTCATTACCATCAGTTTTTTCCTTGCCCTTTTTCACTTTTGTGCCTTTAGAATATGAAGTTGCGTCTCTAGTCTTGTTATCTTTATCAAGTTCTGCAATCATCCTTTGCATATTAAGGAACATCTTCTGAAATTTCTCCTCACTCTTTGTCTCAAGAGCTTCTCATTCACTTGAACCTGCCATCTTTTGAGAGACTTTCCTCCTTCCATTTGTAGATTTAACTCTTCAATTTTCCCTTCTCCATGTTGCAACCTAGAACTAGTCAACATTCACATTAGGAAATGTCCTACTTATACATGATCAACCTTGCTCTTATACCAAAATATGATCCGAAAACACAGGATTGACTATTTTCTCAATTTCACCAAATATTAACTAAGGTTTCTTTTATGTGAATGAATGAGAGAAAATTGAGCTTTTAAGTGTCTTAATCATAAACTTGAGAACAGAAAATAAACAAGCGCAACAGTAAGAAAAGAAGCAAACACAACAAACATTGATGATGGAGTTCACCCCTCCTAGACTGTGCCTCTAGGTCCACTTCCAATGGGTGTCTGTTATATTAGGAATGCTCAAAATGGTTGTTTACATAAAATTTAACCAATCTGGGTTGTCCACGCATGCACTGCCAGTTACTATCAAAATGAAGGTCTCAACCTCTACTATCCAACGCAACTCTTCATTCTCAAAAAGGCCCAAGGATGGTCGAGCTATGCCCAAAAAGGCATTTTCAGGCACAAATATTATATAGTTCTCCAACTTGCTATTCAACTCCCTTCGCACTAGTGAAATGGAAAAGACTTTTATAAGGCCACAGCAAGTCCCGGGGTCAAACCCTCAGACCTCACGGGCTATACATGGTTATTCATTACAACAATCTGTTAACTTTCGCATTCGATGCATAACTATATCACATGATTGTTTTATAAAGGTTTTAATATATGCAATAATTACAACTATATGGAATGGGCACATATAAGAAATATATAGTTTACAACCCACTATACTTGGTGCTATGAAATATGTAACATTCATTGTAACGATATAACCCTCATACCGACATGTTGATCTATGGCTCCTATGGATTCTCATTGGTCCAATGGTTGTTATAACAAATCTTCCAACCGAAGTCCGATGGCGCGTGGAACCTCTCATGACAATGTAACGTTGGACCACTATGCAACCATATGGTATTAACCCCAAAGGTTTTGTATCTCCGTCAGCATTAACTGTGAACCCATGGTAGTAGGGCGTGTTGATCGTGTGAACTGTGGAGCATGCCGCGTTGGCATTAACTGTGCCTGAATGACCCATGGCTAAGTTGGTGTAATGTTTAGAAACTCTTGGGTTGGCGAGACATCGGATATGGTAGGCTCCACCAACCTTACCCCCCATTTACTATACTTCAACAACATTAATACAAAATTTCACCCATAACTTGATAAATGAAATGCATGGCGTATTGGTAACCTTCTGCACTGTGTTGGAAGAGGTTGCAGGTTCGACCCTGCCCCTACCCATCTGACCGACCTTTGACCACATGTTGACTTCCACATGTCAAACTGTGATAATGCCACTTGGCCTATAAGGCCCACATTTTTTTTATTTGTTTTCCATAAACTTCAGAGTCTAGAGACGAACACATCTAGACTCGTAAGATAAAATTAATGCCACACAATCTCTAAAACATTTATTTAAACCAATGACTCTATCATTTCCACACATTTGCACACCTAAGCAGTCGAGCACTAATCTTATCAAAATCCATGAACTTTATAATCTGTTGAACCATGTAATCTGTATCTTCAACCTCTTGACCATTAGATACATGAAGAATTTGAAGATGAAATCAAGATGTTCCCCCACAAAGCACAAATATAAGTCAAAGAAACAACGGTCAAACCACACACAAAGGTCATATTTGATAAATCCACGACTATAGAATTAGAAATTCAACTCAATAATATTAGCCAAGCCAATGTTGAAGAAACATCCTGGGATAAACTATGGGCCTCAAAACAAAAATTTACCATGGTCGATAAGAAATGACAGGTAGAGACAGGGAATCTATACATTGTAGGGATTTGCAACTACTTTATTTCTCTGTTAATTATGGAGTTTCAATTCACAAAGGAGGAGGCTAAAAAATTCATTATCAGATTCCATGATGGTGTCCTTTGGCTAGAAAGCTCCCTAGCAATTATGATGTCTCCAATTCAAAAAATCATGGGTTTACCACGAAAATGGGTATAAACTCCCTAGAATAATCGATCATAATTATTGGCTTTGGGGGTTTATCAGAGGAACAACCGCTGAGAATTCTAAAGTGTTGATTATTAGCCAATTTATAGACCTAAAAATCATATGGGCATAATTGTCACATTGTGTTTTATTTCGGTGAGTTAGGCGTCAAACATGAAATTGAACATGTTGGAAGCAATTGGTGAGATTATGAGGACGAGGAAGTAGTATAATTAGGCCAACCATGTCACCAACATTATTAAAACAAACTACAAGGAATGCCAAAATTACAACGAAGCAATTTGTTTCCCCTCCCTACTAATATGGCTTATTATGTCGTAGATTACTCCATTCAGGGATGCTACCTTCACAAAGGAATTTGTACCAATTATGAATAATTTTGAATGTTTTACTAGAAATTGGTCAAGTAAGACAAAGTCATTAACACCAGAGCAGATGTTCCACAGTGGGCTAGTAAATTTGAAGAGTGCAAATCATAGATGTGGAATCTCCCAACATATCCATCGGGCCTTACCCAAAAAATCTCACATTAGTTGGGATTAGACACAATTCAAGTCCGGTACATCAATTATGATGATGTCCAGCAAAAGGATCTATCATACTAACTATCAGCTTTAGAAATATTTGAGGAGCTCAGCGAACAAACAAATCTAATGTTTCCAATTCAAATGTAGTCTTGGAACCTAAAACATATATCTCCTTATCCTTGAATGATGGTGTACGGGAGGAAAAACGAGAGGTTGATCTCTACACCATCCCATTCGAGGTCAAGTTTCCAGGTCCTACCAAGCCGCCTGCAAAGAAACAATCGACACAGGTGAAAGTATCTGCAGTTTACCCACCTTGGTCTTTGGGCATCAACTAGCATGATTTACTACATGACATTACATTGGAAGACCCTAGGTTGCAACATAAATTGGACTACATAGCCAAACAAGCCTTAGTGGAAACCACAACAAAGGGTAATTTGACTTGATGACAAAACTCGAACCAAGAACTTCATGGGATCATATATTAGTCCACAAATACTAGTTGCTTAACCATGCCAAAGAAACTTTCATTGAGACCATGAAGCAGATAATGATGGCTAGAAATGAATTGAAAAGGAAACAGACTCAGAGCCAACCAACATAGGGAATAGCAGCAGTACCCATCACTACTATAATGGGGAAAACAAGCATAGTCAAAAAGTTGAGGATGAAATAAACTCAAATATTTATCGACCTGACAACTAATTCTCCGCCTATCAAACCAACTATATTAGTAGAGGGAGAGCTTATTTTTCTCCAAAGCCTACCTAAGGAAACTAAAATGCAAGTTGAACTGATGTTGTCATAATATACTAAGTCACTGCAAATGGACATTGATATTGAAATAAAGGAGGAGCTCCTGGATTATGATGGATTTAATGGCCTACACCATGAACAAAAATAGTCAAAATAGCCCGTTCTAACACCATATCCAGTGATAGACCCCTATGTTAACATCGACAAAAAGGCACTATATACAAGACTAAGCAAGAAAAACCAAAGAAGCCAAAGTGTGTGTAACCAGAACCAACCATAGTAACAGAAGACATAGCTACCAAGGAAACAAATGTCCAAGTCTTCAGAAGGTTGTGGGAAGCTACCATGGAAACAAATGTCTGATGGAAGAGAGCATGGAAGGAAATCATCATATTTCAACTTAGAAAAGAGGGGGAATAAGCAATCTAGACTACGTGCTTGACTTTAGCCACGTAGAAATTATAGTTTCCTTTTCCAATCCCACTAGATGCTATGAAAAATTTGGTTCATCAGCTCATTAATGACAATGTACAATCAAGATAAAAGGTTTAAGAACTCCAATAGTTGAGCCAAGCACATAATACAAAAGAGATATCTTCCATATTGGAACAAGAGTTTAGATCATTCAAGAAAATAAAGATTAAGCTGGAGGAAACCATGGACAGGGAACCCTCTTAATGTTTTCCTCAATAATCCACTGACTTATTTGTCAACCACATGCAACTAACAGTGAATCCAACAGGTACTTATCAAGGATTTTTTAAATCACTGGCAACGTGTATTTGAACCACGAGCAATTTGAACCCTGTAAAATCAAATTATTTAGGAAAAGAGGACAAAAGAAAAGTTGAGACAGGAAGAGCATCAATGGCTTAGAGAATAAAATAAGGATCAGATAGAAGCTGCAAATGATGTTGACTATCTATATAGCATCCATACCAAAATACAAAGGCTAGAAAAACAATATACCTTGGATGTACAAACATTCATAGAAATTTCACTATCCAACAAGTTGAGGTACTTAGCTGAAATGAAGGCTCTCAATGTCGAGGCACGATATTCAATCAGTTATTGGTTGGCATTCGATCAACATTTTCAGGGCCTTGCACTGGTAATTCATCAGATAGAATTTGATGAAAATCCAACACCTGCATTGACACCTCAACCACTGCCTCCATGACTAAAGTACTTGTTTTTTGTAATGACGATGTCAGAATGTAATCCTTCTCTACAACTAGCACAACCAACTACTCCAGAAATGAAGGTCGAAGGATTGAATTGGTCACTTAGAGAAAGAGAAAGAATGGGGATTTGAATTTTGCACACAGACATACCAAAAGTTCAACTGACAAAATATGTTGACCATCCAACACCAATCACTTTGCCAACTTTTTCCAATCCAACACTAGCAAAGTCTCACTAATTTTGTCCGGATCTGATCTACTATTCTCATTCTTTTATTCTTCTCTATTCTCATTCAAATTATTTGTAAATGTAACAATTCCACGGCTCCCCTTCTTCGAGATGAAGAAGGCATTGAGGGTGGGGGAGATGTTGGAGGGCCTATCGAGTTAACATACCCAATAGAGTCTTGGCATGTATTGTAAGTTGGTTTCCTCTCTTGTCTAGTTAAGTAACTAAGTTGGTTAGTTACTATAATTATTGTAACTATCTAGTAGCAGTGTAAATATGTATGTCCTTGACATGAAGATGTTGTTGGTTGTTATCATATAATGTAATATAAGGGTTCTTTGGTTGGTTCTCCACTACTTTTATTATCTCTTTCCTTTCTTTCTCGTGATGCCCCTTATATAGATGACTTAGTACAAGGTGTTAGTAATTGATTCATACTTTTCTTTAGACTACAATTGATCCCCTTAGTTGGGGTCTCCCCTCATACAATAAAATATTATCATTGGGAGTGGTGAAGGAGGGGCCCATCAACCAAAGAAAACATTTCACATAGAGATAATGAGAGAATTATAAGGTTTAAGGCCCACATAAAAGGATATTTTTCAAATGCCATCATAGGTTGAAGTGACTATCACATAAAATTGATTGGCCATCATGAAAGGGAAAGACCATCCAAGTGGACTAGATGAAAAAATGTGAAATTATAGAAGGGAATTCATTTAATAACTAGAAAGAAAATAGGTTAAAACCATGACTAAAGAAATCCAAGGAAATTGGTTTACATCCATAGGGCTTTGAGTCAATGGAAAAATGTGAAGTTCCATGCATAATAAAAAGACAAAAAATATGTAGTTTCTATGATGTGTGCAATTATACTTGAATCAAATCATGAGAATTTAATTTCCATGAATTTATGTTAATCCATGCTTTTGTTATTTTTTATGCATTTTAGTTATTTCACATTTACACACATTTATTTTAAATATACTCCTCTCTAGGAGACTCTCTATTATTATGTAGAATGGCTCTGAAGATCTAGAATTTGAAAGCATTTTATTGTGGCTAACCATTGACTACCTAGGAGTGTTAAACAAGAACACCATAAAAGTAGTCTTTTATGATTTACTATTGCAACAAAAGCACCAAAAATATTTTCACTACATTTTTAATATTATATATATAAGGTCCACACGTGGTAGAACAATTGGCAAAAGGCATGTTGGCAAGCCCTTGTGCATCCAAGTGATCGAAAGTCCAATCCCTAGACATGTCTCACCATCCAAATTTATTTTTATTAGGCTACCACCATAGTTGTAATAAATGATCTTGTTGGTTAGATAAACATATTTGTAGTAGGTCAACGCCATACTCATATTTCTAAAATAATACATCGAAGTTTGCAATTGTGTAATTCTCTCACCTAATACCATTATGTCTCATTTGAGTAGGCTAATAAGCTAAACACAAAATGAGAAAGTATTAAATTTGATTGCAAGATATTATGAGTTAATGTTTTCTTATTTTGAGGTGCTAATCATTGTAGCAATTTTCATGTAAAGTTAATGTATGTGAATAGAAAGTAATGAAGTTGATTGTGATATACTATAACTTAATGAAGAAAGTATTAAATTTGATTGCAAGATATTATGAGTTACTTATTCGACTATCAATATGTTTAGATACTTATTAGATTGTAAAAAAATTTATATTAATATTTAAATACAAAACTATAAAATTATATATTATCAATCTTTGCAAATCATCTCCATAAACCACCAAAAGTATATCATTTTTATGATTAATATATTTCCAAAATAATACATAGAAGTATGCAACTTTATTATGCTCTCACCTACTAGCATTATATCTCATTTTCAGAAAGATAATAAGCTAAACACAAAATGAGAAAGTATTAAAGTTGATTGCAAGATATTATAAATTAATGTTCTTGTATTTGAAGGTGATATCCATTCTAACAATTTTAATGTAAATTCGATGCATATTAATTTATAAGTAGTGGTTTACATACATAAAATGTTGCTAGCTAGACAAATTTATTTTTATTAGGCTACCACCATAGTTTTAATAAATGATCTTGTTGGTTAGATAAACATATTTGTAGTAGGTCGGCACCATACTCATATTTCTAAAATAATACATAGAATTTTGCAATTGTGTAATTCTCTCACATAATAGCTTTATGTATCATTTGAGTAGGCTAATAAGCTAAACACAAAATGAGAAAGTATTAAATTTGATTGCAAGATATTATGAGTTAATGTTTTCTTATTTGGAGGTGTTAATCATTGTAGCGATTTTCATGTAAAGTCAATGTATGTGAATAGAAAGTAATGAAATTGATTATGATATATTATAAGTTAATGAAGAACGTTTTAAAGTTGATTGCAAGATATTATGAGTTACTTATTCGACTATAAATATGTTTATATACTTATTGGACTGTAAAAAAAATTATATTGATGTTTAAATACAAAACTATAAAATTATATATTATCAAGCTTTGCAAATCATCTCCATCAACCACCAAAAGTATATCATCTTTATGATTAGCATATTTCCAAAATAATACATAGAAGTATGCAACTTTACTATACTAGCATTATATCTCATTTTGAGAAGGATAATAAACTAAACACAAAATGAGAAAGTATTAAAGTTGATTGCAAGATATTATAAATTAATGTTCTTGTATTTGGAGGTGATATCCATTTTAACAAATTTAATGTAAATTCGATGCATATTAATTTATAAAGTAGTGATTTACATACATAAAATGTTGCTAGCTAGACAAATTTATTTTTATTAGGCTACCACCATATTTTTAATAAATGATCTTGTTGGTTAGATAAACATATTTGTAGTAGGTCAGCGCCATACTCATATTTCTAAAATAATACATAGAAGTTTGCAATTGTGTAATTCTCTTACCTAATGTCATTATCTCTCATTTGAGTAGGCTAATAAGCTAAACACAAAATGAGAAAGTATTAAATTTGATTGCAAGATATTATGAGTTAATGTTTTCTTATTTGGAGGTGTTAATCATTGTAGCAATTTTCATGTAAATTCAATGTATGTGAATAGAAAGTAATGAAGTTGATTGTGATATATTATAAGTTAATGGAGAAAGTATTAAAGTTGATTGCAATACATTATGAGTTAATTTTTTCTTATTTGGAGGTGTTAATCATTGTAACATTTTTCATGTAAAGTCAATGTATGTGAATAGAAAGTATTGAAGTTGATTATGATATATTATAAGTTAATGTTTTTTATTTGGAGGTGCTATCCATTCTAACAATTTTAATATAAACTCAATGCATGTGAATTTATAAAGTTTTTTACATACATAAAATGTCGCTAACTAGAAAAATGTATTTTTAATAGGGTAGCACCATATTTTTAATAGATGAACTTTATGGCTAGACAAACGTATTTTTAGTAGGCTAGTGCCATACTTTTAATAGATGAGATAATAAGATCAATAGCACCACCAACAGCCCAAGAAGCATCAACTGTGTAATCCTTGTATTTCAACCCTTCTACTAATGTCACCTTTCTTTGATACTTGATACCTGCAATTTAAACCAGAGTTAAAGTATTTCATAAGAGAAAACACTATTTTATGTACTCTATTCATTACTCAAGACTTACCAAATCCATCAACCAATAAAGAGTATTGGTACAAAAGGTCCATGCAAACATATGGGAGACTATCTACCCAAACATTAGGATACTTCTCCGCTGCATCTTTATAACTTATTTTACAAGCCATTTGAGCTGCTTTTCCAAGTTCTCTCAGACTTACCTTCGCATTTGGTATGTTTTTACCAATAAGGCCAACCTAAAATATGCAAACACAAACATTGTTAACCATAATATATTATTGTTATAAAGTTTATATATGCATACATGAATTAATGTTTTAGTAAAATGGGCAACAATCTCACCTGATTAGCCTTATCATAAAAATATGATGTTAGAAATAAATCTTTTTGACCATCTCCACCTCCACCATTCCAAACACCACTAAATGTACACTTTTCATAATTGCATACTTGATCAATTCTTAAAGCTTTCTTTACAACTTTACGACATTTAGCAAAAGAAGCCCCCGAAGATAATGCTAATGAGCTATAAGTGATTCCATCATAAACATAGGTCCCTGAAAATACAATTCAATTACTAGAAAATAAATACAATAACTTATTAAAAAAATAAAAATAAAAATATTAATACTTAAAAATATATATATTTATGAAATATTTTTATCAATAATTTATATAAATGTAAAATTATATATTTTATCAAAAATAAACAAACATGATTTTAAAAAGATTACCCATTGCTTTTATCAAACATAAATTTATAATATTTATTTATAAAAAATATATAAATATATATTTAAAAATAAATAAACATGTTTAAATTTGTTCAAATTACATATAAATTCACAAAATCAATTGTTAATGAAAAAATTAAACCTCTCACCCGTTGATTTGATTTTTTAATAGAAAAAAAAAAAAGGCATTTTAAACCTCTCATACACTGAATTAATGAATGCCACATATTGAGTTCGTGGATTTTTCATTCAACTTAGGCAGAATCAACGATATAATGTACCATCCATCTTTATAGAAAAAGTACCCGAGTCTTCCCATTTTATCATCACCTCTCCTACTAATCATTAGGATTATTATACCAACATTGTATACTTCAATCTATTCTAGTTAATAATCTAGCATTACACATTTTTTGTATCATTAAGGTTAATAATTTTTCATTCAACTTAGGCAGAATCAACAATATAATGTACAATCCGTCTTTATAGCAGAAGTACCCAAAGTCCTTCCATTTTATCATCACCTCCACTAACATTGTATACTTCAATCTATTCTAGTTGATAACTTAGCATTACACAATTTTTGTATCATTATAGTTATTAGTCTTTAGTCTTTAACTCTTTTTAGTAACAATAGCAAAACATTTTCTTATAATATTATAAAATATTTTCCATTTTATCATCACATGTACGGAAGATAATTACAATTATTATCTCTAACTCTTGACTTTCATATTTCAACCTATTTAATTAATAATTTACCATTATATTATTAATAATTTAGTATTAGTATTATATTATCTTTGTGGCATTATAGTTATTAGTTTTCTTTTTGTCATAAAGTACTATAGTTATTTTCTCGTGATCAAATTATATTATTTTCCATTAATATTGTAACTATGTCCAAAATTTTACACATTTTATTTTAATTCAATTTATTTGAAAAAATAAATATAATTTTTTATTTTTAAAAATTGAAAGATCAATTTTTCTATTGGTATGTAATTTCAAATTATTCCTTTAAGTATAAAATTTATTTTTAGTTAATTGTTAGAGTTAACATTTCCTTTTTTTATAAATGAATTTATGAGAATGGTCATTTTAGAGGCTCTAACACTACCTTGATTAGCTCTAACACTTCTTTAACTATTGGGGTAATGTTGCAACAAGGCTCTGACAATTTATATGAATTCTCTAAAGGCTTAGAGAGTTGTGGTCTACACACTTGATCCAAGTGGATATTGGTGGCCACCCGCCAATTCTACTTGGACCCCCACCATTATTTCTTTCAGCTTTTCAGTTTCCTTAAATGTAGCACAGTTTACTATTTTTAGCAGGCTTTTGGGTCCTGAACTTCTGGAGCCGTTTTGAGGCCCTAAATGACAACTTTTGGGAAAACTAGGAACAACATGCATCCATGGTTCGATGTTTCTCACTCAAAAATTGTATTCGTTAGATGGATCTTTCTAAGGAGGTATTGTGCGCATCAAACAGAGATCGTATGCTAAAGTTACGACCCTGGGAAGTTGATCTACCAATTTACCCAAACTGGGCCCACAATTTGGCACTTCATCTCCTGGAGTTAGGTTTTTGGATGTTTAGGGTTTTCCATTGTTTCTCAACAATAGATAGGCCTTCGAGCCTCATTGTAAGACAATTTAGAGGCATGTAGCCGCCACATCTCTTCTCACGGATAAGCTACTATCGCTCGAGCTAGTTTATTTCCATTTCTGTTACTCGACATATTTTCAGTATTTTACATTAATGAAATGAAGTATTATTTATGTTTCATCTCTATATTTATGGTTATATCTATAATTTGTTGTTTTCCTGTTTAAATCCGGATCAATGGTATCAAAGGGGTTTGCTCTTTTTCTGTTTTTCTTTACATGTCCCCAACGAGGTCAGGATATAAGGAGTTAGGGCTTGAACTGGTCAAACCTTTGCAACACCAACCTCACAAATCCCGACGGCCTCCCATGGCAGATGAAAAGAAAGACGAGGGCGCAAGAGATCCTATCAAAATCTTGCTTGAAGAGGTTGTCGAGCGACAAAGGAACACGATGATGGACAACTTTTCCCAGATCCTTTAGGGGCTACCCAGGGGCGACACATCTACTTCCAGCAGCTACTTTGGAAGCACCACACCCTTTAAGGTACAAGTTAACTTTGACATTCCCACATTTGAGGGTCAGATAGATGCAGACGTTGTAGATAAATGGTTAAATCTGCTAGAAGGGTATTTTTGTTCATGATTTTTCCAGACAGGAAAATATTACTTTCTCTCTGCTCAAAGTCACCCCCCACATCAAGGACTGGTGGGAAACCTACTGCGAGCAGAAGGATGAAAGTACGGCCTCACTGTTTTCAACCGCACCCACTTGGAATTCATTCCGAGATGCCATCAAGGAGCAGTACTACCCTGTCGGAAGCTATGAGGATAAATACATAAAGTGGACCACGTTGCGGCAAGGAAGGGACCAAGATGTGCTAGAGTTTACCAACATTTTTCATACCCTTCGCACAAAGTTGGGTATCAAGGATACTGAGTAGCATTTGGTACGCAAATATCGCAGTTGCCTACATAGGTACATCCAGACGAGATGGATTTCCGAGACATCTCCTCGCTCGGCACGACATACTGATACATTGTCAAGATCAAGCAGAAGTTTAAATAGAAGAAGTGAGACTTTGGATCTGTGAATCCGAAGCAGGGGAAAGGTGCCCCAAAATCGCAGAACAAAGGACAAAGCCAAGGCGGGGTGGCCCAGGACAACCTGCCAAAGCCGCAAGCAAGGAACAACAACGCGAAGCTGAAGAAGGACACAGGAAAGTGGTGTGAGTTCCATATGAGCTCCACTCATAACACAAGTGAGTGTCGGTGTAGAATTTCCTGCAAATTCTCTACAAATCTACCTCTGAGATCTATGTATAAAATATGACTATAGATTAACTCGATAATGCAATATACCAAAGCAAAATACTATAATCTACTTCTACTATCAAATTTGCAGAAGCTTAAATATCGAGTTGAATCAGAGCTAAACACATATAACCATGAGAAGAAGAATCAATGCACATGAAACATAGAAAATACTCGGAGGAAAGCCTCAGCTAGAAACCCCACTATCTATATTATCATACAAGGTGGAAATACATCAGAATTACACAAAGCCTTAGCTCTCACAGCTAGCCAGCTCTCATTACAATGCTCCTGGATGCTCACAAGCAATCAAATCTTCTCACAAGCCTTCTTCTCTACCCTCCAAGCTCCTATTTCCTTACGCAGTTACCTCTGGGATGATCTCCTTCACCCAGTGTAACACTGCTCTCACACACTGCTCCAACACATTGTCATAACTACGCAATCCTCAAGGAACCTTCCCTTGACTACATGGATGAGTTTCCTTTATAGGAAAACACATGCAACTGATAGTAACTTGTCCTTGACATTTAGCTCAACTGGGTCTTTCTCAGAATAGACATGTATGAGTTTTTTATGAGAGAATCTTCAGTTATCTGGAGTACACTTATTGAGTGCATGCATGCATCAACTGACTGATAACTCACAATTAGTTCCTCAAACAGTTTGGAACTAATTTAACTAGACTTAACTCAATAAATTGAGCTAACTAATTACAACTCAAATATAACTCAATCTTATCTCCTTAATTAAGGGATAATCTCCTTAATTTAAGGGATAACTGTTGCATGACTATAGAAAGAATTATAACTTGAATTTCTCCAACGAATTAATCCATAATGAATTAATTAATTAATTCCAAGTAGCTGGTGAGACTAAATTCGAATTTAATTCACAATTTTAATTCATGGACAAACTAAAATTGGAATTTCTGGATTCTATTTTTATCATTTCTTGTTTCTATTTTCAACATTCCCTCTCAACAAGAAAGGAATTCAACTCGATCTCGATCCTGAACCTTTGGAATGTTCTACATGCAACACTTCTCTCGAGTGTTGTATCTCCAGCAACTCCAGAAACAAAAAAGAAAAACATCTAACCTGAATCATAATGATGCCTTTGTCATCAAAGTCTTTGACTACTATTGCCTCTGTCAACTGAAAAACTCTGCGCTTCTGCTAACTCAGCTTTTCTACACTGTTGTCAATCTTTCTCTGCGCTCTTCAATATCTGACTGCTCTACTTCTGTCACTTTGATCTCTTACTGCATCAATCCCACTGATTCATCCCGCTACTATGTACTTTGGGCTCCCGTAGCAAGGTACGATCCATGAGATAAAACCTCTCAATGGACCCCACCCAATTTCAGCCTTCTTGGGACTATCACTTCACATTGCCCCACCTCACACCCGGAGGTATGGTTGCATGTGATCCCTCTGCTAACTCTAATTGTGGCTCCTCCACAATTGTCTGAGACTTCTTCTGGGACTGCATGTTGAGAGGTAATTTACTCTCCCTCTCAACCACCAAGTCTCTAACATTTTCCTTTCTCCTCAAGGTTGTGCATGCATCTTGAACCTAAAGAGCATACAGGTTCTTGACTTGTGAACCAATCTGTTTCACCTGTCTCGTGGTGATGTGTCTAAGGAAAACCTTTCCCTTACTGAAGACAACATTGTAGCCTTTGTCCTCCAACATCACGACCAATACCAAGTTCTTCTTCAGTCCAGGCACATACTTCACATTGGTCAGGGTGATAGAAGCTCCATGCTCCCTCTGAAAAGCAACCATGCCCACTCCTGAAACACTAAACCATTTTTCGTCACCCATCTCTATGCACATCTTGAGGTCTTTCTCCTCCAAGGTACTGAATAAAATTTTATTGCCAGTCATGTGGAATGAGGCTCCACTGTCAAGATACCAACCACAACCCATCATCAATGACACCATGCATGAGATGAGGGTAAAGTCCATTTCGAACTAAGAGGTTAATGCCTCACCTTCCGATCCTTCCGAGGATCCCTTCTTGGACTTTTTCGATGGGCAATTAGTCACATAATGACCCATATCGTGACAATTAAGGCATCTCACTTTAGACTTGTCAACCTTCTTCCCTCCATGAGAAGAATTCAATTCAGAATGGGATGCCTTCCCCTTCCCTTTCCTTACCTCACTTGCTAAGGCCAGATTTTCTTCATCATCATCCTTGGATGAAGAACCATCTCTAGTGGTCCTCCTGATTTCCTCCTCCATCAGATTTGACCACAGTTGTTCCCAATCCGGTAGTTTCTCCCTTCCATTCACAGAGTCCTGGTAGCTATTCTAGCTCTTTGGAAGGCCAAGGAGAGCGAGGCTCACAATATCATCGTCGGTAGTAGTTATTCCCACACTTCCAAGCTCATCTTTACAGGTGGTGAGCTTGTTCAGATATGTGGAAATAGTATCGCAGTTCTCCATCTTGATTCTTCGAAGCTTATCCTTGAGTGCGAATTTCCTCTGGTCGCTACTGTTCTGGTAGAGGTCCTTCAATGTCTTCCACATTGAATATGGAGTATCCTTCCCATGGAGACTCGAGACAATATGGTCTCGAACTCCCTCAAGGATGATCCATCTCGCCCTTGCCACACACTTCTTCCACTCAGCCAACTCTTGTGCATTAGTTGAACCTGGCTTTGGGATTTCTTGATTAATGAAATCCTTCAATCCGTTGTCTTCTAATACAACCTCTATGTGATCTTTCCATGCTATATAATTCGAGCTACCTTCCAAGGCATACTCGAGTCTCAAGCCATAGAATGCCATTGGCCAACCTTGAAGTATGATAAGAATTCGATTTGCACCTACAACCCCGAACTTCAAACTTCGAATTCTCTTCTCTGTATACTGTTCACAACTCTGATAAACTAGGCTCTGATACCATGTAGAACTTCCGACAAATTCTCTACAAATCTACCTCTGAGATCTATGTAGAAAATCTGACTATAGATTAACTCGATAATGCAATATACCAAAGCAAAATAATATAATCTACTTCTACTATCAAACTTTCCAAAGCTTAAAGATCGATTTGAATCACAGCTGAACACATATAACCATGAGAAGAAGAATCAATGCACATAAAACATAGAAAATACTTGGGGGAAAGCCTCAGCTAAAAATCCCACTATTTGTATTATCATACAAGGTGGAAATACATCAGAATTACACAAAGCCTTACCTCTCACAGCTAGCCAGCTCTCAATACAATCCTCTTGGATGCTCACAGGCAATCAAAGCTTCTCACAAGCCTTCTTCTCTACCCTGCAAGCTCATGTTTCCTTGCGCAATTACCTCTGGGATGATCTCCTTCACCTAGTGTAACACTGCTGTCACACACTGCTCCAACACACTGTCAAAACTACGCAATCCTCAAGGAACCTTCCCTTGATTGCATGGATGAGTTTCCTTTATAGGAAAACACATGCAACTAATAGTAACCTGCCCTTGAAATTTAGCTCAACTAGGTCTTTCTCAGCATAGTCATGCATGAGTTTCTAATGAGAGAATCTTCAATTATCTGGAGTACACTTGTTGAGTATATGCATGCATCAACTAATTGATAACTCACAATTAGTTCCTCAAATAGTTTGGAACTAATTTAATTGGGCTTAACTCAGTAAATTGAGCTAACTAATTACAACTCAAATATAACTCAATCTTATCTCCTTAATTAATGGATAATCTCCTTAATTTAAGGGATAACTGTTGCATGACTGCAGAAAGACATCTAACTTGAATTTCTCCAACTAATTAATCCATAATGAATTAATTAATTAATTCCAAGCAGCTGGTGAGACTAAATTCGAATTTAATTCACAATTTTAATTCAAGGACAAATTAAAATTGGAATTTCTGGATTATATTTTTGTCATTTCTTGTTGCTATTTTCAACGGTTGGGCCAAGTAGTCACTAGTGGCCAAGCTAAAGGCTTCAAAATCAGATGCATGTTTCGAATTCGAGTCAGAACCCGACAAGTGGAATGACAAAGGGAAGTAGATTATCAATGCAGAGCCCAATGCACTGTTGCCACTAAGAAGATATAGAAGGAGGAACCCAAAGATCCAGAGGAGGAGGAGTTCTTCTTCCACTCCCAGATGTGGGTAAATGGTTCCCCGCTACAGTTCATTGTCGACAGCGGGAGCCAAAATAACCTTATTTTGGTAGAGGTCATGAAGCGGCTAGGGTTACCAGCCACAGCACATCCCCATCCATACACCATCGGGTGGCTTCACTAAGGACGGGATCTTCGCGTGAGCCAGCAGTGTCACCTTCCATACAAGTTCAAGCCCTTCATAGATGAGGTATTATGTGATGTTGCTCCCCTTATGTTTGTGATGTATTATTATGCCAACCATACTTATGGAAGCGACCAGGAAAAATTTTAAGAACCCCCCCTAAATTTATAAATATAATAAATGGGCGAATCTCCATGGTATATAGGAAAAATGGAAGGCGATTTTATCAATAATATAATATGTATATATAATTTTTTGGCGAATCTCTCACGGCATGGTGAATATTTTACTCAATTCTAAAATCTTGTAAGATCTTGGCGAGTCTTTCACTAAATAATAAAACTTTGTAAAGTCCTAGTGAATCTTAGCATAGGCTACATGTTGGTTTAAATCCCCCATTTAAATAGGCTACATTCCAGGTGAATACCATGGGTCAATACCATGTGCCATTTTGGTGAATACCATGGGTCAATACCATGTGCCATTTTTATTTTTATTAATTCTAATATTAGGGTTAATAATGGTTTTTTGCATGGTATTAATAACAATCTAGTCCATGGTATTTGTCCCATAGTATTTTGGCCATAGGTTTCACCTAAATATAACCCATTTTTTGAGTGTTTGTAAATATAAGGTGACTTATGGAGTAAATATAAAAAAATGTTTTATTTGTTTACCATACCTCTCGTTTATTTATATTTTTATTAATTTACCATACCTCTTTTACAAATATGGTATTTGGCCCATAGGATTCACTTAAATAAAACCTCTTTCTTGAGCCTTCATAAATAGAACGAGGGTTATGGACTAAATATAAAAAGAGGTTTTATTTATTTATGATACGTCTAGTTTATTTATATTTTTATTTATTTACCATACCTTTTGAGTAAGTATAAAAAGACGTTTTATTTATTTACCATACCTCCACTTTACTTATATTTTTATTTGTTTACACCCTTACATGTATATAAGGTGACTTATGGAGTAAATATAAAAAATGTTTTATTTATTTACCATACCTCTCATTTATTAATATTTTTATTAATTTACCATACCTCTTTTATAAATATGGTATTTGGCCCATAGGATTCACTTAAATAAAACCTATTCTTGAAAATGGGCTAATGGATTCACTTAAATAAAACCTATTCTTGAAAATGGGCGAATGAAAGGTTGTAAGCCCTAATTTCAAGGGCTAAATTTACCTTTTTTACCCTCTCCCTTAAAATAAGGTGGGCTATTTGAGGTGATTTGTAAAAATGTACTATGATACAAAATATTCGCCCACTAAAAATTTAAAACCCCTTAATTTCCCCAAAGGGCGAACATTCGCCCCTAAAATTATCCTTGGAAGCGACATGCTATGTATGAATCAAGGCTTCGTGTTGTTATTTTTACTTTGGAAAATAGGTTGTACAAGATACCAGAGGTAGCACGGCCTACCGCCATCTCTTTGGTTACTGCAAAAAAATGCAGTAAGATCATTTCCAAAGTAGGAAAATTTGTTTTCCTGATGATACACCCTCAGGGAAAGAAGAAGACAGTGGCCATGACCTCTAGACAGGGCCCCTCTGCACGACAACTACAGATGGACAAGGTTATGGAGGATTACCAGGGCATCTTCACCTCCCCCGCAGGGGTTCCTTTGCTCTGTCAAGTTAAGTACTCCATCAATCTGACCCCAGGTGCATCACTGCCCAATTTACTAATCTATCGATGCTCTGTTATGGAGAACGATGAAATCAAGAGGAAGATTCAGGAGCTGTTGCAAAAAATTCACATCCGACTGAGTTCATCACCCTGTGGGAGCCCAATCGTTTTGGTACAGAAGAAGGATGAGACTTGGAGACCCTGTATTGACTATCGGGCGCTGAACAAGATCATTGTCCAGAATAGGTACCTGATCCCACAAATTGATGACCTTCTAGACCAACTGAAGGGGGGAAAATATTTCAGCAAGATCGATTTGAAGTCAGGATATCACCAAGTACCAATCGAACCCTCCGATGTGTGGAAGACTGCCTTCAAAGCCAAGGAGGGCCTTTTCGAATGGTTGGTTATGCCTTTCAAGTTGACGAATGCTCATGCAACCTTCATGAGGCTAATGGATGAAATCTTGCAGCCATTCATCAACTCATTTGTAGTGGTATACTTGGATGACACCCTGATCTTCCACCAGAGTTGGGAAGAGCACCTCCACCACATCTGACAGGTTCTCCAAACACTGCGACAACACAAGTTATATGCTAATTTGGAGAAATGCACTTTTGGCATGACCCAAGTTCAGTATTTGGGATACATTATTGATGAACAGGGGGTGCATGTGGACCAACCAAGATCCAAGTCATTTGGGATTGGCCATCTCCAACCACTCTGATAGAGCTCTGTAGCTTTCTGGGTCTTGCCAACTTCTACCACAGGTTCGTGTTGGGATTTTCTCATATCACATGGCCCTAGAGTCAAGTCACCAAGGGAGGAGAGAAATAAAAATTCTCTTGGTATGAATCTCAACAAAAGGCATTCACAGAGTTGAAACGTCACCTCTCCTTGGCATCAATGCTTGCATTACCAGACTTGCAACAACCATTTGAGATCGAGATAGATGCCTTTGACTATGCTATTGGGGAAGTCCTTACTCAACACGGGCATCCAATGGAATACCACAATGAGACTCTTTTCAGATATTGTCTGGAAGTATCCCACTTATGAAAAAGAGATGTATTCCATTGTGCATGTCTGCCGACAATGGAAGCATTACATTTTGGGGAAGGAAACGGTCATCCACATAGTCCACCAGCCCTTGCAGTTCATACAGACGCAAGGGAAGTTACAAAATGATCGCCATCAGAAGTGGTCCACATACTTGCAACACTTCCATTTGATTATCAAGTATAAGAAGGGCAGCACCAATAATGTTGTAGATTGCCTCAGTCGACCACCTATCATGGCGTTAACCGTCGTGCTCAACTCTTGTGGGAATGAGACTTCTGATTGGCCACTTCTCTACAAAAGTGACCCAGAATTCGGCCACACATACCAGAAAGTCTTAGAGGGTTAGCATGTTCCAGATTTTCACCTCCAGGATGCCCTGTTATGCCACCTGGGTCACATTTGTGTTCCTTCAAGCGAGTGTGACAAGATGATTTGGGAAGCACACTGCAGTTGGGTTTCTGGGCATTTTTGGGTCGAAAAAACAGTGGCAGTACTGTAGAGGTATTTCTATTGGCCAAATCTTCAATAGGATGTCTGGAAGTACATCAGATCTTGCACTGCCTGCACCATTACTAAACCAACCATCAAGAAGCAAGGCCTCTATACTCCACTGCCTACCCCTAGTCAACCTTGGGAATCCATCTCCATGGATTACATGTCAGGCCTTCCTTCTACTAAGCATGGAAATGATTGTGTTTTTATGGTCGTCAATAAGTTCTCAAAGATGGCCATTATGACGGCCTGCAAGAAGAATATCATAGCAAAATCCACTGCTAAACTCTTCTTTGAACAAGCGTGCATACACTTTGGGATCCAACATTCTATCATCTCATATTGGGACAACATGTTCCTCAATACATTTTGGTCCAGTCTCTCGTCGATGCTAGACACCAAACTCACTAAGTCCACAACCTTCCATCCCCAAACTGATGCCGAGACAGAGGTTGTCAACAAGATGATCGTACACATTCTGTGCATGTACAACTCAAAGCATCCACACACATGGGATGAGAGCCTCCCCTATGTTCATTACAGCTATAACCGAGCTCTCCATAGCTCGACTGGCCATAGCCCTTTTCAAGTGGGCTTGGGATTCCAGGCACTATGTCCCATTTATGTGGCCATGCCATTTGCAGCTACTTAGACAGATTCGGCTCATGTCCAGTCCAAAATAGATAAAGCAAATAACTTCATTGAGCACATCCAACATATCTACCAGTAGGTCCACACATTCTGGAGATATCAAATTCCAAGTACAAGTAGTGACATGATTAACATTGGGTGCCACACAAGTTTCAGGTGGGCGACAAAGTTTGGTTGCATTTGCAAAAGGAACGCCTTACTGGAGCCTATCGGAAACTCAGACCACTCCAATATGGTCTTTACACCATTACCAAGGCTGTGGAAGACAATTCATTTGAGCTCAGCATTCCCCCATTCCTTGGCCTGCACCCAGTGTTCAATGTGGACTACCTTCAGCCATACTTTCCACCATTTCTAGACACACCCAACATTGCAGAACAACTCACACCAACAGAGTTAAATCCAGATTGCATGGAACAAGCTGCAATTGGTCGGATCATGGACATGCAGATCAATCACACTCGCCAGCAGAAGATCCAACTGTATCGAGTTATTAAAGCAGGCCAACTCCTTCATTAGGGCAAATGGCTCACCAGGGACCAAGTTCAGCAAAAGTTTCCTCATCTCATGGAGGAACTCAACACAATGGGGACCATTGCTTCCTAAGGGGGCAGGAATGATCCAGGTGAATATCGGTGGCCACCCGCGAATTACACTTGGACCCCCACCATTGTTTCTTTCAGTTTTTCACTTTCCTTAATTGTGGAGCAATTTACTATTTTTAGCATTTTTTCGGGTCTTGAACTTCCGGAGCCGTTTTGAGGCCTTAAACGATGTTTTTTGGGAAAATTAGGAGCAACATGGGTCCATGGACGAATGTTGCTCACTCAAAAGTTGTATTCCTCGAATAGATATTTCTAACGAGGTATTGTGCATGTCAAACAAAGATCGTATGCCAAAGTTACAACCCTGGGAAGTTGATGTACCAATTTACCCAGAGTGGGCCCATAGTTTGGCACTTCATCTCCTAGGGTTAGGTTTTTGGATTTTTAGGGTTTTCCATTGTTTCTCAACAATAAATAGGCCTTCGAGCCTCATTGTAAGATAGTTCAGAGGCATGTAGGCCCCACATCTCTTCTCAGGGATAAGCTACTATCACCCGGGCTATTTTATTTCCATTTCTGTTACTAGGAATATTTTTAGTGTTTTACATTAATGAAATGAAGTATTATTTTTGCCGCATCTCTGTATTTATGTTTATATCTGTAATTTGTTGCGTTCCTATTTAAATCTAGATCAACACCTTAGTTGCTACTACAATTAATGACATTAGGGCTTAGGGAGTTGGAGTTTACACCATGTTAGTGATAGTTGTAATTGATGACAAGATGGTTTAGGGAGCTAGACTTTGCACTAACTTAGTCTTCAATTTACTTAATTTGCAATGAAGTATCTAACAATATAAATTGAAGGATGACATGACTTTGACATTATGCAATAGAAGTTGACACTGCTGCAGTGCAATTGAGGCAAAGGTGGGGCAGTGCAATCAAGGCAAAGGTGGGGTGTGCCATGTGAACTTGTTTGAGCTACCACCATGCTCCACCAATGACATTATTTAGTATTAAACACCATCCTCCAAGAGACATAAGTCTTATGGTAACTTCATACATCACAAAACAAATGTAATAGTTTAATACATGGAAACAAAAGAACCTAAATGGTAACAAAGATATGGAATGTAAGAAAGGTAGGTAAATAACCTTATGTAAGATGAACAAAGGGCCACTCCTCTTAACCTTGCATTCACTTAGCTAATCCTTGGTCACTCTTAATGGTCCTATCTACTTTATCAATTTAGAAAAGACCTTGACTACAATGTAAGGAATATATTCCCTACAATTATATTTGTCCCCACTATTAGGAAGATATATAGGGTCCATCTTAGAAGGTCCTTAGGAATAAAGTCAAGAAATTGAAGGAATAAAATAAGGAAAGAAAATACTCTCCATGGAGTTGAAGGGTTTAGGAAGATGGCCCCTCCAAGACCTCAACCCACAAATGAAAAAAAAAAAAAAAATTAAACCTACCACACTATATTCATAAAATGATTTTTTAATGGAAAAAACATTGTAAACCTCTCATATAATACATTCATGAATGTCACATATTGAGTTCATAAATGTTGATACTCTTCTTAGCCATAATAAACAATATGATTTGCAACCCATCTTTATAGTAAGAATATCGAAGCCTTTCAATTTTATCATCACCAATATTAAGGATCGTTACAATTATTATCTTTAATACTAACTTTTCATATTTCAACCTATTCCAATTAATAACTTAGAAATATACTATTTCTGTATCATTACATTTATTAGTCCCTAACTCTTTATAGTAAGAGTAGAAAAGTCTTTCCCTAAAATATTATAATTTTTTTCCCATTTTATTATCATCTCTTCTAAGGATCATAACGATTATTATATCTAATAGTAACTTTTCATATTTGAACATATTTTTATTAATAGCTTAACTCAATAGTATCTCTATATAATTATAGTTTTTAGCCTTTGCCTTCACAGGGGACTATAGTTGTTGGATTCTAGTTAAGCCACATCGACTTTACTTTATATGTAATTTTAATCAAATTTGTAAATATATTCAATTTTTTCACTGATTTTATTTTAATTCAAATTATTTGAAATATATATATATATATATATATATATATATATATATATATATATATATATATATATATATATTCATAAAATATGAAATATCAATTTTCCATTGGTGGAATCACATGTGATTTGAAATTATTCCTTTAAGTATAATATTTTATTTGGTTAATTATTATATTTAATATTTCAATTCTTAAAAAAAAATTATGAGTGGCCACTTCAAAGGCTCTAACATCACCTTAACTAGCTTTGACACTTCTCTAACTATTGAAGTAATGTTGCAAGTTGGATCTAACAATTTCTAACATTTTCTATGAATTCTCTGAAGAGTTAGGAAGTTGGACTGTACACCACATTAATTGTTTTTGTAATTGATGACATGAAGAATTAGGGAGTTGGATTTTTCACTATCTTAGTCTCCAATTTATCCAATCTGCAATGAAGGCTTTAACAATCTATAATGAAGGATGACACTTACACATTGCAATGAAGGTTGACATGGATCTAGTAGTTTGCAATGGAAGTTGACACCACTGAAATGCAATTAAGGAAACTGTAGGGCAACGCAGTCGAGGCAAATGATGGGTGTGTCATGAGAACTTGTTTAAACTGCCACCATACTCCACCAATGACATTGGTTCATCTTAAACACCATGCTCCAATGACATTAGTCTTCTACTAACTTCCCACATCACAAAAGAAATTTAATATTTTAAGACATGGAAATGGAAAAACCTAAATGCTAATGAAGATATGGTATGTGAGGAATGTAGGCCTAAGATAAACAAAGGGCCATTCCTCTTATCTCCATATTCATTTAGCCTATCCTTGCGCCCTCTTATTGGACCTATATACCCTATTGATTTGGAAAGCACCTTGACTACAAGGTAGTGAATCTATTCCCTACAATTATACTTATGTTTTTCCCCACTATTAAGAACATATATAGGGTTTGTCTTACAAGTTCCTTAGGAATAAAGTCACAATAAATTGAGGGAATAAAAGAACGAAATAAATAAAATATTGTCATGTGGGTTAAAATATTCAAGAAGATGGATTCTTGTATGGGTTGAATGGAGGCTTGGGCGGGATAATTAGTGAGTCAATCCTACTTGAGAAAATTACTAAGAAAGTATTAGAGCCATAGGTGCCCCACTACAAGGAAATTTTCCTTTTTTTCTTTTTAGATGGGGCAATGTGCATGGTTCTTAGTAACCATATTCAAAGCGATCTGATATATGAAACCAAGAATGAAATAGAACGTTGCATTATGTAAAGATCTAGTGTTAGGACATTTAGACACTTAAGACTTAGTTAAGTTAAACTTGGTCTAATATGTCCTTAGGTAAAAGTGTGTTTCTTTAGAGTGCATTAGATGCATTACAATCCAATAGTCATGATATGTTCTAGACATATAATTATCTAATAGCTCATACTCTCCCTAATACTAGTGGTTATTAATGAGTAGCTCAATACTTGATTAGTCCATGATATCTATTTAAATAACATGGAGAGTCATTGTCCATGATTGAATCTTATAAACTCTATTATGTATAAGTTTTAATTTGCATTAATAATATTGCCTCTAGTGGCCACGCTGGTTGGGGTTGTGAATTGTTTCCCTCTTAAAGGGTTTAAACCACATAAAAATATTGTTGTTGTGATATTTGATCTAGTTATGTGAGTGGTTACTAAATATGTTTGTCCTATATGGAAAACCATGTTTTACTGAACATGGTATCAGATCCCATTTGAAACGATACTCCTATTGTTGATTGAGATCTTGAGCATATGCCATCACATTTCTAAGATTTGTTATTTCTGCACATTTCTAGCCTAAACAGATTATTCCATTATGCTCAAGATGTTTCTTTTAGTTAAGAACTCTTTTAGTTTCATTTGAAAATCTATTTGTTTTCCAAAGATATGATTGTTTTCATAGAATATGGAGCTATACAACTCGAACATGCCCCTTCTTTAAAAAAAATTAACAAAATTGATATTCAATAAAAAAAGAATCATTCCAATTTCATACTCTTCAATCATTGTATGCTCTTTGACATGCAATTTGAGTGATCTTGGAAAATCATTTAAAAAAAAAGGAATGCATTTTCTTTATTGCAAATGCACTTTGTTATGTGCTTTTTTTGACCAGAGAGAAAACTTGCATTTTTTGTGTAATCTAACCAATAGTTAAACCCATTGTTGTTGAGTTTTGAATTTTTTTTATCAAACTATTCTTTGTTGTTTTATAAGTCTTTTTTTTGTAAGTACACACTTCAAGGAAAAGGCCAACAACAAGAACAACCACCTCGTCCTCCTTCATTACTATTGTTATATGTTGTACATTAGCTCATTTTGGGTGAAAATTCTTGTTTTGAGCTATTTTTTGAAGGAATTTATGCAATTTGATTTATTTCATAACTTTACTATAAAGTGTATTTCATTTGTATTATAAAACTGAATCACAATAATGTAATTTTAATATTTTTTTAAAATTATTTTTTGCATGCAACTCTCATTACAAAGTAACTTCATTTTAAAAGTGATTTTCACTTGTTTTATAAAAATGGGTCACTTCATGAAGTATCTTATTTGTAAAAGTAAGCTTATAGAGAATGCTCGTGAGGGAAAAGTTATTTTTGTTTCTTGGCAACATACATCACAATGTGGGCCAAATTCTACCTATCATGTGGCTCTTTGTTATCGTTAATGCATTTTTCTTAAATAGGTATAAATTTATATCTGAAATCCATTTTCAGTGCCAGTTTTTTTAAAGGGTTATTTTTTCAAGAGATTTTCGTCCAAATGGTAACTTTCAACCTTTAAATCCATATTATCTGCATATCTTAATATGGTCACTCCAAATTATCTTGTTTCTTACCAGTACCAAGTACTTCTCATGGAAATCACACATGGAGAATGTGCAAAAAAGTAAAGGATTATATTGTATTACTTTGGAAAAAGAAAAGGCCTCGTTGATGTTGATAAGAACGCTAAATGGGAAAAAAAGAATGGAAAAACACCTCGATTAACCAAAATGTCTATTTCTCTTTATTTGTGATTTCATATTTAATAAATCAATGATCCGTATGTAGCCTAGGAAAAATTGAAAAATATATTTGGTGAACATAAAATGATTATATCTCATTGGCTTGAAAATTAGATCATGACTGCAAGTCCCAATGATTTCTCTTGCATTGAAGATTGTTTATTTAAGTTCAAACACTTAGAGCTTTCTTTAAAGAATTTCAAATCAATATGAAGGATTACTGATGCATATATGTTATTATTTCCAATCTTTTTCATGCATATTCTATTTTCTATGCCATTAGAGAAGCTTTATGAGTTGCATATAAAGATCCCTCTCTTGAATATTTTTGTGACTCTCTGATTGGAAAGAAAGGAAAACTCTTTCATATTGGAGTAATTAATGTTGGAAATAATACTGAGAGGGGGGGTGAATCAGTATTATTACATTTATAAAACTTTTCATTTCCAAAGTCTAATTCATATATGCTACTTCCACAACTTCTTATGATTATGTTAATTGATCTTCAATGGGTGCATTAGAACATTATCAACCATATTATCAGTTAACAAATGCAGTAACATAGAATAGATCATCACACATAAGGCACACACATGAACACCATGATATAAGGTGGAAACCCAATGCGGGAGAAAACCACCTGCTGCAAGTCATCTCAATCTTCTTTAATAAGAAAATTCTTTTACAATATTTTTTACTGGTGCAGTCTTATACTAGCACGGGAGCTACAACCCCCTTTGTTCTTGTACTAGCCGATCCATTTACTAGTACGCAGGCTGCTACCTGCTACAATGCTCCAAAGATTTCCTTTAGCTCTTGTACTAGCTTAGATACTAGTACGTAGGTGCTGACCTACAATCTTCTCTCCTCCAGGTACCACGTTTCATCAATTTTCATACTGGATACACTGAAGCACAACACATAATCTGAAAGGCCACATTTCATCCAATTTTCATACTGGACCCAACAACAACATAAACAAGCTTCTGAATCACCCAAGCACTAGATCCATACATATACAAGTGAATCATCAACCAGATCTAGTCCATCAGATCACATGAAGATAAGTCATTATGAACCCGATCCATTCATCTATCAAAAACTGAAACAAACTCTATCACTTCTCAGAATATTGTCATAATATCACAAACCAGTCATCGCTTCAAAACCCAAAACATAGCAATGATAAATATGGACATCTAAATATATTTTAAGAGAAGTACGCAACTTCACCCATGTAATGCCTGCGTACAGTACGCACTGTTCCCAACTGAGCACCTGCGTACCCACGCACTGTGTCTCAAAGACTTCCTGCGTACGTGCGCTCTGTGTCCAATGAACTGCCTGCGCACCTCCGCAGCTGCAGCGCTTCTGGTCCTGCGTATCTGCACACCTGCGACACTTCTGTGCCTGCGTATCTCCGCTCTTTTCTTTCACTGTACCTACGTACCTTCGGGTATAGATAATTTCAAGACTTCAAGAATAACCCAGACAGCTAGATCTACAGATCTGATCATGCACCGAAGAGATCTCAATCCATCAGTAGATTCGCCTTATTTAGATCTAGACATTACACCCAAGAGATCATAATATTTCAGATCTAGCTCTCATAAGATGTTCAACCTCCAAAGCATACACAAGCCAAATGATCTCCTTTGCTTTATATAGGCAAGCTCCTCCTAAAATCATGGATCAATACCACGAGCCAAAACCATAGTAACATAAATACCGTCGGCTAAATACCAAAGGTTAAACATAAGAAACCCCACGTGAGCTTTTCTCTGCCTTGAAGTAAGGAACTGGGGGTACGCACCTCCTGAACGGGATAACTGCGGGTATGTACACACTTTATGTAACACCGGCCTGCGTGTGCGCACCTTCTGTGAGGTGTACCTGCGTACCCCTTATTTTCTTCAATATTTGATAGCTGACCATCAATCTTTGCTGCTAACTTGAAGTACTGTGATCTATCACCTGAATGGGTTGCCATCAAGGACAACACTTTTGCCATAATGCCAACAATCTCCCCCTTTGGACTTGATGGAAAAGCTTACTTGTGAAATGTCATCTGATCCCTTTGTGATGTCCGGTAACCCATGCACTCTGTCACATCTGATATTTCTTCTGTAGATTCATCTGAATGTATACAAGTGAGATGATCTTCTATGAGAGGGTTGCCATCAAGTACAACACATGCATCATAATGCCAACAATCTCCCCCTTTGGACTTGATGGCAACAACACCAAATCACTCTCCCCCTTTGACATCAAGTGCAAAGGGTTATGCTCCCCCTAAGAACATGCTCCCCCTGAATATGAACCAGATCTGCTGAAGTCTCTGAATGAACTCCCCCTTTGTATATGCCATGGTACTTCAATCTGATAATGCTCTTTCTGAGAACATGCTGAGATGTCTACTCTGCTATATAGTGTTGTTCATGCTCAAGCTCCCCCTGACTGCAAAAAGATGTTCTACAAGAAGAACATGACTCTATATATCATAAATGACCTTCCTATTACCAAAAGACTCAATACATACATTCATCACAATGGTGATACTTCAAAAGTTTACATATGATAACATCATTTATCCTAGGCATAGTGGGGAAACATAGGCCGTTACATGACCTGAAAAGATAACTAAAAAAGAGACCCACTATTACATCATGAGTAAAGACCAATAAACATCAGCAACTACACTGTATGATCTGCTTCATAGTATCTGTCAACAGCAAGGTACTTCTGCATCAACTCATTCATAACCATCCAGATCTACATGAACCAAGAGCCATCAAAAGGAAGCATCTGCATCAAACAACCTATCATCTCAAACAATGCAACTTTGAATAATCATCCATGTATCCAGTCAACAATCCTCATCCATATATGTGCCAGAAACAATAAAGACTCCATGCAAGCACCATTAGAGAATCAACCATAAATCTGATCCAAGAACCATGTGAACAACTCATAACCATAGCAATATGAATCATAAGCATCGTCATCAAGGACCATAATGCCAACAATGCATTAAGAACATATGCTCCCCCTAAACTGGTGCCATCTGTCAGATCTGATCATGCATATCAATAAGAAGAGTCAGCCAATAAATGTCTTAAGACAGGTACGCAGTTTTTCTTTATCTGCCCTGCGTCGCTACGCAATTCACCTTCTGCTTCCCTGCGTATACCCGCAGAGAGCCTTCTGCTGCACAGCGTGCCCACGCACTGCTTCTTCAACCGTGCTGCGTACTGTTACTGCAGGTACGCACCCAGAGACACTATCGCGCCGCGTATTTCTACTGAAGCCACGCACTCATAGATACTATCGCGCCGCGTACTTTTACTGTGCGTACGCACCTGAACCTCTGTCGCTCTGCGTACCCACGCAGTTCTGCTTCTTCTGATCTGCGTACCCACGCAGTTCTCCTTCTTCTGCTCTGCGTACCCACGCAGCTCTCCTGTTGCGCCTCTGCGTACCCACGCACTTGCACTGTTAATCACCTGCGTACTTCTGATTAGGGCCGAATTGGCAATTCACCAGCGTGCCACAGTTAGTCAGATGCCCAGATCTGATCTTGTGCTCAAGAGATCGTACTTCATAGATCAACTTTACTTTCCCTACTGCCTTTCTTCAAACAATCATATACGCGATTGTGCAGTATCCAACTCGCGTATATATGCGACTTCCTTTTATGGAGTTTGCATATGAGATTCAGGACACTGAAGTTTTGTACTTTCAGCTCCCTCTGATTCTGGTATGTCTGTACATTATGTTGTGCCACCTTTTTCTGATTGTACTTCCTTTTTCCTCCATATCTTCAAGCGTGATGATGACATTTTCTCCTTTTGATATGGTGCCCATACTTTGTTCCTACATTCCTTAGCTATATGTCCAAGCTTGTTACATGCATAACATCTTACATGTTTCATATTCCTCCTGTAACAATCAGCAGCTTTGTGACCAAACATATTGCAAGCAAAGCAATATCCATAAAAGTACCTTGATTGAGATGACTTGTCTGCATAATGATCTTGAACTCTTCTTCTTCTACATCTAGCTGCAATATGTCCAAGATTATGACATACATAACATTCAACATTATTCATAGGAGGAGTAAAGGATTTTCTTTGAGGAATCTCTTTCCTTGGTTGATGATGAGATTGATCTTTCATTTCTTCGTTGATCATTTTAGATTTCTCTTTAGAGTTCCTTGCCTCACCTTGTGAACTAGATTCACCTTTGACAGATTCATAGAAACCAAGACCAGTCTTTATAGCAGGAGACCTTTGACTACTAAGAATATCATCCAAGACTTTAGAGCTATCTTGAAATCGTAAAAGCTTATCCTTTTCTTCTATTTTACCTTTCAAGATATTTACCTCAACCTGAAGCTGTTCTTCCTTTTCAAGAGATTGCCTTTTCAAATCTTCTTCAGCTTTTCTTCCTTCTTCCATTTGTTCCCTTAGTTTGAGAATCTCCTTTTCTTGTTCTTCATTCAGATCTTGCTGCATTTGACGAACTTGGAAGGCACATTCCAACTGGGATTTTAAGCTGATGACTTTGTTGTCTTGTTTTTCAATAGCTTGATGTAGATCTTCATTCTGCTTCTTTGATTCTTCAAGATCTCCCTTTAGTGAGAGGATTGTAGCTTCAAGAGTTTCATAGTAGCTGGATCTATCTTTGAGTTTCTTGATAGTTGTGCTTCTTTCGTTGACTTCTTTTCTTAATGATGTCATTTCATGCTGCAATTTTTGACATTGGTCTTCCTTGTCCTTGAGTAGTTTTCTTACCTTGTTTCCTTCTTCTAGTTGGGCCTTTAGTTTGGTAGCTTCTTCTATGAAGTCACATTCCCTTTTTTTCAATAGATCTTGTTGATCTCTAATTTTGTATGTCAGCCTTTTAAATTCTGCCTTTATTTGATATCTTTCTTGTTCACCCATAAGAGCAAAATCAGTAGTTTCGCTATCACTTTCATCTCTTCCAAAAGGAAAGATAGTTGGAACATCAGAGGATAATATATTCATACCTGATAATGATTCTGAATCTGATTCTGAATCTGAAGAGCTTCTTATACCTAATCCCCAATCGATTCTCCCACTGTCATAGTTCTTCTGAGATGACTTCTTTTTCTTAGGTGCTTTCTTCTTAAGCTTCTTTCCCATTGTTCCACGGATCTCCTTCAAGCGATCAAGCTTCTATCAAAGGACCTGCTCTGATACCAATTGTTGGAAATAATACTGAGAGGGGGGGTGAATCAGTATTATTACATTTATAAAAATTTTCATTTCCAAACTCTGATTCATATATGCTACTTCCACAACTTCTTATGATTATGTTAATTGATCTTCAATGGGTGCATTAGAACATTATTAACCATATTATCAGTTAACAAATGCAGTAACATAGAATAGATCATCACACATAAGGCACACACATGAACACCATGATATAAGGTGGAAACCCAATGCGGGAGAAAACCACCTGCTGCAAGTCATCTCAATCTTCTTTAATAAGAAAATTCTTTTACAATATTTTGTACTGGTGCAGTCTTATACCAGCACGGGAGCTACAACCCCCTTTTTTCTTGTACTAGCCGATCCATTTACTAGTACGCAGGCTGCTACCTGCTACAATGCTCCAAAGATTTCCTTTAGCTCTTGTACTAGCTTAGATACTAGTATGTAGGTGCTGACCTACAATCTTCTCTCCTCCAGGTACCACGTTTCATTAATTTTCATACTGGATACACTGAAGCACAACACATAATCTGAAAGGCCACATTTCATCCAATTTTCATACTGGACCCAACAACAACATAAACAAGCTTCTGAATCACCCAAGCACTAGATCCATACATATACAAGTGAGTCATCAACCAGATCTAGTCCATCAGATCACATGAAGATAAGTCATTATGAACCCGATCCATTCATCTATCAAAAACTGAAACAAACTCTATCACTTCTCAGAATACTGTCATAATATCAGAAACCAGTCATCACTTCAAAACCTAGAACACAGCAATGATAAATATGGACATCTAAATATATTTTAAGAGAAGTACGCAGCTTCACCCATGTAATGCCTGCGTACAGTACGCATTGTTCCCAACTGAGCACCTGCGTACCCACGCACTGTGTCTCAAAGACTTCCTGCGTACGTGCGCTCTGTGTCCAATGAACTGCCTGCGCACCTCCGCAGCTGCAGCGCTTCTGGTCCTGCGTATCTGCACACCTGTGACGCTTCTGTGCCTGCGTATCTCCGCTCTTTTCTTTCACTGTACCTACGTACCTTCGGGTATAGATAATTTCAAGACTTCAAGAATAACCCAGACAGCTAGATCTACAGATCTGATCATGCGCCGAAGAGATCTCAATCCATCAGTAGATTCGCCTTATTTAGATCTAGACATTACACCCAAGAGATCATAATATTTCAGATCTAGCTCTCATAAGATGTTCAACCTCCAAAGCATACACAAGCCAAATGATCTCCTTTGCTTTATATAGGCAAGCTCCTCCTAAAATCATGGATCAATACCACGAGCCAAAACCATAGTAACATAAATACCGTCGGCTAAATACCAAAGGTTAAACATAAGAAACCCCACGTGAGCTTTTATATGCCTTGAAGTAAGGAACTGGGGGTATGCACCTCCTGAACGGGATAACTGTGGGTATGTACGCACTTTATGTAACACCGGCCTGCGTGTGCGCACCTTCTGTAAGGTGTACCTGCGTACCCCTTATTTTCTTCAATATTTGATAGCTGACCATCAATCTCTACTGCTAACTTGAAGTACTGTGATCTATCACCTGAATGGGTTGCCATCAAGGACAACACTTTTGCCATAATGCCAACAATCTCCCCCTTTGGGCTTGATGGCAAAGCTTACTTGTGAAATGTCATCTGATCGCTTTGTGATGTCTGGTAACCCATGCACTCTGTCACATCTAATATTTCTTCTGTAGATTCATCTGAATGTATACAAGTGAGATGATCTTCTATGAGAGGGTTGCCATCAAGTACAACACATGCATCATAATGCCAACAATTAACATTATAGGTACATCTAACAAGGCCTTAGTATCTGTTATAGACATTTTTGGGCACTGCAACCCCAATCATAAATGTCCATAAACCAAGGGCTCTTAAGTCCCTAAAAGTGTTGTTCCAACCCCTAAAAGAACAAGGTCAGCTGATTACATCATCTCCCAAAAGTTCTCCATGAAAAACTACTCAGAACTGGTCAAAATTTGACCATCTCACCTGCTCCATGGTCAAAGTGCGCTGCATCCCACCTAAATGCACACGGGAGGTGTGATGCATACTGAAAAGCCCTTCTATAGGGTGTGATGGGCGAGAGTGGACAAATGGCAAGGTCAATCTGTGACGTGGAGGATCATAGAATCTTCCAGAAACTTCTCCTATGACACTTGCCTCTCTACATTCGCCCAGGGATGAGTAAGAGATCATCAATATCCAAGTGGAATCAAGAATTATCAGAGAGAGGACACTAATCAAATCTCAAAAGCTGACTCACCCCCCTTGCAAACATCTATATATGGATCCCTCATCCCATAGATCCAAAGGCTGGAATTTTGTATCTTGTAAGGAAGTGCTACTGGTTTCTTGGTGTAACATCATAGTGTTGGGTGATCTAAGCTTTTCAAGAGGTGAAGAAGGGCTTTCTTGCTGAGAGGATGACGCTGGGTCAGAACAAATGGTTGTAATCCTCTTTGCTATTCTTGATTATTAATAAAGCTATTCAAGTTTTCCTCCACATTCTTGTATGACTGATGATATATGCATTTGTGTGGTTAATATATATCTGGTCCTATATTGTTTATGATGGTAGATCTATGTTCTTGGATAGTGTTATGCTGCTTTGATTGTACAGGTGCTCTTTGAAGCTGGGTAGACGAGGAAGCGAGTGGCAAAGATCTATCAGAAGGGAGAGGAATCAAGCAAGGAGCCAAGTGTAAGACAGAGGTTGGTCTCCTTCTTTCCCCTCTTATCTACTTCTCATAAAGGAAAACGAAAGTGGCTTTAGTTTGTTTGTTTCTAAGGTAGCTACCAGCCTTAGTGGGACTAGAAGCTCTACATAGACACTAGATTTCCCGATAAAAAATGACTCCACTAGGGAGCGAATAGATTGTTTGTTTGTCTATATTTGTTTGCTTTATAAACTTATAGATGGAGCCTGAAGTCAAGCCAGCTAGCCTTCGAACTGCATTCGCTATGCAAGTGCAAAGTAGACCAATGCTGCTTAAGTCTATCTCTGGGTTTTGTTTATAAACTGAACAATCGATTTACAAGCTCTCTAATTGCCCTTGTGGTGGCTCTAGTAACCTCCTTAGATCTACCCCTGTGATTTATTTACTGATTACCTCTTACTCGGCCAAAATCCTTGAACTGTGCTGCAAACTATGATCAAGAACTGGATCAAAAGTCTCGCACTGTACCATCACACCCTCTCTTCAAGGATCTCAGTATGCATCGCGCTTCCCATGTGCTGTAGGTGGGATGCATACTGGAATCCCTGTGTAACAGGTGCGCTGATCAGAAAGGGCTTATTTTTCCTTCAGACTTTGGTTTTTTCACTCTTTTCAGCTCTATTCAGGAGTTTTACTGTTTGTAGTTAGTATACCTCTGTTGGAAACCCCCTTCCTTGCCATTATTTCTTCTCTATTGTGTAAAGAACTGTAAATGTTTTTATGTATTGTGATCCATTTTCAGTTCTCTTTTACAAAGAAGTAGCGTAATTGAACTGTCGTTTCTTGATTTGGAAGTGTCACAAGTGTCGTTTTCAGTCATAGAAGAGAATCCGATTGTTCTTGATAGTCAATTACACGGTTACTCTTGTATTTGATTTGAATTAATAGTTTTTCAAGTGTCGAAAGCAAGTTTTCAATTCCAAATCACGAAGTGTCACCATTTTCTTGATTTTGTCTTGAAAAGAAACTTGTTAGTAATGTCACTTTGAAAATAATTCAGATTTGCGCTTAGCTTTCTTTTTATCATTCACACATTAAGAAGGCTGAAAACAAATAGATGCATGTGCATTTGCATTTAGACTGTTTGTTGGTTTGATTTAAGACAGTGCATATAGTGTGTGCTCTATTCTCTATGTTGAAAGAATATCGTCTCTCTTTCCTTAGTAGCTAGGATTTTCATTGAAAAAAGAAGATTAAACGATTGTTTATCATCTTAGATTGCATTTTAGGAATTGTATATCTACATCACGTGGTGAACCTGAAAGGCAAATTTCTTAAGCAACATCAACTGTAAAATAAATTTAATGAATCTAAAAGCGCTTTGGAACTTAACGCACAACATTTAGAAGTCTAGGCTAGAGACGTATTCTGGCGTTGTAAAGCCTGGTAACTGTTGTTTTCATTGCTGGTTGGGTGATTCCTCCACTTTGAGACGATAAGTGCCAGTACGGACTTGTGCTCCCACGTACCGTCGAGTACATATTGGGAGACAACAATAGGCTTTATCCTTTATCCATAGGAAGCCGTGTCTGCTACCCTATCGATCGCAATGCACTGAACACAGCATTCGGGAAGATTGACTACCGTACCGTAAAACGTATTCTGCAGTTTTGTGATTGGTTTGGTAATCCCTCTGTCTAGATTTCCAGAGTAGTCTCTTTCGTTCCTTTTCAGACTCCTTAAATGAAAAGGTCCATCTGAGCACTTGTCACTTCAAGCTCATTAAAAATCGAAGGTGACTAGAGTCATCTTTTGTTTTTTATCGACTCTTAAAAATTGAAAAAACAAGTTGTGTCAAAGTGTCTAAAATTTATTTTAATCGGAATAAAGATCACCTTTCCTACGTTGGGCTTAGGTTGATAAAAATGGGGTCCACCAACCAAGGATTCCCCCTTGGAGGAAATCCTAGTCCTTTCTCCTCTTGGCGAGATGTTGGTGCACCCCATATGGCCACATTGTCGCTTCCAGGATTGACAATCGGCTTACCCATATGGCTATTCTCGACCTCTGTCATTCAGAACATCGTGATTCCTAAACAATCAAATCAGCAACTAAACGATACCAGAGTTACCCCCCAACCTTCTACTTCGTCCAATTCTTCCTCTCCTCCTTCCTCTTCGCTTGATGAAGCTGGTAAAGCCAAAAATCAAGTAACCGAGAAGAAGAAGGAAAATAAGAAGAAAGAGAAGAAGAAGAAGGAGCCAAAGGCGAAAAGGGGCAACCAGGCATCGTCTAGCGAAAATCCACACACTGCACCATCCAGACCTAAATCTCCATGTGTCATTTGCAAAGGAGACAACTATCATCGAGATTGTCCTTGCATCCCTCGGATCTTAAGGGACTGGTCTCCTCGTTTGCACAATCCAATGTCGTCAACCTCTGATGATCATGTTGAAAATACACCGTCAACTAGTGAAAGTGAAGCCCCCGGACAAAAAGGAAAATGTAAATTTCCTTGTAAACTGTGTGAAGGTGATCACGCCGTCCACTGTTGTCCCTTCTTAGACGAGGCTAAAAGAGTTTTGGACGACCGTCCGGTTTCACCGTTACGGCTTCCTCCTAGATATAAGAAGCTCTTGCCAAGTCTGTCACTAGTTGAAAATCTGGCTGACACGCCATTGTGGTCGACCGAAGCGTCTATGATTGAAGATAAACCATCTGAATCCACACCAGACAAAAGTCAAAAGGTCGAGGCAGCAGTTGACCCGGTCTTGCCTTCAGAGGATCCATATTCAGATGATACAGTCACTGGAGAGAACAAGAATGACACCGTCCAAATTCTCTTCATAAGCACAGACTCCAATGAACATGGGGGCAGTCTACCCATTCCTTTACCGCAGGAAGGAATTTCGTCAGAGTCGTATCCGGCCATCTATTCGGTCCCACCTCCAAGCAACCTAGTTGTTTCCTTCGATTGGAATTTGCTAGGTAGACCCCGTTTACCGGCTAGTGTACCATTTCGAATCATTGCTCAAATATATAGAATGGTCATGGCCAGTACCATCATAGATGAAGGGGCTTCTGTGAGTATCCTTTCCTCAACTGCTTGGAAAGTGCTTGGTTCGCCATCGCTTTTGCCTGAAATGAGAAATCTAATAGGCTTTGACAAAGGAACCAATCGACCATTAGGGATCCTTCCCAATGTGCCGATAACATTGAGAAGGAAAACCGTTCACATGAACGTAATGGTAGTCCAAGGATCCCTGGATTATAATCTACTCCTTGGACGTGACTATATTTATTGCATGGGAGCCATTGTCTCCTCACTCTTTAGAGTAATGTGTTTTCTGCATGAAGGAAGAGTGGTCAAGCTCGTAGACCAGCTTTCATTCCCCAGTTCACACATAGAAAATAGTCAAATACCATCCCTGAATGGTCTTTTCACGCAAGGAATGTCTCATCAATCCCCAGTCCATCCTACAGATGACCACGAGTGATTCGGAGGACATGACTGAAACCCAGGGGGCATGCACCCTGGCCTGTTTCAACAGGAAAACCTTGGGTATAGGGTAGGTTTCCGCGAAGGATATATGAATAGTTTATGAGATTATACTGGAATAAGATTCCTTCGTCAAAGTTATGTGAGTGGAGCCAGTTGCGCCACTCACCTTTGTTTATTTCGGTAGACATCGCCGAGGAAGTGTTTTACCTGAAGTATGGATAGAACAGTCTTTGGTAACCTGGAAATTTTTCGCTATACCTAGGGGCATGCAAGCCTTTTGATGTGCAAGCAAAGAGTGACCATTTATTTTTTTAAATTTGTAGGTCCTCTAACCCTTTAAACTCGTAGGATTGGTGATTTCCTAGCTTGCATAAAGAAAGGATGCGGGGCAAAGCTTTGAAAAAATGCCATTTTAAATGAGACATCCTTATTATATCACTGGATCGAGCAGTTTTAGCGCGAAATTCAAGCTCATTAAAAAATAAACATAAGCAATGAGCAAATGTTCCCCCAGAGTTTAAGCTCATTAAAAAATGAACCAATTTTTGGTAAATAACCATCGTGAATGTATTATCATCAGCCTTTGAAGCCTTGGTCGTGTTCTCATCATCACCTCCACTTTATATTGGCCGATCATTCACCTCCATTTGATTGTTTACCCTTTTTGAGGAACAGCTGCGAAGAGTGATCCTGTTAGCCATCCTTGTGACACTGCCGTGATTGGAAAATTCCAGACCTTACCTAGAATTAGCTGCTACCCAAATCTATCACTCGTTCCTCAAAAAACGAGTCTCCTTTAAGCTCTTTTCAACTGACTCGTAAAATATGAAAAGATTGCCAAGCAATTGGCCTCTCCAGCTCGTTAAAGTGACCGGAAGTGCTATCCCTCCTTTAGATTTTAATTTTTTTGGACCTGAGGGATTATTACACAAAAAAGATCGAGCGCTTGTTTTATTCGGCTCGTTAAAATTACTGAAAATTCATCCCTTTTGTATTATTTTATACTTTTTCGGACTCAAGGGATTATATGACGAAAAAGGATTATTGGAGTTTTCTTTACGTCCCTTTTCAGACTCTCTAAAATTGAAAAGGACCGAGTTATCTTTGTCGTTAAACTCGTTAAAACCGAATAGCGAAAAACTTGTCCATACAGACAAGAACGAGTTTCACTATCGCTAGGCTCGTTAAAACATAGCGATGGGTTTGCCTAAAGGGAAAATTATAGAACAAGCATATGTTATCCTCCTCAAGCTTGACAAAAATAAAGAGGTACTGGTCAGCAATGACTCGGGAAAAATTGGGAAGAAAACTTGAAGAAACTTTATTGGTAGCAAGTCGCTCTTGAACATGACACTTTCACTCCGCATCCGAGTCAGGTTGGGTTGTTCCGTTCACTGGTCATATCACCATTGGTCCATCACACCATCCATATTTGGGGTTAACGCTACCAATCCATCATGTCAGTGTCGCCGATATGTTCAAGAGAAGTCGCTCAGAGAATTCACCTGTGTCTCATCCACTGTAATACATTTACTCTCCATTCTTTCATGACCGCCACCCTGAACCTTATGTCATCAAATCGTTTTCACCTCCATTAAAATCATTTGCTCCGTTCCGTGTCATTGATGTGGGATTCACTAAGGCCCTCCTATGATGGATCGCTTCTTGTCGACATCAACGCATTATCCAAGAAGTCGATCTAGGAACAACCCTTTCAGTACTTGGAAGTTTGCATGCGTCAATGGCAAGTTTCTCACTTCCGGCGACAAGTTTACATCAATGGCCTTCGACTGAAAGATTTTGCGTGGTGTTCGATGCCAAGTCCCTTATTCACACCACGTGAATTGTACTGTAGTACCTTGAGGGTCATCATCATTATCGGTGATTCCTCTCGCGCCTATTAACAGCTTACATCATTGGCTAGTAATCAGGTGATGTCTTTCCATGTTCGACTCCAGAACATCTCTCACATGGATCGACTTGTACTTTGAGTGAAGATCGAACAAGATTGAAGACCCCGGACCTAGTTTCATCCATCCGAGTTGCGATATATATTCAGGAAAATAAAGACATCAAATGTACATCATTACTGCACAGATAATCATCCAACCTAAGAGATGATGGCTCTACCAGAATCATCAGTCTGCACACAGACGATTGACTGTCTTATGTACATGAAAATGAATTTATAAAGCTGAGCATGGGAATGCTCAGCTAGATCATGAAAAATATTATGAAGATAATGTATTGTATTGTATCTTATTACAGGTCGCCTTCCAGCTTGAAAAACTTTGGATCCTCATGATAAAGCATTTCACCCGACATCAAAATGATTAACGACCTCATGCTTTAGGGGGCAACTGTTATAGACATTTTTGGGCACTGCAACCCCAATCATAAATGTCCATAAACCAAGGGCTCTTAAGTCCCTAAAAGTGTTGTTCCAACCCCTAAAAGAACAAGGTCATCTGATTACATCATCTCCCAAAAGTTTTCCATGAAAAACTACTCAGAACTGGTCAAAATTGGACCATCTCACCTGCTCCATGGTCAAAGTGCATTGCATCCCACCTAAATGCACACGGGAGGTACGATGCATACTGAAAAGGATTTCTATGGGGTGCGATGGGCGAGAGTGGACAAATGGCAGGGTCAATCTGTGAGGTGGAGGATCATAGAATCTTCTAGAAACTTCTCCTGTGACACTTGCCTCTCTGCATTCGCCCAAGGATGAGTAAGAGATCATCAATCTCCAAGTGGAATCAAAAACTATCAGAGAGAGGACACTAATCAAATCTCAAAAGCTGACTCACCCCCCTTGCAAACATCTATATATGGATCCCTCATCCCAGAGATCCAGAGGTTGGAATTTTGTATCTTGTAAGGAAGTGTTGCTGGTTTCTTGGTGTAACATCATAGTGTTGGGTGATCTAAGCTTTTCAAGAGGTGAAGAAGGGATTTCTTGCTGAGAGAATGACGCTGGGTCAGAACAATTGGTTGTAATCCTCTTTTCTATTCTTGATTATTAATAAATCTATTCAAGTTTTCCTCCATATTCTTGTATGATTGATGATATATGCATTTGTGTGGTCAATATATATTTGGTCCTATATTGTTTATGATGGTAGATCTATGTTCTTGGATAGTGTTATGCTGCTTTGATTGTACAGGTGCTCTTTGAAGCTGGGTAGACGAGGAAGCGAGTGGCAAAGATCTATCAGAAGGGAGAGGAATCAAGCAAGGAGCCAAGCGCAAGACAGAGGTTGGTCTCCTTCTTTCCCCTCTTATCTACTTCTCATAAAGGAAAACGAAATTGGTTTTAGTTTGTTTGTTTCTAAGGTAGCTACCAGCCTTAGTGGGACTAGCAGCTCTGCATAGACACTAGATTTCTCGATAACAGTATCCCAACAAAAAGATAAAACAAAGCACCCAAAGAAATAATACTCTCACAGTAACAAGCAAAAAAAGGATCTTAAACCCTATTAACTAGCTTCTACTCCCAATGGTAACAAAGGATCAAAATCAAAGAGTAAGAAGATTGATAGAAATCACAATTATTGTGGGAAAGATGGTCATCTGGTATCTGAATGTTTTTAAAAAATGGAGGCCTAGTAAGAGGTGATGAAAAGGAACAACATCAATCTTGATTCTTATTCTAATACTTTTTCTCAAGGACATGTACTTTCTAGTTCTAGATTATCTTTCAATGCAACCTCTAATTCTTCTTCTAATGATTGGCTTATTGGTTCTGAAGCATCTTATCATATGGCTAAGGATAAAGACATTTATATTCTTCTATTATAGCACCAAACAAATATTTATTGGTGATGACAAATCTCTTAGTCTTGTAGGGTTTGGAATAGTTCAAGTAAATAATAGTCATTCCAATGATGTATTATGTGTTTCAAGCCTTTCCTTCATCCTTCTATTAGTAAAGTAGAATCCTCATTCAAGTAAAGATAAAATTGTGGAGATTTCACCTCCCCAAGTTGTAATCAAACAATTAAAAGATCATAAGCATGTCTTTTCCACTGGTCAAGCCTGTTAGCATCAAGTTTACACCTTCATGTCAGGCTAGGGATGTCAGTCTATCTTTCTATAAGTCATAATCACGAAAATGGGGGTGTTGTGTTCATCGTAAGGATGGTCAAACCTATGAAAATGTGTCATTTACATCCTTTTTCCTAACCCTAATTTTATGCAAAGTTTTACTTTATGATATGACCTATAGAAAAAAAATAGGTAGCATTGTGAAATGATTTTGTAGCATGGGGCTACAAAATATTTTCGTAGCGCTTTTCGAAAAAGTTTAAAATTCGTTTTTTGACCCGTTAAGTTGTCTTTTATGAGCATCCAAGTGATGGTTTAACAAATAAAAGTGCTCCCCCTGCATGAGGTGACATTTGCCAAGATATTTGATTATGTTTGAGCCATTTTTAACTAAACCTTAGTTTACTATGTTTTTCACAAAAGATTGTTTTTCCAGCAAACCTAGATTTGTTGTTTTCCAGTACAAGAAGAAGGTTAATTGTTTTACAGTCCCCAGTTGAGTTATTACAAGGTCAGTAAAGGTGTTACAGGTGTTGGAGCTTGGAAAAATGGTTCGTTCTGGACATATGAAGAGGTTTAGACCTCATGGAATTTACTTCAGAGTGTACCTTGAGATGCTAGACCTTTTCAGAAGTGCAAGTTGGGAATCGGTCCTTCAACGCTTTAATGGATACAACCTCAATTGGTGCCATTATTTTGTCTTCTCTTTCGATGGTAATACAGCTAGTGTCAGGAAATTATAGTTCCCGGTCAACGAGGATTCAATTGTTGAAGCAACGAGTTTTCCAATAGAGGGAGAAAGGTGGTTCAAGAAGTAGAGGTTGTTGAACGTGGATTTGAATTTCTTCCTAAAAGAAGACTGCCAAAATCAATATTGGCATGCAAAGGTCATCCAAATCAAGTTGAAACCTCAATGGGCTACTTCACTTAGGATTGCCCAGTTGTTCTTCACTCATGAGGGTAGGTATTATAAAACTTATCGATACCACATGAGATTCCTTTATCACTTAGCAAGTTTTGGGAAAACAAATTTTCCATATTTCCTACATCAGAATTTGATGAAAATGTGCACTAAGGCAAGAAAGAGACCTGAATTACAAGTTCATGATATTTTTCATCACAATCTTATTAATATTTTATATACCCATGAGTTGAATAAACAAATGGAAAAATTAAGGCACATAAGACAGAGGAACCCAAACCCACCTATACCTAGAAGATCAAAAAGAGGCCAAAATAGAGTTTCTCCTCAAGTTGTTGCTCATGAAACCAAAGGAGAATCTAGTCAACCCCAGGGTGAAAAAAATGAAGAGGTCCCTGTGAAAATTCCATTACTTGTGCCACAAGCTGAGGTTGTTGTTTATGAAGGAATAACTAGAATCCAAAGAAGCCCATAAAGGAATTTAGAAGAGGAGGAAATAAAATAGGAAATCTCAAAGAACAAAAAGGGTAAATAGAAAATTAAGCAGAAGATAGGGAAGTTGAGACAGTTAGGGTTTTGGGTAAGAGGCCTCACACTCAGCCTACTAACAAGCTTAGGTTGAACTTCAGGGCCAAAATAAATCCCAAATACAAAGAAGCAGTCATCATCCTTAATTGAGAAGAAAAAACAGAGCAGGTTTCAGAAGGTAAGAAAAGACAAATAAAAACAGAGTATATTGAGAAGAGCAAAAGAAAAACCCTTAAAACTGATAAAAGTTCACAAAAGCCAATCAAGAGGGTGACAATGAGTCAAGATAAGATGGACATCCTTGCTCAAGTTGCAGAGGACATAGGGAAGTGATCAGTTGACTCCAGAATATAGAGTATAGTGTAAACACTACTTTTGTTAAAGTAAATCCTAATTTGTTGTACCAAACCCTAATATATATTTAACATTTTTATTTACCATGGTTAATTATCAAATAGTAATAATTTTGATTATACTATGGTAAGATATCATATATTTTTGTGGCCTGAGGAGTACGAGTCAACATGACGAAAGAAAATAGTAAAAAAGGCAGACAATTACACAATTTTGGCATCATTTCCAAGTTCATGCATCATTTGGCTACAAGGAGGGAATGTGAATTTAGATTCAAAGATTAAGCATGTAAAGCAGTAAACTGTTCCATATCCTATCTTGCAGCAAATAGCTTGTTATTATTCCCGGATATTAGCAGTAGGAGTGTATAACAGCCTTGTACTCTGTTTTGACTAAGGATTATGTACCAGATTAGTGATCCCAATAGCTCAAATGATAGGGTTTTTTGTACTTTTTGTCAATTAGGCTTTCAAAGGTTATGTAAATATTTTATAATTAATGACACCATACTTCAAGGAGCTGAAAATCTATTGTAATTTCTATATATTGCATCAGGGATATGAAGAAAGGGTTGGATTTCTTGAAAATTATAGTTCATTGTCTGTTTTTTTTAAATGCTTCAATTATTTCATTTTCCAAGATCAGTAGATTCTAAACAATGATATATAGATTCATGAGATAGTGGATTTTAATATGTATCTTTGTGTTTTAAAATTTCTCCTTCAATAATACCATAATTTCATTTCCTTTGAATCTTTGGAAAGGTTAAATTAATTCAAAATTCATTATGTTCTTGATGCTCTAAGTTAGGATTTCAAAGGTTCTCATTCTGATCTTGTAAATTCACCTTAGAATTCATTGTTCATGCCCTATTTTGGTGAACTATTTTTCTTCTTCTTCATCCATCTACAACAAATGGAAAAGTTCTAGGATCTTCTATCCACCTTGCCTTTATCAATCTTGATTAGAGATTTAGTTATCTTGGTAAACCTATTTAAACCCAAGATATTTGACTCCATCATCGAATGAGCTATTGATTTCAGGCCCAATCAAACCATACATCAACACAACCTATCCAAAAGATCTTGCCACAGTTTGAATTTCAGAGAGAGCCCTCTCTGGATTGAAGGGGCTAGCCTTCAATCTACAAGTTGGAGTGAAAAGGTTACCTTGGAAACTTCTCTCCTGCAGCCAATAGAAACTTTCTAAGTGTTAACATCTTGGCTTCCATACTGGGGATTTGAAATTCACATCTTCCCCATAATTGTTTTAAGGATTAGATCTACTTTCTGAGGGAAAACAAGAAGTTAGATAACAGCAGTGGCTAACATTTTTGCTATGTTGACTCCACAGTGTACAGTTTGAGGTTATTTCATTGGAAATTATGGCGTATAGAAGGATTCATACAAGGAGCCATCCAAATCCAAATCCACCGGAGGTCTTGAAAAGTCCTAAAAAATTGTTTAGGAAAAGAAAATATGTAAAGAAACAAGTACCTTTCTTTCAGAAAAAACTCTTTCTCTTCCTAAAGAGATAAAATCTATTGAAGGCATTCAGTTAGATTTGAAATTTGAACACAACCTATTCAAATCACAATAAAAATCCAATTTGTCATACATAGTCCTTGATGAAACAAAGCTAAAACCTTTTACTCCTAGTATTGTTCAAAGAATAAGTAATTTAGAAGAAGATAAAGATATTTGGTTGCAATTTTACAAATTAGAACATATGGTTCAACAGTTTCAAATAATTGTTTCTAAATCTCCCACCTTCAAGCATCTTTTTCCATCATTTTTTGCTCCAGTAGCTTCACTTCCATTATTCATCCCACTTAGTTTTGTTTCAACTACTCTTGTTGGATCTACTATACCTACTTCATCAACTATTATAACAATTGTTTCACTTCCTTTGTCATATGCATTCCAGATCCTTTTTATTAGTTCAAATCCACCTTATACAACCATGGCTACTAGATATACCCCTCTCAATCTCCCAGCTCCTCTACATGATATGCCTTTGAATTATGGTTAGCGTTTACTTCAGTTTGATGGTACAAGACTCCTTACAGCTTAGCAGCATGTAGACAGGCTAAATAATTTTATTGATATAGAGGAGGTAGATCATGAGGATGTTAAGCTTAGACATTTTGCACAAAGTGTTTTGGGGGCAGTTAAGAAATGGTTCTGAGCTTTACCAGCAACAAGTATAGCCAATTTTCAACAGTTTGAACAACTATTCTTGGCTAGGTGGGAAGTAAAGAAGAACCCTCTACAAATACTAGAAGAATATGAGAATTTAAAGAGGAATCCAGGGGAATCAGTTCAAGAGTTTACAGTCAAGTTCAACAGAATCTATAATTCTATCCCTGCTAATATCAAGCCACCTCCTGGTTTAGCCCTATTACATTACCCTGATGGTTTTGATGTTGAGTTAGCCTATCAGCTTAGAGAAAGAAATCCTGCTACATTAGAAGATATGCATAGAAATGCTATTGGGGTGGAGGAAAACATGTTGGCCAAGAAAGCTAAGATGAGGGTTGAAAGAAGAGTAGGATTTAAAGAAGAACAAGTTTCTTCTTCATCAGACACAAAATTTGATGTGATGTTAAAAACCATGGAGAAACTAGTTGATAAGTTGAATCCTCCTAGAAGTGAGTCCCATCCTCAAGTAAGGAATCTTCATTTTAGAAGACCATATGGAGCTCAACCTTACCAGAAGAATCCAGATGAGTAGCAAACTCTCATAGCTCCCTTTCTTGAAAACTTTTTTGATGAGGAAGAGAACGAACAAGTTGAAATATGACATGTAAATTGTTTTGATGATGAAGAGACACAATTATTTCTAACAAAGGAAGAACATGGCAATTCTGTTGGAATTTTAGGATAAAAAGATGGTGAGAAACTAATGTTTGATTCAGAAATATATCAGTAGGGGTATAATAATGTTGTTGATTTTCATAGGCAGTATAATCTACATGGTAGAAATGTGATAGTTGATAAACCTCCTTAAGGAAAGGTCATTGTGGAGTAGAAACAAATCGAGCCCAAGAAAACAGAATAACCTAAAAAGACAATTGAAGTAAGGAAGGATGTTTCTAAGAAGGCTGAGGAAATCATAAAGGAGGGAAATGTCAAAGAAATAGAAAAGGTCCAGTCTTCTTTCAACCTAGAAAATGAAATAGGGAAGATTAAAATTTCCATTGCTTTTGCTGAATTGGTTAAGAACCAACAATACAAAGAAAAGATTGTCAAAATGATAAAAATATCACCAGTTGATCAAACTTTGAACATCAATAGTCAAGATTCTCTGAATATCCAAGATGATGCACCTAAGTTCTTATTTGTTCCACATGCTATTGAAGTAAATGAAGATGTTCCACCTTTTTATGTAAGCTTTAATATGCATGACATGGTTTTAAATAATGCAATGCTTGATTCACGGGAGTCACACAATTTTATACCCAAAATTGTTATGGATAACCTAGGACTAGACATCACTAGACAATACAAGGATTTGTTTTCATTTGATTCTAGAAAGGTATAGTGTCTTGGGTTGATCAAAGAATTGGTGGTGAATTTAAGTCAAATTCCAACAAAGAGCATAGTAATGGATGGTGTAGTAGCAGACATACCACCGAGATTTGGTATGCTAATTTTTCATGCTTGGGAAGCTAAAGTAGGTGGTACTTTGCATATGTACATGTCATATGCCTCCATCCCTATTTTTGGAGAAACAAGGAGATTGTTTAGGGAGATTCAAATGAAATATGTGGTAAGTCGTAAAGAAAGACCAGAAAATCATCCAATTTATGTTGTAGACATTGATTTAGGATCAACAATTTTGTTTAAATATTTGAATTTGGAAGAAGAAAATCAGCAGCAAATGGAAGAACAAATTCAAACAGAAAGTGAACAGGTTGATATAGATACCACATGGCGTTTGATATTTGATGAATTTTTTTGCAAAGAAGGAGAAGGAGTTGGCATATGGATCATGCCACATGAGGGAGACGGTCAAATATATTCTTTTAAACTATATTTAGAGTGTTCCTGTAATGTAGTTAAGTATGAGGCTCTAGTCATTGGTTTGAATATACTCAAAAATCATAGAGCTAGGAAACTTCGCATTTTTGGTGATTCAGAGATCATTATAAATCATATTAAAGGATTATACCAAACAAAAAATCCAAGGATGAGAGCCTATAGAAATGAGTTTTGGTATTTGTTCAATAACTTCTTTATTGAGCCTAAAATTTCAGTGGTTTCTAGACAGGAAAATTGCCTTGTTGATTCACTGGCTACACAGCAAGTATTTTCAAAGTTCCTATTTATCCTAATCAGCAATATTAGGTAGAAGTGAAATACATACCTTCGATTCCAAAAAAAGTAAAGCACTAGAAAGTCTTAAAAGATGATCAACAAATAAAGAGATTTATGGAAATAGTCCTATTGATCAAGAAAGAGATTCAGAAAATCAGGCTAAAACAAATGATTTTGTAAATGTTACAAGAGATCATAAAATAATCCAACTAAGTAATAATTTTTTACCTAGTGAATTAGTACCTTTGGAGAAGTTGTTTGATAGCAATGATGTAGTTGTCAAACAAAAAATGAAGCCTGATAGTAAAGAATTGCAAGACTGCAATTTGGGTACAAAAAAGGAACCAAAGATTGTTAAAATTTCAAATTATTTAAATGAGGAACAAAAGAAAAAATATGTTGCTTTGTTGAAGGAATTTTCTGATGTATTTGCATGGAAGTATGAAGATATAAGAATTTATGATAGAGGCATAATTCAACATACCATACCCTTGAAAGAGAATGAAAAACCTTTCAAGCAAAAATTGAGAAGGATAAACCCTAAATTGTTGCCACTAATAGAGAAAGAGGTGAAAAAGTTGTTAGATGCTAAGATCATAATTTCTCTCATATTTTCAAAATCGGTAGCTAATTTAGTACCAATAAGGAAGAAGAATGGGGAGATTCGATTGTGCGTATATTTCAAAAACTTAGCTAAAGTGTCATTGAAATAAAATTATCCTCTACCAAATATGGAACACATTTTGCAAAGTGTTGTTGGATCTGATAGGATTTCAATGCTTGATGACTTCTCAAGGTACAATCAGATATTAGTAAATCCTAAGAATCAGGAAAAGTCAACTTTCACTACACCATGGAGAATATTCATGTATTCCAAAATTGCTTTTCGATTGATGAAAGCAGGAGCTACATTTCATAGGGCTATGGACATAGCTTTTGCAAGAGAAAAGGATAAATTTGTGGTGATTTATTTAGATGACATCATAGTGTATTCAGCATCTGATTTAGAGCATTTAAAACATATCAAACAAGTTTTCCTAAAGTGAAAAAAAATTGGTATTTCATTGAACCCCAAAAAATCACATTTTTCTATGAAGGAGGGTAAGTTGTTGGGACATATTGTATCTAAGGATGGGATTCAAATTGATCCAGAAATAATTGAAGCAATACAGAAACTTGAGTTACCCAGAAGCAACAAGGAAATCCAGTCATTCATGGACAAGGTAAATTTTCCACGGAGGTTTATTCCAAACTTTGCTAAAATTTTGACAGCAATTAACAGCATGTTAAAGAAAGACAGTGAAGTCAAGTGAGCTCCTATAGCCAAGCGATATTTTGACTAAATCAAGTCAGCAATAACTAAAGCTCTTGTTCTTATCAACCCAAAATTTTCGAAGGATTTCTCGGTGTTTTCATTTGCTTCATAACATTATCTCAAGATTTTTATAGAAGAAAAATCAAGAAAACCAGGAGTAGCCTATACCATATTTTGGTAGAAATTTGAGGGATGCTGAGCTAAATACAGTATTATGGGAAATCAAGCCTTTGCCTTGGTGAAAGCACTAAAGAATTTCCTAGTTTATCTTCTCCATTCTCATGTGACTGCATTTGTTCCTAATGTTGAATTTCCTAGTTTATCTTCTCCATTCTCATGTGACTGCATTTGTTCCTAATGTTGAATTTCCTAGTTTATCTTCTCCATTCTCATGTGACTGCATTTGTTCCTAATGTTGTTGTAAAGGACATATTGAATTAGCCTAACAGTGATGGTCAGAGAGATAAGTGGATTGCAAAATTGTTACAATATGACATAGATATTAAATCAACAAAATTAATCAAAGTTCAAGGTCTAGATACAATGATGACTGAAACAAATTGTGATACTTTGGGAATCAATTTTCCAAGTAGTTGATGAACTCAGAAATTGTCCATGATATAGTGACATAATTTATGTTTTGAAAAACTTGGAAGCCCCACCAATAATGGAGAAAACCAAAGCATAGTATTTCAAGCTAAAAAGTGCCAATTTTTGTTGTAATGATGGTTACTTGCTTTGGAAAGATCCAGCAGGGATACTTTTGAACTATCTTGTTGAAATTGAAACAAAATAGGTCGTTAAAGAGTGTCATCAAGGAGTGTGTGGAGGGCATCACTACTGGAGATCCACTCCCAATAAAATACTCAGTGCATGTTGCTATTGGCCAACCCTTTTTGCAGATGTACACAGAGAAGTTGCAACATGTTTTAAGTGCCAAAATTTTTGAGGGAAAAAACAAGTTATTATCTTTATCTTTAAAACCAATTTCAGCTGAAACCCCATTTCAACAGTGGGGATTGGACTTTATTGGAGAGATTCACCCATTTTCTTCATGACAACATAGATGGATATTGACTGGAACATATTATTTCACCAAATGGATTGAAGTTATTCCTACAAGGTAGGTTACAGATAATGTAGTGATTCAGTTCTTAAAGAGTATATTTTCAAGGTTTGGCTTCCCTAGGAAAATCATAATAGATAATGCTCAGTCTTTCAAATCTTATAAAATGGTCAAATTCTGTGAGAAATATCATGTTACCTTGAATCATTCTATAGCATATTACCCTCAGGGTAATGGACTAGTTGAATCATCCAACAAAATCTTATTCAGAATTATCAAAAAGTTGTTAGAAGAGAACAAGAAGGCTTGGCACACAAAATTAAAATTTTCACTGTGGGCAGATAGGATCAACATCAAAAATTCCATTGGTACATCACCATTTCAATTAGTCTATGGCACGAAAGCAGTTTTTCCAGTTTCATTAAGTCTACCAATGATGAGATTGTTGCAGGAACATGAGGCAGAACCAGATGGTTTTCAAATAAGGACTAATCAACTTATTGAAGTATAGGAATTAAGAGAGAAAACATATCAGCACTCTTAGATGTTTCAGGATAAAATAAAACAGATTCATGATCAGAAGGTCAAAGAGGATAATTTCAAGGTCCAAGATTTAGTCCTGAAATGGGATGCTAGATTTGAGGAAAAAGGGAAACATGGAAAATTTGACCATTTATGGAAAGGGACTTATAGGATTTCTTCTTTCAGAGGTAAGAATGTTTTCCTTTTGGAGGATCTAAATGGGATACTATTGAGTGGAGGTCTAGTCAATGGACGTTTCCTTAAACATTTCCTAGTTCTAGAAAATGTCATTATCACAATTCATTGTACATATCCATCTTCAGAGCAGTTTGTAGGATTGGACAACCATTCTGAAGGATTTGAAGCCCGAGGTGAAGGCCATAAGATCCTAAATGAGGGGTTGTCACACTTTACAGAAATTCCATTTGCATAGTTTAGTTAAGTAGTTCATAAATATTTAGTTTTCAAAATAAAGCAAATTTACATTTGCATAGTTCAGAAGTTTACCTAATGGATCAGGCACAAGGTCTATGTGTTCCTACTACCTCCTGGGGAGACAATATCCTCATTGGATAAAGTTGTTAGAATCAGGTTTACACCTTCATGTCAGGTAAGGGATGTCAATCTATCTTTCTATAATTCATAATCATGAAAAGGAGGGTGTTGTGTTCATTATAAGGATGGTCAACCCTAGGAAAATGTGTCATTTACATCCTTTTTCCTAACCCTAAGTTTATGCAAAGTTTTACTTGATGATATGACCTATAGAAAAAATCAATTAGTGCTACGAAATGTTTTCATACTCCAGCGCTACGAAATTTTTCATAAAGCTTTTCGAAAAAAAAAATTACTCATTAAGTTATCTTTTCTGAATGTCCAAGTGGTGGTTTATCAAATAACGGTCCTCCCCCTGCATGAGGTGACATTTTACAAGAGTTTTGATCTTGTTTGAGCCATTTTTAATAAAACCCTAGTTTACTATATTGTTCAAAAAAAATGTTTTTCCAGCAAACCCAGATTTGTTCTTTTTAAGTACATTAAAAAGGTTAATTGTTTGGCAGTGCCCGGTTGAGTTATTGCAATGTCAGTAAAGGTGTTATAAGCGTTGGATCTTGGAAAAATGGGTCGTTATGGCCATGTGAAGAGGTTTGAACCTCATGGAATGTACTTAGAAGTGTACCCTGAGATGTTGGACATTTTCAAAAGTGCAGGTTGGGAACCGGTATTTCAACGCTTTAGTGGATACAACCTTATCTGGTGCCATGATTTCGTCTTCTCTTTAGATGGTAATACAACCAGAGTCAGGACATTATAGTTCCGTGTCCCCGAGGAGTCAATTACTGAACCAACAGGGTTTCCAATAGAGGGAGAAAGGTGGTTCAAGACGCAGAGGTTGATGAATGTGGATTTGAATTTATTCCTGAAAAAAGAGATCCAAAATCAAGATTGGGATGCAAGGGTCCTCCAAAGAAAGTTGAAACCTCAATGGGCTGCTACACTTAAGACTGTCCAATTGTTCTTCACTTGTGAGGGTAGGTATTCTAAATCTTACCTATACCACATGAGATTCATTTGTCACTTAGCAGGTTTTAGGAAAATGAATTTTCCATATTTCCTACATCAGAATTTGTTGAAAATGTGCACTAAGGCAAAAAAGAGACCTGAATTAGAAGATCATGATATTTTTCGTCACGATCTTATTAAGATTTTATATACCCATGAGTTGAATAAACAAGTGGAACAATTAAGGAAAATTAGACAGAGGAACCTTGTTAGGCCCCTATACTACTAGTGTAACCCCTTATTGTTATTAATACAACCCACTTATTATATTGATGTACCCATGTAGTGCCCATATTGTTACTATTGTGCCCCATAGAAGCCCACTATTGTTATTATTGTGCCCTTACATTATTATTGTTATGTTGGCTCTGATTATGTTATGACCCCTTAGACTCCTATATATAGAAAGGAGGTCTTTTCATTTGTATCATCAAAGAATTGTTCATTTATGTAATGTAAAGGAGGTTGCCCCCTTAAAGAGGCTGAATTATAAGGTGTTGATCTATCTTTTCTATCTTTTCTTGAGCTGGTTTCATAACATTTGGTATCAGAGCTTTGGATTCTAGGGTTTCGCTACTCCAAACAGGTCATCATGGCATTTTCCCTATAACTTTTTTTCTGCGATGTTTCAGAAGCTAAAAAAAAACCCATTTGAGAAGAAATCGCGCTGAATCTTAGGTCCGAATTTCAGAGCTTTTTGTACTATATTTGTGGAGATATGATCTATGGAAGTTGGTCTTCTTGCAGACTCCTAAATTTTATTCCAAACAGGTGACCTGGGGAAAATCATCATAACTTTCTCTCTGAGCATCGGATTGAAATTTCATAAGAAGGTAAAAAAAGAGGACGAACTTTAGTTTCTTGTATATATTTTTCAGAGCCAAAGGTCGAAACAGTGACACGTGGCACTTCATACAAGTTCGCTCTTCTTGAAAGGTCTATAATCAGGTCATCTTGGGAGATTGTGCATAACTCTTTCTTGGAGAATCCAATTTGGATCAGATTGGTGGCATTGGAAAGAGAACACAGAGGTCTACTATAGATTGCAATTTCAGAACATAAAGATCCAAAAGTACAGAGTTACAGTTGTTTCAAGATCGAGCTCCTAAAATCAAGAAAAAGCAAGATGAGGAAGTTTGATGGCAAGGATCTGGTAAATTGGATACTTCAAATGGAGCAATATTTTGATCTACATGGTGTACCACTGTTACAAAAGGTATGTATTGCATCTTCATATTTAGAACCAGATCAATTTTTATGGTATGAAGGGTTTTGTTCTCATAAACAACTTGTTATGTGGTCAATTTTCACGGAGGAAATGATAGCACATTATGAGGATACAAAGAGCAACACCTTCTTTAGAGTAACACCACAACAATTGGAAAGAGTAAAAGGGATTTGTGACATAGTGGAAAGCAAAATTATGGAAACCAGGAAGCATACCCCTCACAACTATAAAGATGGAAGTGTTGTTTCTCGGAGCCTTCCACAACCTACAAGGGTTACACCACAACAATTGGAAGAAAAAAGAGAAAAAGGGCTTTGTTACAATTGTGATAGCAAATGCACTAAAGGTCATAAGTGTGCTGAGAAAAAATTATTTTACATAGAATATGAAGAGGAGGAATAAAAGGATCAAGAAACATCAAAAGAAGAGGATATATGCCAGGACCCCACCCCAGAGAAAGGAGAAATGAATCAGACCATATCTTGTAAAGCATTGGCAAGAATTACCACTCCTCAAACTCTCAAGATAGAAGGACATATCAAGAAGAAAAAGGTGCAAGAAGTGAAAGATCACATCGAGAATGAAGAAATGAATCCAACCATATCTTGTAATTCATTGGTCGAAATTACCACTTCTCAAACTATCAAGATAGAAGGACATATCAAGAATAAAAATGTTCAAGAAGTGAAAGATCACATTGAGCATCAAGAAATGAATCCGACCATATCTTGCAAAGGATTGGAAGAAATTACCACTCCTCGAACTCTAGAGATAGAAGGACATATCAAGAAGAAAAAGGTTCAAGAAGAGAAAGATCACATTGAGCATCAACAACAAGTTCTCCAAATTTTAAAGGATAACGCCACTTCGACGCAAAATCAAATGAAACAACAGGTAGATCAACATCGTAGTGAAAAGTGTTTTGATGTAGGTGATTGGGTATTTTTACTGCTACATCTCAAGCAAGCTATTTATGAGAAGGAAATGTTGGCAATACTACATGCACTTAAAAAATGGCGACCTTACCGAATGGGAAGACTCTTCAAAGATGAGGATGTGGAAGCATCTTTTTGTGCTATTTCTATTATCCAACCAGATAGGATAAACGAAGCAAGGGATGAATGGAAGAAGGACGAAGAAGTATGGCCACTTATTCAAAAGTTGAAAAAGATCCCAATTCAAACAATATTGCCAGAAATTGAAGAGGAAGGAAAAATCATATTGGAACCTGGAGCAGTCACTGAAACAAGAACCCGACAGCTATGAAATCAATCAATTTTAGAGTATCTCATCAAGTGGAAGAACTTACCCGCTAAAGATTCCACATGGGAAGACAAGAATTTTATACAGAAGCATCAAGAACTACTCAAGCGTTGAGGACAACGCTTTTTGAAGGAGAGGGGCATGTTAGGCCCCTATACTACTAGTGTAACCCCTTATTGTACTAGTACAACCCACTTATTGTATTGATGTACCCATGTAGTGCTCATATTGTTACTATTGTGCCCCATAGAAGCCCACTATTGTTATTATTGTGCCCTTACATTATTATTGTTATGTCGGCTCTGATTATGTTATGACCCCTTAGACTCCTATATATAGAAAGGAGGTTTTTTCATTTGTATCATCCAAGAATTGTTCATTTATGTAATGTAAAGGAGGTTTCCCTCTCGAAGAGGCTGAATTCTAAGGTGATGATCTATCTTTTCTATCCTTTCTTGAGCTGGTTTCATAACAAACCCAAACCCACTTGTACCTAGAAGATCAAAAAGAGGCCAAAACAAAGTTTCTCCTCAAGTTGTTTCCCATGAAACCAAAAGCGAATCTAGTCAACTCCAGGTTGAAAAACATGAAGAGGTCCATGTGAAAATTCTAGAGGCTATTCCAGAGGTTGAGGTTGAGGTTTATAAATGAATAACTAGAAGCAAAAGAATCCAACAGAGGAATTTGGAAGAGAAGGAAATAAAACAGGAAATCTCAAAGAAAAAAAGGGTAAACAAAAAATTAAAGTAGAAGATATGGAAGTTGAGATAGTTATGGTTTTGGGCAAGATGCCTCAAACTCGGCCTACTAACAAGCTTAGATTAAACTTCAATGCTAGAATTAATCCCAAATACAAAGAAGTATTCATAATCCTTGATGAAGAAGAAAAAACAGAGCAGGATTCAAAAGTTAAGAAAAGACAAAGAAAAATAGAGTATGCTAAGAAGAGAAAAAGAAAAGCCATAAAAAATGATAAAAGTTCACAAAATCCAACCAGGAGGGTGACAAGGAATCAAGATAAGTTGGACATCCTTGCTCAAGTTGCAAAGGACATAGGGAAGTGATCAGTTGACTCCAAGAGATAGAGTATAGTGTAAAACCTAATTTTGTTATAGTAAATCCTAATTTTGCTGCACCAAACCCTAATATATATTTAACATTTTGATTTACCCTGGTTAAATGATTAAGCAGTAATAATTTTGATTATATTGTATGAACAAAACCCATAGGAAAAATAAAGGATGAGAAGTTGATTTTAACCACATGGTATGAACAAAACCCAACAAGGACCCTGTTATCGCGGCTACAACACCCTCCAAAATTTTCACTACATTTCGAATTTTGGAGCCTACTTCATTGCCATATCAAGTGTCACACCATTCACCAAGTGTTGTTTCATGTTGATTTGTATGTCATAAGTGTTCTTGAATGATCTCAAGTGTCATCGCATTAATTAGAACATCTATATGTGCATTTCATAGTCGCAACATCTTTGTGTTGTAAAATGACACTTTCGGGTCGCAATCACACACACTTCACTCGTTATACTTGGGGAACATGTATAAAGTGGCATTGTAATGTATATTTATTATTGATCAAGCTTGTTAAGCTTCTCTTGATGAGTTAGCATGTGTCACATGTGGTTTTATGTATAGAAATCATCATGTTCGCCCCTTGCCTTATCACCTAGACTTAGACAAATTTCAGTTGCAAAACAAGCTAATTAAGGACAAGAGAACGCACTCTGAAGCCTTGATGGGAGACTCTTTGTTGTACAGAAGTGTGACTTACGCCCTCCTTGAAAGTTTGACGCACTCCCAAAGCATGATTCCCTTCCTTGTTCTGAATTGCGACCTCCAAAATGATTAAGTCTTACCTGAGCACACTCCTTCGACTCGAAGAAGTATGCCTTGAAGACTCGAAGCTCAATCCTTCAAAATTCACCGATGTTCCATGGGCCCTCTAGACCTTTGAGTGCATGAGCACACTTTGAAGGCATGAAGATCTTCTCTTCATCCTTTAAACTTGCATCATCTTCTCTCTTTGGTATCTTGAGTGCATGAGCACACTCTGAAGGCACAGAGCCTCACCCTTACGCCTTCAGACTTGCTCCATGTGCCCTCTTTGGTCTCCTTTAGATAATTCCTTCGACTTAAAGGAATGTGCCCTCCTTGAGAACAGTCCTTCGATCTGAAGGAACGCACCCTCGTTGAGAGCACTCCTTCGACCTGAAGAAGTGCGCCCTACTTGAGAGCACTCATTCGACCTGAAGGAATGCACCTTATTTCTCTCCCTTGAGTGCATAGTTCACTTGGAAAGCCCGAAGTCTTCCCCTGCGACCTTCATACTTGTGACATGCGTCCTTCATTGACTTCCTTATTCCCTTGAGTGCATGAGCGCATGATGAAGCCTTGAAGCTTCCCTTCTTCATCCCTTCAGCCTTTCAAAGTGCGCCCATGTTCCTAGAAGCACCTTTGACCCTTTTAAGCACACCGAAAAGGAATAAATATAAAATATGCATAAAACATGGTACATTAGGAACTTTTTGGCTTGATATTTAATCATCATGAGTGATTGCAAAAGCAGTTCTTCGAGGGACCTCATGGCAAGCACACACGAGGAAGATCAGGAAAAGAGGATAAACAAAGGAAGCATGAAAATAACCAAGAACACACTTGAAACTTGATAATAGAAGCATCTCAAAGACTCCAAGAGTGAAGACCCTTTGGAGGGTGAAATCACCATGATCGAAAGATAAATGAAGAGGAAAGATAGAGTGGAAGTCATGTCACCACTATAGAAAGTCCATGTGATCAATCATTATTAGTTCCAATCATCAAAGATAGTGACATGTCAAGTCTCATCATATGATGATGTGGAGGTTATGATGTAGTATTGTAATTATTATAAAAGAAAAATAAGTGGAAGTCCAAGTGTCATATGTGGAACATGAAGAGTCACATAGTCATATATGGAAAAAGATTGTATAGAAGTCCAAAAGTCATTTAGAAGTTCAGGAATTGTTTAGAAGTCCAAAGGACACACTAGAGGTCCAAGGGTCATGAGGGTAATCCAAGAGTCATGAGAATATGAAATTTCAATCGTCTTGTTATAAAAGAAACCTCATAACTCAAGCAAAGGGATTTTGGAGGCTTAAGCTTTGGAGAGCTAGTCTTGGATTCTCTACTTGCCACTGGAGAGAAAATATATTCTTTGGAGAAGTAAGAAATGACTTAATGTTCCACTATTGGAGCTAGTGTCTCATCGTTGTAACTATGCACTTGGATCTTTCATCTAATTGAAGCTCTATGAGATGACACATTTTCATGCATGTATCGAAAAAAATTTAGGACTATTCTTGGGATGTTTACGGTATATGTTGTGTTCATATGTACTGGAGAAATTAAACTATTTTGCTAGCTTCAGTACTCATCTTGTTGAATATGTGTTGTATTCACTTTAACATCATTATGTGAACTATTTCTCTAACAAATATTTTTATGATCCGGTGTGTCTCTCTTATGTTAGTACTATTACTTTCCTTCTAGAGGCTCACTTTTGTCTCTTTGTTGTTATCCTTATTTTTTTGGGAAAATTCCATAGGTTGAACTAAGTCTAGATGGAAAATATGATTCGTCCAAGCAAAGAACTTCGAGGGAACCTATTAGATCCATGCCTATGCTAGTGTATAAACTACTCAACTTGGTGTAAATATAATTGTGTGTTAACACTTGTCCAATCTAGTGGAGAAAGGATAAGGGGAAATTCTAAAGAAATTAAATCAATATCATAGGTCTTAAAATACTTCTCTGAAGGAGCAACCTCCCCTTCTCTTAATAAGTCGAGATCCCTCTTCCTCTTGTGGAAAATAATAAGTGTCGATGCACATTCTATTAAATAAATAAACAAATAGTGAGAGAAGAGAAATTCTTCCTACGTAGGGAGGTGAAGCAAGTGACTTTGTCAGGGTACTATCCATGATCGCTGGTAGCAAAGCAATATTTATGCTCCTAAAGTGACTCCATAGGGGTATTGTCCAAACTTTCTGGCAACGAAGCGACACTAGAGATGAAAAATCATACTCTGAAAATCATAAATTCGTCATGCATATTACCCTTTCCCATATTGAAACAATTGTGATATAGTGTAACTTATGTATGTGTTTCTACCAAGTAGAGAAAAGTAATATGTTACGTATAAAAATAGGTTGAAAGGGGGAATTCGAGCCAATCAATACTTCCTGAAGTTCTAGCCCTTAACTGCAAACTTTTCCCAAATAGAGAATTTAAAATTCACCCTCGTGTGTCGCCAAGTGTTGTCGCTGCTACAACACCCTCCAAAAGTTTCACTACATTTTGAATTTTGGAGCCCATTTCATTTCCATATCAAGTGTCGCCTTGTTCATCAAGTTTCATTTCATGTTATTTTGTATGTCATAAGTGTTATTGAATGATCTCAAGTTTCGTCGCATTGATTAGAACATCTCTTGGTGCATTTCACGATCGCAACATCTTTGTGTTGTAAAATGATACTTTCGGGTTGTAGTCACACATATCTAATGTGTTATACTTGGGGAATGTGTACAAAGTGGAGTTTTGATGTATATTAATTGTTGAAAAAGCTTTTCTATGTTCTCTCGATGAGTTGGTATGTGTCACATGTGGTTTTATGTCTAGAAATCATCGTGTTCGCCCATTGTCGTATCACCCAAACTTAGACAAATTTCAGTTTCAAAATGAGTTAATTAAGGCTAATAGCGCATGAGTGCACTTCAAAGCCTTGATGGGAGACCCTTCATTGTTTGGAAGTGCACCTTACGTCCTCCTTGGGAGTTGGGCGCACTCTCAAAGCATGAATCCCCTTCCTTGTTCCGAACTACGCCCTCCAAAGTGACTAATTCTTCTGTGAGTGCACTCCTTTGACTCAAGGAAGTGCACCCTCTTTGAGTGCACTAGTGCAACATGAAGACTCGAAGCTCAATCCTTCAGCCTTCCCCAATGAGTCATGTTCCATCCAGACCTTTGAGCGCATGAGCACACTCCCAAGGCAGCAAGCTCTTCTCTCCAGCCTTCAGACTTGCACCATTTTCCCTCTTTGGTCTCTTGAGTGCATCAGCGCACTCTGAAGGCACAAAGCACCACCCTTCAGCCTTCAGACTTGCACAATGTTCCCTTTTTGGTCTCCTTTGGAGCACTCCTTTGACCTAAAGGAATGCACCCTCCTTGAGAGCACTCCTTCGACCTAAAGGAGTGCACCCTCCTTGAGAGCACTCCTTCGACCTGAAGGAGTGTGCCCTCTTTTTCTCCCTTGAACGCTCAACTCACTTGGGAAGCCTGAAGCCTTCCCTTTCATCCTTCCGACTGTGACATGTGCCCTTCCTTGATTGCCTTATTCCCTTGAGAACATGAATGCATGAAAAAGCCTTGAAGCTTCCCTTCTTTAGCCCTTCAGACTTTCAAAGTGTGTTCATGCACCTAGAATCACCTTTGACCCTTTTAAGTGAACTGAAAAAGCATATACATAAAATATGCATAAAACATGGTATATTAGGAAATTTTCAAGATGTTAGTTTCTCGTCATGGGTGATTGCAGAAGAAGGTATTCTAGGCACCTCATGGTAATCACACACGAGGAAGATCAGGCAAAGAGGATAAACAAAGGAAGCATGAAAAGAACCAAGAACACACTTGAAATTTGATGATCGAAGCACCCCAAAGATTCCAATATTGAAAACACTTTATAGGGTGAAAGCACCATGATCAGAAAATAAACAAAGAGCAAAGATAGAGTGCCATCTATGTCACCACTAGAGAAAGTCCATGTCATCAGTCACCATCAATCTTAGTCATCAAAGATAGTGGCATGTCAAGTCTCATCATATGATGATGTGGAAGCTATGATGTAGTATTGTAATCATTGTAAAAGACAAATAAGTGGAAGTACAAGAGTCATATGTTGAACATGAGGAGTCACATTGTCATATATGGACAAAGAGATTCTATAGAAGTCCAAAATTTATTTAGAAGTTCAAGAATTTCTTAGAATTCCAAGAGTCATGGGGGTAATCCAAAAGTCATGAGGATATGAAAGGTCATTCCTCTTGTTATAAATGAAACCTCATAACTCAAGAAAAGGGCTTTTGAAGGCTTGAGCTTTGGCTTCTCTAATTGGCACAGGAGAGAAAATCTATTCTTTGGAAAAGCAAGAAGTGACTTAATGTTCCATTATTGGAGCTAGTGTCTCATCATTGTAACTTTGTACCTGGATCTTTCACCTAATTGAATTTCAATGCGCCGATACATTTTCATTCATGTATCACAAATGTTTTAGGACTATTCTTGGGATGTTTAGGGTATATGTTGTGTTCATATGTACTAGAGAAATTGAACTATTTCAGTGGCTTCAATACTCATCTTGTTGAATGTGTGTTTTATTCACTTTAACATCGTTATGTGAATTATTTCGCTAATGAATATTTTTATGTGCATGTGTGTCTCTCTTAGATGAGTGCTATTACTTTCCTTCTAGAGGCTCACTTTGTCTCTCCCCTCATGAAAGTATCATTTTACACATTGCAAGCATTGTTTCACAATCTCAACTTACTTGCTTATTTAAGGTTTATGTATATAATCTCTTATGTTATTCGTTGAAACTAAGACGAACCTTTTTGTTATGGTAGTTGGGATGATACTTCGGATGGGGCTCCTACTCCAAACAATGTGAGGTATAATTGGGACTTCACATTAGGGAGACCCCCTATATGTGCAGTATCCAGAATTTTCAACAGAAACAAAGAAGAATCAGTTGGGAAGATGAAAGAGGAGGACACTCCTAAACTAATAGACACTCTTATAAGTCTAAGAGCTGAAATAATAATTTGCAAGGAAGACAAAGAAAATATTGTTAGAGAACAAGCACAAGAAAATTCCATACTATTGTAAAGCTTATCTAAATTACAAAGAAAAAGACACCAGTAAGTTGGTTCTAGCCATCAAGGCAAGAACAAGCCTAAGGATAATGCGTCATAAATATATGAGCACAAATGGATGATATGAAAGTAGAAGGCATCCGATCAAGAAAGAGGATAAGGCATTCAGAAGGAAGTGGTGGCATTATGATTCATGTGTTGTCCTTGATGGAAACTCACTTGTAACAGAACAAGTATATGGTAACTAGATGAATCCACATGTTGGTTCAGAGGTGACAGAATAATGGGTCAAAGGTTTACATATCAAAATCAGAAGTTTGATACGTGGCAATTGTTAGCATTATGAATTAAGTGTTGTCCTTAATGGCAACCTACCTGATGGGTTTTCCTTCATGACAACCTATTTGATGCAATGGAATCCTACTTAACAAGTTGTATCTTGATCTACTTGTTAAAGGTATAGACAAGATGTGTTTACATATGTGACAGAATGCATGGTAGTTGTGTTTACAGATGTGAAAGAATGCATGGCAAATGTGTTTATAGATGTGACAGAATGCATGGCAGTTTAGAGGAATGATAAAGTTGGAAATTCAAGAACTATAGAGTTCTGTTAAGCCAAGTCGTGTATACACACGAGTTCAATAAAGAAAAGTAGCGTATGGTTTTTGCACTATGGTATTGGCCCATAGTAATGAGTGTGACAAAAAATATTGATCCCGTTAAAGAATACCATCGACATAACTATGGTTTTGACCCGTGGTATTGAAAAAGGCTAAAACTATGTAAGGAGATGAAGATCAAATTTCTATGAGTGCAAGTGATGGAAATATTATGAAAAGTTAGATCAAAAGAAAATATGCATGTTATGGGTTTTTGATGCTTTGATTGATCTAAACTAAGTATGCACCTAAGATTTTGATGATGGATGAGATCAAATAGATCTAAAATAATTATGCACTAATGGATACAATGATGGATCAGAATCATGAGACTTGAAATGACTTTTCATTATATGATATGCTCATAGATTGACTAGATTTTAGCACTGACGCATGTTTTTATTCTAAAAATTATGATCTGGGTCTTTCTGAAGTTCTGAAGAGCTGCACAATTTTAGGTCAAAATTTGCAGATCTATAGGCTAGTTGGTCTCAACAAAATCATGTATACACGCAGGTTAGATTCATTAAAGTCATGTATATAAAGTAAGGAGTTTATGTTCATAAATGACTGATCAACCTGATCAGTGTTGCTGCTTCTCTGTTGTCTATCAATGATGTCCTCATGATGATCTAGGTTGAGTGATAATGTCTAAAGTAGATTTGATTGAATGATGAACTTGAATTTGGTTATTAATTTATTGAAGAATGTTAATATTACTTGTTGATTGTGATTTAAGATCAGAGACATTTTTGTGATTGGTTCAAAGTGTTGCAGTAGATCTGAATATGATTTAGTGTTCTTTTAAGAATTGCAGTAGTCAAGTTTTCAGTTTTCTGTATTTTAATATCTGTGCACGGGTTTCTCTACAGAAAAGTGTGTATGCACACAGGTTGCCTTAAGTGAAGTAGCTTATACAATTTGGAATTTGAATGATCAGAACTACAGTTGATTTTGTGTTTTGATGCAGTATTCTGGGTTCAGTTCTGTGTACTGGTTGCAGTGATCTGATTGTTCCAATTGATTGGTTTAGTTTTGATTAAGTATCAGTTGATTGGGTTTTCAGTCATTGGAGGATTCAGTTGTGTCAAAGATTGATGTCAGAAGTTTCAGTGATTGGTTGATTCAAAGATTGATGATTGGGTTTCAGTTATGTCAGAGATTGATGATTGAGTTTCAGTTATATCAGAGATTGATGATTGGGTTTCAATGATTGATGATTTGGTTTAGTGATTGATTGATTTAGTTGTGGTAGAGATTGATGACTGTGTTACATTGATGAGTTACATTTTTACTATTCATATTGAGCTTAAGTATTGATAATGGGTCCAATGTGAAAATTTATGAATCATGGTCCATGGAAGTTGTTGAGGGTTGGAGTCTTCATTGAGGAAGTCGAAGCTTCCTACCAGTAGTAGCTGGTGATCAGATCAGTGGGTTGGAGCTACCTTCTAGTAGGAGCTAGAGAATGAGTGAATGTTGTGTCCTTCAGTAGATGGGTGTCTATGTACTAGTATGAGTCTGCACCAGTACAAGATTGTAAAAAGATTTTTCTTTATATTAAAAAGAAGACAGAGATGGCAGGAGCAGGTGGTTTTTTCCCACATTGGGTTTCCACCTTAAATCTTGGTGTTCATATGTGTTGTTTATGTGCGATGGTTTATTTTGTTCTTACAGCACATGGTTACTTTCTATATAATGTTTAATAAAGTACTCATGCACTGGATGAATACAAACAAATGATGAATTAACTGAATCATAAGTTTACTAGATGTAAGTTGGTTGCCTTAAGAACAATCGCGTACACACGCGGGTTACTTTCAATAAAGTCACATATAGAAATCAGAATATGAAATATAAAAAGTTATTGATTTGAAAAAACTGATTCAATCCCCCTCTGAGTATTTTTTCCAACAATTGGTATCAGAGCAGGTCCTTTGGCAGAAGCTTGATTTCTTGAAGGAGATCTGTCGAGACAATGGGAAAGAAGAAAAAGAAGAAAGCACCTCAAAAGAAGAAGACATCTCAAAGAAACAATTACAGCGTTAGAGACGATTGGCTATTAGGTGGAAGCAAATATTCAGATTCAAAATCACCTCACAATGAAGATGAACAACAAAAATAATTATCAGGTAATGATTTTTGGTCCTTTGGTGATACCCTTCTCTATTCATTGAATATTGAAGATAATGAATGTGACAGTGGAACAATTCAATTTTCTCTTATGGGTGAAAGTGAAAGAAATTTTATAGAGGTAGAAGTTAAAAGGCTCATAGATAAAATTAGAGATCAACAAGATCTATTTGACAAAAGGGCAAAGAAGAGGTTACTAGGTTAAAAACTCAGTTGGAGGAAGGAAATAAAATAAGGAAGTAGTATAAGGAAAAGGAAGATCAATGTCAAAGACTATAGGATGAAGTAACATCATTGATAAATCAAGTGAATGAAAAGGATAAAACAACCTAGGAACTTAAATAAAGAACCAGTTACTGTGAAAGTCTTGAAGCTAAGATTGTCTCTCTTACTTCAAGCATTTGAAGAACAAGAAAATGATATTCTCAAATTAAAACAACAAGTGGAGGAAGGAAGAAAAGTTGAAGAAGACATGAAGAGGCAGTGTCTTGAAAAGGAAAAGCAATATCAGGTTCAGGTAAATATCCTAAAAGGTAAATTAGAAGAAAAGGATAAACTTTTACGATTTCAAGATAGTACTAGGATTTTGGATAATATTCTTAGTAGTCAAAGGTATCCTACCATAAAATTAGGTATTTCTTTTCATGACGTTGTTAAAGGTGAATCTAGCTCACAAGTTGAGGCAAGAAATCCTAATGCAAAATCTGAAATGCTCAATAAGGATATAAGAAGTCAACCCCATCAACAACCAAGGAAAGAAAGTCTTCAAAGAAAATCATTTACTCTTAACTATAGAAGTGTTAATCGATTCTTTCCTCTGATCAATAATGTCAAATGTTCTATATGTCATAATTTTGGACATTTTGCAACTAGGTGCAGAAGTAGCATGTTTCAAGCTAATAACCGTCTCACAGAAAGATCATTAGCTTCCACATACTTTAAGGGATATTGCTTTTCTTGCAATATGTTTGGTCACAAAGTCATTGATTGCTATAGAAGGAATATGAAACATATAAGATGTTATGCTTGTACAAAGTTTGGGCATGTAGCAAAATAATGTAGGAACAAGTCTATGGATCATCGTAGACAATATGGTAAGCAATCAAATAAGAACACTGATATCAGAAAATCTGAAAAAGATGAATCCACCAAAGAGCAAGAAAAGGAAGATCAGATAAGGTGTGGTCTTTCTTTCTTCTCATTCAAATACGAGGATGAATTTTCTCATCACATGACTGGAGACAAGATTAAAATGGAGTCTCTGATGAAGAACCATCATGGTAATGGTATTCTTGGAACTAATGTTTCAGCAAAAGTTCTAGGACTAGGTACAGTCAGAATAGACTCAGGGAGAACTGAAAGTATGAAATTTCAGTATTCCACTTTTCGTACGCAAACCTTATGATGAAAAGTCGTGTATATACGCGAGTTTGAAACTGCACAGCCGCGTATATGTTGGTTGGATGAAGAAACAATGGGACAAACTCAGAAAAGGGGTCTGATATGGTTCAGTCAATTATCAATTGTCTTTTCTATTTTGATGGATGATGGTTACAGTCTGTTGATACTATTTAGAAGTGATTTTGGCCATCATAATTTGTTGATGTATTGATGTATAACTGGTTGATGATGATGCCTTGATGATTCCTACTGATATATGAAATAATCAGATCTCACAGTGAAATAGTTGGCACAGGTTTAGGGGGGGCATTTTCTATGCTTATAATAATGCATCATTGGCATTATGTTTTCTTTAGAAGTCGTTAGTACATAATGATGCTCAATGGTGATGATGCTTATGTTTCTAAAGTGTTTAAATGATGCATCATACTATGTTGTGGTCATGGGTTGTCTATGATGAAATCACAAATGATACTTATATTGCTAGAGACACATAGTTGTTTTGATGCTTCTGATTAGATTTATGGATGATTTAGATGATTCTTTTGATGATGCATAAAGTACATAAAGTTATGTTGCTTACATGGTGATCTTCATAAGTTCAAGGAGAAGAACAAAGCTTGAGTACACAACTTCATTATTTGACGATGAGAAGTGTCACTCATTTTTTTTATGCTATTGTCATCATGCCTTCAAAGATGCATAAATTTCATATGATGTAGTTATGGATGAGGATTCCTATAGCTCTTGGCTCTCACATAGTTGAGGATTGTTGTTTTTGATAGTATCAAGAAAGTTTGACAAATGATTGTGAGATTGTGGTTTGCTTTTGTCATTGATGAGAAGCTAGATACATATTGCTATCTCTATGCTGGATACATGGATGATTACTTAAATTGCACATTGGTAAATGATGTTGGTATAAAAGATCTTCTTATGAAGAAAATTGGCCAAGAGAATGGTGTTATTGCAGGTTTCATGAAGACATAGTTATTTGGAGACATGGCTTACTTAGTCACATAATGATGATAACTTCTTGCTTTATGATGATAGGCTTGGTTCTCACATATGTTGATTATCATGGTTGATACTTATCAAATGTGGGATGTTGGAAAACTCCCTAGTGATGATACATGCTTGATATATTGAGGAAAGAACAGGCAGTTCTTGCTATGATGATTTGATGATAATGTTGTGGATGATGACTATGGTGCTTTCACATGCACATGACATGATGTGAATGGTTTTGTGAAGATATAGGCATTACTGCTTAGAGATATGGTATATGCTTATTTTATTCATGAAAGGCTATGTTTTCATGGATATTTACAGGTTGTTATTCTTGGTGATTCTGACAAATGCTTATGGTGCAGATCGTATATGGTGGTCTTGTTTAAATCTTTGGTCCTTACTATAAATATCATGTATATCTTTTGATGTAAAGGTCATGTAAGGACCTTGATGTACTCAGTGTAAAATTTAGACATGTATGAACTATTGTGGTCAAGTCCTTTTGGACATATGATGAATTTTGAAACCCCACTGTGCTTGGGAAGTTGATGTAATAATGATGTAAAATGTGCAAACCCACTATGATTGGGTGATTGATGTAAGTCTTTGGTGATAGGACAATTTCTATGAGTCATAGAGTCATGTACTTCATTGTACATATGTCAAATATTGTAGCATATGCTCAGTGGGAGCATGATCAGAGAATTCAGCATGTGCTCAGGGGGAGCATGGTCAGTGTTCATATTCAACAGTTCAGATATGGAAGTATTCATTCAACATTGGTTAGCCATTTTCCCTTGATGTCAAAGGGGGAGAGCAGCTTGGTGTTTGAGAGTAGTCCTATGCTTTGAAAATCTTGGCGCTTTTCTTGATGTTATTTACAGGTTGTGGGGACCAAACACCAAAGTGGTTTCCATCGAGTCCAAAGAGGGAGATCGTTGGCATTATGATGCATGTGTTGTCCTTGATGGAAAATCACTTGCAACAGAACAAGTATATGGTAACTAGATGAATCCATAAGTCAGTTCAGAGGTGATAGAATGATGGGTCAAAGGTTTACATATCAGAATCAAAAGTTTGATACGAGGAGATTATCGTCATTATGAATTAAGTGTTTTCCTTGATGGCAACCTACCTGACAAGTTGTCCTTGATGACAACCTATTTGATGAAATGGAATCCTACTTGACAAGTTGTCTCTTGATCTACTTATTAAAGGTATAAACAAGATGTGTTTATAGATGTGATAGAATGCATGGCAGTTGTGTTTACAGATGTGACGAAATACATGACAATTCAAATGTGAGAGAATGCATGGTAGTTGTGTTTACAAATGTGACAAAATGCATGGCAGTTTAGAGGAATGATAAATTTGGAACTTCAAGAACTATATGCGGGTTATGTTAATCCAAGTCGCGTATACACGTGAGTTTAGTAACAAAAAGTAGCGCATGGTTTTTGCACCGTGGTATTCACCCATAGTAATGAGTTCGAGAAAGAATATTGATCTCGTCAAAGAATACCATTGGCATAACTATGGTTTTGATCAGTGGTATTGAAAAAGGATAAAACTATATAAGGAGGTGAAGATCAAAGTGCCATGAGTGCAAGTGATGGAAATCTTATGAAGAGTTAGACCAAAAGCAAATATGCATATTATGGGTTTTTGATTCTTTTATTGATCTAAACTATGTACCTAAGAGTTTGATGATGGATGAGATACAATAGATCTAAAATAATTATGCACTAATGGATACAATGATGGATTAGGATCATGAGACCTTAAATGACTTTTCATTGTATGATCTGCTCATAGATTTACTAGATCTCAGTACTGACGCATGTTTTTATCTATGAATATTATGATATGGGTCTTTTTGAAGTTCTGAAGAGATACACAATTTTAGGTCAAAATTTTCAGATCTATATGCTAGTTGGTCTCAAGAAAAGCGGGTATACATGAGGGTTAGCTTCATCAAAGTCGCATATATAAAGTAAGGAGTTTATGTTCATAAATTAATAATCAACTTGATCAATGTTGTTGCTTCTCTATTGTCTATCAATGATGTCCTCATGTTGATTTGGGTTGAGTGATAATGTATGAAGTAGATCTGATTGAATGATGAAGTTGAATTTTTATATTAATTGATTGAAGAATGTTAAGGTTACTTGCTAATTGTGAATGAAGATCAGAGACATTTTTGTGATTGGTTCAGCGTGTTGCAATAGATCTAAATATGCTTCAGTGTTCTTTTCAGAATTGCAGTAATCAAGTTTTCATTTTTCATTGTTTTAAGATCTGTACGTGGGTTTCTCTACAAAAAAGCGCATATGCACGAAGGTTTCCTTAAGTGAAGTGCCGTATACATTTTGGAATTTGAATGATTAGAACTACAATTGATTCTGTGTGTTGATGCAGTATTCTGGGTTCAGTCCTGTGTACTGGTTATAGTGATCTAACTATTCCAATTGATTGGTTGAGTTTTGATTACGTATCAATTGATTAGGTTTTCAGTGATTAGTGAATTCAGTTGTGACAAAGATTGATGTCAGAAGTTTTAGTGATTGGTTGATTCAGAGATTGATGATTGGGTTTCAATTATGTTAGAGATTGATGATTGACTTTCAGTTATGTCAGAGATTGATGATTGGGTTTCAGTTATTGATGATTCAGTTCAATGATTGATTGATTCAGTTGTGTCAGAGATTGATGACTATGTTACAATAATGAGTTACAGTTTGATTATTCATATTGATCTTAAACATTGATAATGGGTCTAGTGTGAAAATTTATGAAATGTGTTCCATGGATCTTGATGAGGGTTGGAGCCTTCAGGGAGAAAGTCGAAGCTTCCTGCCAGTAGTAGCCGGTGATTAGATCACGGGGTTGGAGCTCCCTTCCAGTAGGCGCTGGAGAATGAGTGAAGGTTGTAGCCTTCAGCAGGTGGGTGCCTACATACTAGAATGCTTGCACCAGTACAAGATTGTAAAAATATTTTTCCTTATATTAAAAAGAAGACAAAAATGAAAACAACAGGTGGTTTTTTCCCGCACTAGGTTTCCACATTAGATCCTGGTGTTCATGTGTGTTGTTTATGTGTGATGGTTTATTTTGTTCTTACATCACATGGTTACTGTCTATCTAATGTTTAATAAAGTACTGATGCACTGGCTGAAGACAAACAAATGATGAATTAACTTAATCATAAGTTTACAGGATGTATGTTGGTTGTCTTAAGAACAGACGCATACACATGCAGGTTCCTTTCAGTAAAGTCACATATAGAAATCAGAATATGAAATATAAAAGGTTGTTAATTTGAAAATACTGATTCACCCCCCTCTCAGTATTTTTCCCAAGAGAAAGAACAAAATTTCTCAACTCTCCATAAAGAGAGTTAAGCTCTCTGAAAAGAGAATTACAAAATCCTAATTGATCATCAGACAGTGTAGTACCAGATATCATAATCAAAGGAAGAGTAGAAAGGCTCCCATGGAAGAAGAGTTAAATAAAGTAAAACCTCCAACCTTTGATGGAGAGTTAAAGGAAGCAAAGGATGCAGAGGCTTAGCTTTTCAGAATAAAGTACTTCAAGTTGTTAATTTTTGGTAGCTCAATGATAAATTCCAACCATGGGACTAGATTCCTCTTTTTGAGAGGACCATTTTTTACTATTGAAGCGCTCAAATTGGACAAGGGGAAGTGTACTTTTGAAGAAAATCCCACGTCGGCACTAATAAGAAAATGAACGCCCTTGGAAGCCTATAAATACAAGTGACCTCAAGCTCAATTGGGCATCATCAAGCATCTTCTTCTTCTCTTCTTCATTGACTGGTTCACATATGTCTAAGGCTAGGATGTGGAAAGTAGTTTGTACAGGTCTGAGATTACAGGGTTCAAATCTCGCACGTGTTTTAGGGTTTTGGTTTCCAACTGCAGGTTGAACACAAGAAATTTTGTACTACAACCATGGGCTAGCAGGCTCAACATTATCGTTGGAAGCTCTCAATTGCATGCACCCTTCTTCCTCCATGTGATTGGGCTCTAGGGATGAAATTTGACATTTGACCGCAGTTGACCATCGTTCACTCAAATCTGAAAAAGTTGTCTTTAATCTATGTTGATGCTGGAAACATATTTATGGATGTTGTTGGGTTAATTTTAGATGATTTTATATTGCCTCATTGTACTCTCTATTGAACATTTTATGACAATCTAATAGAAGAAGGATTTCAAAGGGTTTTCCTTGCAATGGGTTTTTCCCCTAGTCTTTGACCAATCTGGTGTCTCTTGTTTATGTGTTGATTGTCTCCTTTGTCATTTCATTTATTTTTATATCTTCAATTACTATTGATGATTGGAAATATCAATTATTTTTGAAATATCATTAACTGAAGAATTGAATTGGGCCAAAGTAATTGAAATAACATGGAGAAATCTGAAAATTAACATGGTATGAGAGCTAAGGTGAAGGAAATGCCCAAAAGGAGACAAGATTTGAATTACTCATCTTTGGAAAGTTGAAGGAACCTATCTAATCTAGTGAAGAAGTCTTCCACTTTATTCAAGGAATATGAGAAGTTGGGTGACTCATCAAACTTTGCCGCATGGAAAATCAAGTTCAAGATCATAAATGATAACAATGATGTTTTGGAATTCATTCAAGGTAAAGTACCTGAGCCTCTTTAGAATTTTTTTGTTATTACCAAGAACAAGCACAAGAAAGATAAGTTAAAGGAAAAAAAAAATATTGCTAATGGTTTACAAGATCGTGTTAAAAATCTCACTTTTATCTAAGAGAAGGTAAACTATTGGGACATATCGTGTCAAAGGAGGGAGTCAGGATTGACCCAAAGTGAGTGGAAGAAATAAGGGATATACCAAAGCATAGAAATAAAAAGGAGATTCAAATTTTCTTGAGAAGAATAAATTTTCTCAGGAGGTTAATTCTGAACTATGCAGAAATTATTAAAGAAATCACTGATATGTTAAACAAGGATGCAGAGGTTTGATGGACTCTAGCAGCCAGAGAGTCTTTTACAACAATCAAAAATGATTTTGGAGAAGCTCCTGTTTTGGTAAGTCCTAATTATCAAAAACCTTTTCAAGTTTTTTCTTTTGCCCCACCTTCTACCATTGCAGTTGTACTTTTGCAAAAGAATGAAGATAATGAGCAACCGATAGCATTTTCCAGCCAAGTGTTGAGGGATGATGAATTGAAATATAATATTTCCGAGAAACAAACATATGCTCTGGTCAAAGCCTTGAAAGCATTCAAAATGTACATTTTATAGTCCCAAATTATTGCATATGAACCAAATTTAGTTGTCAAGGACGTGCTGACACAAATGAATAACAAAGGAAGAAGGGGAAAATGGATAGCTAAGATTCAAGAATATGAAATGGATATCAAGCAAACAAAACTGATAAAGGTACAGGGATTGACTAATATTTTAACATAGGCATATTATCAATAAATGGGGATTAATTTGCTAGCTACAATTCCTGAATCAAACATTGTTGGTGAAGGAGATAAGAAAAATGAACAAGACAACATAATTTCCTACAAATATGCTTGTTTTGATTGGTACAAGAGCATTGTTCATTATTTACTATTTCTTAGTTGTCCATCAAGTTTAGAAAGAGAAAAATATGATGCTTTGAGGTTGAATAACATTAAAGTATGTGATAGTCAATTGTCAACTATATTGGAAAGATCATGTCGATGTTTTTCAATTATGTCTAACAGAGGGGGGAACAATTGAGATTTTCAATGAAGTGTGCTTGTGGAGGTCATTAAAGCTAGAACATCACCGCACACAAGATCTTGAAAGCTAGTTTTCATTGGCCAACTTTGTTTTCTGATGTTTACAGGGTGGTTAGATGTTGTGAAAAATGTCAACTTTTTGTTGAGAAGAAGAAGTTGGCACCACTTCCATTAATTCATGTATTTGTAGAAGAACCATTCAGGCAGTGGGGGTTGGATTTCATAGGGGAAATTAACCCACCTTCCAATGGAAAATATAAGTGGATTCTAACAACCATTGATTATTTTACAAAATAGGTGGAATTTCGTTCCAACCATAAATGCAACTGACTCAGTGCTGATCAAGTTCCTAGAAGAAAACATATTTACAACATTTGGTTGCCCCAAAAAATTGGTCACGGACAATGCTCAAGTATTTAAATATGCAAAAGTAATCAAATTTTGCCATAAATACAATGTTATTATTACTCACTCTAACACATATTATCCTCAAGGAAATGGGTTGGTATAATCTTCAAATAAAGCTTTGGTAAGAATTTCGAAAAAAGCAATTGGAAAAAATAAAAGGAATTGGGATTTTCAACTTAAGTTTTCCCTATGGGAAAATAGAGTAACCACCAAAAGGTCTACTAGTAAGTCACCTTTTGAATTGGCATATGGAGTGGCAACTCCTTTTCCTAGTCAGTTAGCTAGACCAGTAGCTTCTTTGATTCAAGATGTTGAAGAAGAACCAAATGCATTGACCCAAAGGATAAACAACTAGTACAATTGAAAGAGAACAGAGAACAAGTAATTGGAAATTTTATCAACTATCAAGAGAAGATGAAAACTATTTTTGATAGAAAATCCAAGGATATACTCTTTTATCCTGGAGACCTTGCCCTAAGGTGGGATGTTAGAAAGGAGGACAAGGGTAAACATGGTAAGTTTAATCATTTATGGTTTGGTCCTTTCAAGGTAGCAGAAGCCAAATGAAACAACACTTTCATTCTGGAGAATATGGATGGGGAACTGCTGTAGCTACCTGTAAATGGGTAGTTTCTGAAGCATAACTTCCAACATTAAACAACTTTTAATTTTCTCATTGTAAATATTGGTATGATCTCTGTAAGTATCCAATGAGCTTCTCATTGCAATGTTTTAAGCTATGATATGACTCCATGCTCGAGGTGAAGGCACTAATATGTGGTTCTTAAAGTTTTCTTACAAAACATTATCCCCAGGTTGAGCCAAATGTTGTATCTCATTTTCACTTCGTTTAAATCTCAAAAAACCAAAAAAAACAAATCATATATACCAAAAACAAAATTGTAAATCAAAGTCAAAAAGAAAATTCATTGCAATTGTTTTGTGGAGATTTATTTAAAAAAAAAAAATTATTGTGGATCCAAGATGGCGCAGGTTCAAAATTAAAAGATATTTTAATATTATATTTTGGTGGGACTTGTTCTTACAGTGGAGAAACAAAAGTTAAAGATCGTGCACCTCCCAAGGGCGATGTCGTTCACGACATCGGGACTCATGCACTGGAGAAACCTGACACCAAAATATGCTTGACATATATCTGGAGGGGTACGCCGTAGGAAATCTGGTGGGAAACCTCCATCGGCAGATTGGCGATCGAGATCTCATCCAAAATCACCACAGGATGGAACTGTTTACTACCACAGGTGCCTCCATTAGTGGTAAGCGGTATTGGCCTTGTTTGTGGTAAGCGAGCAGGAAATTGCAAGCGAGGACGACTACCACTCTTCCACGACATGTTCCACATCACTCCTCCATCCTGCCACCTCATCCATCATTCGATGTCACCTTCCACCACAGCACTCCACATCATTCCCCCTCACGTCATCATACGTCAACCTATCGTACATTTTTGTCCACGCTAATTTACTTTGTTTTCCCTCATTTCTCTATAAAAACCCTGTTTTCTTCACTCGATTTATTTTTACGGCTGATTTCTCTAGATCTCACCAACACCCACCTACACCTTCCATCTTGTCAACTTAAATCTAACGTCAGCCATTATCTCTTAGGTATTTATTCGACTACACAAATTTGTCCAATTGTTCAAAATGTCAAAGAAAACTTCCATGGTGGGTTTTGCAACCCATATCCCATTGATGGACATAGAGAGAGATGTTTTTGACCCCGTATTCCCACTAAATCTAATGGAACTTCGTTAGAATGTTTTAGTTGGTAAATTGGAGTCAGAAGTATTTTCTAGGTTCGTCAAATCTAGTATGTGTTGGAAACACGATTTTCATTACACCAAAACCCACAGGTGTTAGTAAACGGATGCATTGCTAGAGTTCACGAATCCACAAGAGGCAGTTAAGCACATTTCATGAAACACACAGGGGGCCCTAGTTTATCCAATGTCCAACAATATCCTCCTCAGCGTGAGCCAAGTGTGATTCAAAATTGACACCTTTGGCTCTAATACTAGCTGTTGGAAACACGATTTCTGTTACACCAAAACCCGTAGGTGTTAGTAAACGGACACATCACCAGCGCTAACAGTTCCACAAGAGGCAGTTAAGCACATGTCATGAAACACACTGGGAGCATTGGTTTCTCTAATGTCCAACATTCTGTTAGTTGAAAATGTCCCTCAAACGTACCCTTTTCCTAAATTCATCACCTAGTTAACTTCATCCCTCTATCCTCAAAATGTTATGTAATGAATTCATTAGGAGAGAATGTCTTCCAGGTTTCTACATTATTTATTCAACAAGCTCTAGATTTTCCTTAGTCTGACCATTGTACTCCATTCTCTAAATAAACCCTTATGACCATGATCCAAATTTAAACATGAACACAAAAAATTACAGAGATAACCGTAAATATAGAGATGCAGCAGAAATAATACTTCATTTCATTAATGTAAAATACTAAAATATGCTTACAAACAGAAATAGAAATAAACTAGCTCAGGGGATGCTAGCTTATCTCTGAGGAAAGATGTGGCAGCTACATGCCTCTGAACTATCTTACAATGAGGCTTGAAGGCCTATTTATTGTTGATAAACAATGGAAAACTCTAAACATCCAAAAACCTAAACCTAGGAGATGAAGCGCCAAACTATGGGCCCCGTTTTGGGTAAATTGGTACATCAACTTCCCGGGATCGTAACTTTCGCATATGATCTTTGTTTCATGTGCACAATACCTCGTTAGAAAGATATATTCGAGGACTACAACTTTGGGAAGAGAAAAATCAATCCATGGACCCATGTTGCTTCTCAGTTTTCCCAAAAAACGTCATTTAGGGCCTCAAAACGGCTCCGGAAGTTCACGACCCGAAAAACTGCTAAAAATAGTAAATTGTGCTACAATTAAGGAAACTGAAAGGAACAATGGTGTGGGTCCAAGTGGAATGGCGGGCGGCCACCAATATCCACCAGGATCATTCCTCCCCCCTTAGGAAGCAATGGTCCCCATTGTGTTGAGTTCCTCCATGAGATGAGGAAACTTCTATTGAACTTGGTCCCTAGTGAGCCACTTGCCCTGGTGAAGGAGTTGGCCTACTTTGACAACTCAATACAATTGGATTTTCTGCTTGCGAGTATGCTTGATTTGTGTGTCCATGATCCGATCAGTTGCAACTTGTTCCATGCAATTTGGATTTAAATATGTTGGTGTGAGTTGTTCTGCAATGTCAGATGTGTCTAGTAATGGTGGAAAGTATGGCCGAAGGCGGTCCACATTGAACATTGGGTGTAGGCCAAGTAATGGGGGAATCCTGAGCTCAAATGCATTATCTCCCACAGTCTTGGTAATAGTGTAAGGACTATATCGGAGTGGTCTGAGTTTCTGATAGGCTCCGGTAAGGCGCTCCGTTTGCAAATGCAACAAGACTTTGTCGCCCACCTGAAAATTGTGTGGCGCCCTATGTTGATCATGTCACTGCTTGTACTTGGCATTTGATTTCTCTAGAATGTCGTGGACCTGTTGGTAGATATGTTGGATGTGCTTAATGAAGTTGTTTTCCTTATCTGTTTCAGACTAGACATGAGCTGAATCTGCCTGAGTAGCTGCAAATGGCATGACCACATCAATGGGACATAGTGGTTGGAATCCCAAGCCCACTTGAAAAGGGTTGTGGATGGTCGAGCTGTGGAGAGCCCGGTTATAGCTGTGCTGAACATAGGGGAAGTTGTCATCCCATGTGCGTGGATGCTTTGAGTTGTACATGCATAGAATGTGTATGATCATCTTGTTGACGACCTCTGTCTGGCCATTAGTTTGGGGATGGAAGGCTATGGACTTAGTGAGTTTGGTGTCCAACATCGACCAGAGACTGGACTAAAATGCACTGAGGAACCCGTTGTCCTGATCTGAGATGATAGAGTGTGGGATCCCAAAGTGTACCCACACTCGTTCAAAGAAGAGTTTAGCAGTGGCTTCTACTGTGATATTCTTCTTGCAAGGCGCCATAATGGCCATCTTTGAGAACCTGTTGGTGACCACAAAAACGCAGTTGTTTCCATGCTTAGTAGAAGGAAGGTCCGACATGTAATCCATGGAGATGGATTCCAAAGGTCGACTAGGGGTAGACAATGGAGTATAGTGTCCTTGCTTCTTGATGGTCGGATTGGCAATGGCATAGGCAGTGCAAGATCTGATGTACTTCCCGACATCCTGTCAAATATTTGGCCAATAGAAATACTTCTGCAGTATTGCCACCGTTTTCTTGACCTCGAAATGCCCAGCAGCTCAACTATAGTGTGCTTCCCAAATCATCTTGGCACGTTCGCTTGAAGGAACACAAAGGTGATCCAGGTGGCATAACAGGGCATCCTCAAGGTGAAAATCTGGAACATGTTGACCCTCCAAGAGTGTCTGGTATGTGTGGCCTAATTTTGGGTCGCTTTTGTAGAGAAGTGGCCAATTAGAAGTCTCGTGCCCACAAGAGTTGAGCACAATGGTTAAGTCCATGATCAGTGGTCGACTGAGGCAATCTGCAACATTATTGGTGTTTCCCTTCTTATACTTGATATTCAAATGGAACTATTGCATGTATGTGGACCACTTCTGATTTCGATCATTCTGCAACTTCCCTTGCGGTTGTATGAACTACAGGGGCCAGTGGTCTGTGTGGATGACTGTTTCCTTCCCCAAAATGTAATTCTTCCATTGTCCGCAGGCCTCTACAATGGAATACATCTCTTTGTCATAAGTGGGATACTTCTAGATTGTGTCTAAAAGTGTCTCACTGTGATATGCCACTGGATGCCCGTGTTGAGTAAGGACTGCCCCAATAGCATAGTTAGAGGCATCTGTCTCGATCTCAAAATAGTTGTTGCAAGTATGATAATGCAAGCACTAGTGTCGAGCAGAGGTGATGTTTCAACTCTATGAATTCCTTCTGTTGAGATTCAGACCAAAATAATTTGCTTTCGCTCCTCCCTTGGTGACTTGACTCAACGGCCAAGTGATATGAGAAAATCCCAACACGAGCCTGCAATAGAAGTTGGCAAGACCCAGAAAGATGTGTAGCTCTATCAGAGTGGTTGGAGATGGCCAATCCTGAATGACTTGGATCTTGGTTGGATACACATGCACCCCTGTTCATCAATAATGTATCCCAGATACTAAACTTGGGTCATGCCAAAAGTGCATTTCTCCAAATTGGCACATAACTTGTGTTGCCGCAGTGTTTGGAGAACCTGTCGGTTGTGGTGGAGGTGCCCTTTTCAACTCTGACTGAAGATCATAATTTCAACCAAGTACACCACTACAAATGAGTTCGTGAATGGCCACAAGATGTCATCCATTAGCCTCATGAAGGGTGTAGGAGCATTCATCAACCCGAAAGGCATAACCAACCATTTGAAAATGCCTTCCTTGGCTTTGAAGACAGTGTTCCATACATCGAAGGGTTCAATTGGTACCTGGTGGTATCCTAACTTCAAATTGATCTTGCTGAAATATTTTCCCCCCTTCAGTTGGTCTAGAAGGTCATCAATCAGTGGGATCGGGTATCTATTCCGGACAGTGATCTTGTTCAGCGCCCGATAGTCAATACAAAGTCTCCAAGTCCCATCCTTCTTCTGTACCAACACGATCGAGCTCCCATAAGGTGATGAACTCGATCAGATGTGACCTTTCTGTAGCAACTCCTGAATCTGCCTCTTGATTTCATTGTTCTCTAGAATGGAGCGCCGATAGATTGGTCCATTGGGCAGCGACGCACCTGGGGTTAGATCAATGGAATGTTTGACCTGACAATGTAGAGGAACCACAGAGGAACCCCTGCGGGGGAGGTGAATATGTCCTCATACTCCTCCACGACCTTGTCCATATGTAATTGTCGTGTGGAGGGGCCTTGTTTGGGGGTCGTGGCCACTGCCTTCTTCTCTCCTTGAGGGCGTATCATCAGGAAAACAAATTTTCCAGTTTTGGAAATGAGCCTACTGCATTTCTTTGCAGTAACCAAAGAGGTGGCGGTAGGCGGTGCTACCTCTAGTATCATGTACAACTTATTTCCCAAAGTAACAATAACAGCACGAGGCCTTGACTCATATACAACATGTCGCTTCCACAAGTATGGTTGGCCTAATAATACATCACAAACATCAAGGGGAGCAATGTCACGCAATACCTCATCCGTGAAGGGCTTGATGTTGTATGGAATGTGACACTGTTGGTTCACGCGAAGATCTCGTCCTTGGTGAAGCCACCCGATGGTGTACAGTTGTGGATGTGCTGTGGTCGATAAGCCCAGCCACTTCACGACCTCTACCGAAATGAGGTTCTTTTGGCTCCTGCTATCGACAATGAACTATAGCAGGGAGCCCTTTACCCACATTTGGTAGTGGAAGAGGTGCTCCTCCTCCTCTGGATCTTTAGGTTTCTCCTTCTCGATCTGCGGGGTTTCGATTTCGTTGACAGATAGATCATCTTAGACCAGTGGCTTAGATGGATTAACAACGAGTGAATGAACATCGTGATCGGATGAAGAAGTAGAGAGATCACGACAACCAATATAAAAAAATCCAGGGTGTTCGTCGGCATCCTCATGATTTGATGAATCGTGCAAAGGGGTAGATGAGAAGCAAGGATGTTCACCCTCTGTGTTTTTAGAAATGACAGATGACAGATTGGACTGATTTTCGGAGGAAGATGTGTCCTCTCTGCAATGTAATGACAGACTAACATCCGATATGTCCTGTGAATGATCGAAAACCAGAAATGATTTTTCACAAGGGAAATCAGCAATGGCATAATCAAAATGGATGTTAGGATAAAGAAAATGAGGCGCAGATGGAAGGGATTCAGCCTTCACCACGGGTTCTTCTTTAGATTCCCGCAAACACTCATCATGAATGATGACACAGGTTGGCTACATAACACTAACTCCGTCGACAACTTGATCCTCATTCACAACGGGTGAGGAGTCCGAAATGGAAGAACATAATACAGTACAATCCGGAGGATCAACAGAATGCAGGGATGGAGGTTGAGGGAATGAATCCACATGACAACCAATAGGTTTGCAAGCCAAATCTGCACAAATATCAAGAGCAAGTGGGGTGGGAGGATGTGACAGTTCAACAGATGTGTGTGCATAATCTCCCACATCACTCTGCGGTGGTGGAGTTATTTGATGAGGTGAAGGTGAATAGTCACTTGTGACAACAACTGTGCCTGCCTATGATTGCACAGCTCCATCACCGAAGTGTGGTGAGTGGGATTTGGATGATTTCAAGAATTGTGAATTTTTGGATGTGTAAAGAAGATATCCAAATATTTCATCAAGAAATTCCCAATCAATTTCATCCTCTGGGAATCGGTATGCAAGATTACAAAAGCGTGTGTAAAATTGTTCAACGGATTCATCAGGTTCTTTTCATAATTCCACAATTTCTTTGTTGAGTAGTTTACAGTCGAATTGATTGAAAGCATGGTCTATTTCTGCAACCCGATGAGAAAGAGAATGAATATATTTTTCGGGCAGTGTGGCACACTAGTGCATTGGGTGCCCTCGAAGCATGTAGACGAACAACGCGCAAGTCATGTAATATTCAAAGATTCCATGTCTTTCGCTTGAGCCTACAATGTTGATTGCATGCCTAACCAAGGCTACGAAAGCATGTCATAAAATATTCCTCTTACAGACTCTTTAATGCATATGTTACACTCTCTCTTAAAATCATAAGTTACAAAGACATGTGTACCTTCTTAATGGCATGAGTTACATTTCCTATATGGGCATGTTACTCTCCCTCTTGGCATGTGAGTTACTCCTCTTTCATGGCATGGATTCATTGCTCCTCCTATAGATATGTGCCTCACCCTTTCTCCCCTCACTACTTGTGGATTGTGAAAGAATAATTTGAACTTGAGAAAGAGGTGAAGAGAGTTGAAGAACACTATGAGAGAGAGACTTGGAGAGTAAGAGCAGACCTTGGTGAGCCAAGGTTGATTCATTTCTTCAGTGTTTCAATGTTGATTTAATTGAAGGGAAAGTTGATTCAGTCTGTGCATCTACTACTACTACAAGTGAACTTCATGCTACAACTTTTCTAGATTTGGGTGAACCTACTCATTCTCTTGATTTCTCATTGTACTATGTATCTATGTTTAACAATTGATTTCTAATAGAAGAAGAATTTGGTTGGGTTTTCCCCTTGTGGTTTTTCCCCTGGTCATTGGACCTAAATTATCTATATCTCATTTATGTTCTTGGTCCTCTTATATTGTGCATTTGATTTATGCTCTATCTATAATTGCTTATCTAATATTACAACATAAAAAAGTTTTATAATAAGTGGTTGTTACAGCATAAAACATCAGAATTTAAACAAATAATAAAGAACAATAGAAGAAAAGCATGCACAAGAGAGACACTGAGATTTAGGTCAGAGACGAGGGAAAAACCAAATAAGGGGGAAAACCCAACCAGATTCTTCTTTTATTAGATATTCATCAAATGTTCATCTTAGATACAAAGTACAAAGAGAATGAGATACAACAATCACATCAGGAATCCTAGGTCCAACCCAAGTCATTTCACAACTTTGTTTGTGAACTGAATGAAACAAGTCCAATAGAGTTGTTGTCATATCACTACCATATACAATATTACATCAGTCATAGTGACACAGTCACAATATCAATTTTTGTCTCACTGTCATATACATGAAAGGTCATTGATATAAGGTTACTTACAAACATCTCATTGTCAACAAAGACACTGCCATATCACTATGTTTTTGTCATCAAGAGAACTATAGTCATTGTCATATCGAGGATTTTTGTCATACAAGGTTATATTAAGGATCAATGCCATACACATACACAACAAGGTCACATTTTCAATGAAGGATACTCTTCCATGTAGTATTAGCAATGCCCTACTGCCATATGTATTACTTGCCCAGATATATAATTGTCTTGACTCTTATTGAACCATAAAGAACGTATATTGTGAATATAATGATGCTCCTGTAGAGAGAAATTTGTTCACTGTAGAGATGATGTCACTCTGAATACATTGTGATCCAAAGAATCCTAGAGAGACAAAGTGATCCACATAGAACATGAATATGTGAGACCCCTGCAATAATTTTATGAGACATGTTGTAACATGCATTTTTTGTTACCTTTAATATTCATGTTTCATTAAAGAATCACTTGAAAATATCTTAAAAAAGATAAGGCAAGAGGGAAATGTAATAAATTACATATCGGAATCAAAACACAAAAGAAACAAGTATAAAAGAATTGGCCCATGCGATTAAGTTAAATCGCAATATAAATAGTTATATGAAGCCATAATCTATATATGTATATATATATGTTAGCGATGTGATTAAATCGCAATCGCAAAACACAGCGAGCATTCATATGAAGTACTACCACTGGAATCACTAATAGCCGATTGCGATGAGTAGTTAATGAAGGCTGAACAGGCGGATCCGAAACATATATATGTTATGTTGTAAAGCCCCTCATATTCATGCATATGAGTTCCGCCAATCACAATTTGCGATAACATCCGGACTCAAAAAACGATATATTGTGTTTTATAATGTCGGCAGGTCCATAAAGCACCAAACGCATATGTCTTGGTTCTTTTGCTGATTGTGATCCACGATAATGATTCCAGACCTGATGAATTATTAAATTAAGATTTATGACAAATCGAGTCCGTAAGGGTATTAAGGCATATTAAAAAGGCGAAAGGGCAGATGCGATAAGTTTTTTGAAGCATTATTGATTCATTTTCAGTTCCATGAGTCTCATCATTATTTAAAAGGCATTTGAGTTTAAAAGGCACAATCAAGCAATAAAAGCGATGCGATCAAATTGCAATCACAAATTGCAGAGGGAGCATTTATACAGGGTAATACCCTTCCACCAATTGCGACTTGTGATATTGTATATGGGAACATTGAATGGGCAGATCCAATGGGTTATGAAACATATTTAACTCTTTCTGAGTTCCACTTTGTGTTGATTTCGTTGAATAAGGGGAAAATTAGTGTTAAAGACGAATCTGAAGAAAAGGTGATGGGTCGGGTTTATTGGTGTTTTTGCTAATTAGAACATTCCCGACATATATGCGGCCCCCTTTCAAAGCTTTAGGGTTATGAGTTTCAATATTTTATATGTAATAAAGTTGAATAATCTCAAATAATAAATAGTTTTATAACTGTTATAAATCGATTTATTAGTTGTTCCAAGAAATCAATTCCAAAACTAATTTGATAGAAGAGATAAAAGCCCGAAAAGGGAATTGTAAAGGGGTTGTTGGAATTTTGGAGAACTTGGAGACAAGGCCATTGTATTCATGATATAATTGTTGATTAATGAAGAATCAGAAGTTTCCATGCATTTGTTGGGTATGATTTTGTGACTTCTCTGTTATGTGCCATCTTATGTTTTCTTCCTTCAAGTATGGTAATGAAGCTGCAGGTCTTTATTTGCTTAGGTAGATAAAGTTAAAGTTCCTTAAAAGAGCGCTCCTGTACTTGAAATTTTCACCTTTCTTTGTGAGTTGTAGATAGTAGTTTCTGTGCAAGGCAGCATATTATCTTGAACTTCTTCAAGCTGTCATAGATAGTAGGTTTTGTGTTAAACAGCATATTGTCCATGATTCAGTTCTCACCTTCATAATTCTTCTAAGTTACAGATAGTAGTTTCTGCGTAAGGCAGCATACTATTTTTAACTTCTTCAAGCTTTCTTCATTTATCATTCATATTCAGCTAATCAAATGGCATTCTGATATTTCCTTGTCACCTAAGTATTGAGAGTAAAAAACCAAGTCTCCAGGTCCTTCATTCGAGAACACAACATATATCTAAGTGACAAATAAGTGACAACAAACAATAATTATTAATGTCTTAAGCACAATTTCTCTACAGCGAGGAAATTGGTTTCTTAAGGTACAACATTAATTGGCGCCGTTGCTGGGGAGAGAAGACAAGAATAATTTTCCTTGGGTTTTCAATATTTTCCTCTGGTTTTTCAGTGAGGAGGGAATATTTGGTTGTTTTGAATAAAAGCAATTAAATAAGAGCACTTTTCCTTGGGTTTATTAAGCTTGAAATTGATTCTTGAGAATGATAATTTTCAACAATTGGTTGTACATTCACACCTGTGATTTTCACTTACAACATTGGTTGGCGACTCCACTGCGCTTTGAAGTTTTCTTTTCTGGGTTTTAATGACTCTCCCTGCATTATTAGTCCATAAATTTGATCCATTAGATTTTATTGAGATCACCGGCTATCATCATGATATGCCTGCATTTTATGTCCGGAATGAGTATCTTCCAAAATTCAGTAGAAAGGAATATGAAGATCTAGCTCAGCACCTCCAAGAGTTTCATGAATGCATGGAGTAGCAGGGCATCATTGATGAAGATGTGAAGATGAAGTTGTTTTGGTTTTCTTTGGACCTAGAAGCTAGGGTTTGGTTCAGGTCTCTGCCTCGTTCAAGCATTTCATCTTTGAAAGATTTCCATGCAGTATTCAATTCTTATTGTAGAACTTATTATCATCACAAGTTTCTTTTTTAAGGTTGTTGTGAATATTATGATGCTAAAGAAACTTTAAAGGCTTAAGATAATCTTGTTGATGAAACTAATGATTTTGTTGATAATATATCAAGCATTCAGAGAGGTTATATCCAGATTAATCAAATCCAAACAAACGCATTAGAGATAGAAGCAAATCTGGTGGGTTCAGAAAAAGCACCAGAGACACAGCCTATCCAAGACAAGGGAAATGAAAAGATGGAATCCTTTCAAAGTCAAACATTGGAGGATATGTGTAATATAATTAAAACTTTGTCAGATAGGTTGAATAAGTTAGAGTTAGAAAATAAGAATTCTCAGAGACCTACGTTATATGCAATAGATGAAGATGAACTTGGTATCGAAGGAGAAGAGTATGAATATGATGAAACATATGTCATTCATGACGAAAATAAAATTGATGAATATTGGGAGAAATTCTTTGATTTTATGCAGACTGAACTACATAAGAAATATGACTTGAGATTGAGGAAAAGATCAAGAAGTCAAGAAAATAAAAGTGAGCAGCAAGTTTCAACTTCCTCACTAAAGGCGACTCCACAAGAATCTCAGCCTGCAAAACAAGTGAATAAAGGAAATCAAGAGAGTATTCAGATGGAGGAAAATTCAAACATGCATCAAGAATTTCTGCTCAGCAGTCGAGAAGAGGAAGAAATAATTAAGTTGCAAATAAATCCCCAGAGTTCCTATTTTGTTAAATTTAATGATCCTCCTATCTATAATGAAAATGGGGAACAGGACGAAGCTCTTCAAGTTCATCAGTTAGGTGTTGAACATACAGGGAGAAATCAGCAAGTGGGATATGTTGGACAGCAATATATTGAGCCATCTATCATAGCAAAGGAGGCTATCTCATGTAAAAAGAAAGCTGATAAAGAGATTGTATATTATTGCATTGAAGAACAAAATGATGCTCATGAATCAGAGGTAAACAATCTATTTGAAGTTGATCATATGTCATATAGCGATGTGAAAAAATTTCTTTTTCTTCCTAAAGTTAGAATTACAAATTATTTTCAATCAAAGCTTAGAGACAAAAAGTGGAGACATGAAAGTGACATAGATCACTTTCTTAAAGATGTTGTTGATTGTTTTGTTGAACATATTATCCCAACAGAAGGTTTAATCGAGCAGAAACCTTCATACATAGAGAATTTCTTTTTTGGAGTTGATAAAGAACGAGCTTAATCACTGCCTAGCTGCATTGTGACTAGACTTCATGCTGCACTGACCAAAGCATCATTCATGCACCGACTAGAGGTTTTTGCTGCACCTTCTAGTTAATAAGGAGAGGATGGATAATAGGAATAAGCCGAAGAAGCCTCCTGGGTCGAAGGGTTACCATAATGGGGCGGTTTATAAGCCACCTCCGTAAGTAGCTTGGTTGCTAGATACGGCTTAGTTATATATGAGCATGTGGTTTCACAAGAAAAAAGCTCGGCGATATTTTTTCTTATAATTTGAAGATCCTATGGCAGATTACATGGAGGAATTTATCAGCAGTCTACACATCCTACCTTGTGGATATATTCCTAACTTTTGTTGTGAGCTGCCTTTATGCATAATTTATTTTTTGTTCAGGATGAATTGTATTTTCAAGATTAACTGGTAGAATGGTTCTAGATCAAGCACTCAGATGTTAACCTGGTACCACTAGAAGATTGACTTCACCTGATGGAGATCAATCATGTACATATGTAGGAACTTGTACATAAATAAGCTCAGGTGTTGAGCATTTGGTTTCCAGTTTTAGTTCTTCAGTTTAATCATTAGTTAATGAATAAAGGTGACTTCCTTAGTTGGAAATTGGTTTGCAGAGGTTTAGGACTTCAAGATTGTCAGGTTCCAGTTTGTCAAATTTCAGGGTTTTCAGAGTTTTGGACTCCATGCCCAACTAAGGCTACTGATCTACAATTCTCAATATTTTGCTATCAAAGCGTAAGAATCTTATCGTTGCAGATATTGGCATGGGTTCACTGTATAAATTTTTACACAGTTAAGTTTGGCGAAGAAATGTATGACTCCATGCCTGAGGATAAGGCACTGATCTGCGGTTCTTAGTGCTTCTGTGGCAGAAGCACTATCCCCAGGTGGAGCCAGATGTTGTAACATGCATTTTTTGTTACCTTTAATATTCATGTTTCATTCAAGAATCACTTGAAAATATCTTTAAAAAGATAAGGCAAGAGGGAAATGTAATAAATTACATATCGGAATCAAAACACAAAAGAAACAAGTACAAAAGAATTGGCCCATGTGATTAAGTTAAATCGCAATATAAATAGTTATATGAAGCCATAATCAACAAATATATGTGTGTGTGTGTGTGTGTGTGTGTGTGTTAACGATGCGATTAAATCACAATCGCAAAATGCAGCGGGCATTCATATGAAGTACTACCACGAGAATCATCGATCGCCAATTACAATGAGAAGTTAATGAAGGCTGAATAGGTGGATCTGAAACATATATATGTTACGTTGTAAAGTTCCAGCGGGTCCATTGTATTGTAAAGCCCCTCATATTCATGCATATGAGTTCCACCGATCGCGATTTGCAATAACATCTGGACCCGAAAAACAATATATTGTATTTTATAATGTTGGCAGGTCCGTAAAGCACCAAATGCATATGTCTTGGTTCTTTTGTTGATTTTGATCTACGATAATGATTCTGAACCCAATGAATTATTAAATTAAGATTTATGACAATCAAGTCCATAAGGGTATTAAGACGTATTAAAAAGGCGAAAGGGCGGACGCGATAAGTTTTTTGAAGCATTATTGATTCATTTTCAGTTCCATGAGTCTCATCATTATTTAAAAGGCATTTGATTTTAAAAGGTGCGATCAAGCAGTAAAAGCGATGCGATCAAATTGCAATCGCAAATTGTAGTGGGAGCATTTATACGAGGTAATACCCTTCTGTCGATTGCGACTTGCGATATTGTATATATGGGAACATTGAATGGGCGGATCCGATGGGTTATGAAACATAGTTAACTCTTTCTGAGTTCCGCTTTGTGTTGATTTCGTTGAATAAAGGGAAAATTAGTGTTAAATCTGAATCCAAAGAAAAGGTGATGGGTCGGGTTTATTGGTTTTTTCGCCAATCAGAACATTCCTGACATATATGCAGCCCTCTTTCAAAGCTTTTGTTGCAGTTTTACATTTGTTATGAGTTTCAATATTTTATATGTAATAAAGTTGAATAATCTCAAATAGGAAATAGTTTTATAACTGTTATAAAGCGGTTTATTAGTTGTTCCAAGAAATCAGTTCCAAAACTGATTTGATAGAAGAGATAAAAGCCCGAAAAGGGAATTGTAAAGGGGTTGTTGGAATTTTGGAGAACCGGGAGACAAGGCCATTGTATTCATGATATAATCGTTGATTAATGAAGAATCAGAAGTTTTAATGCATTTTTTGGGTATGATTTTGTGACTTCTTTGTTATGTGCCATCTTATGTTTTCTTCCTTCAAGTATGGTAATGAAGCTGCAGGTCTTTATTTGCTTAGGTAGATAAAGTTAAAGTTCCTTAAAAGAGCGCTCCTGTACTTGAAATTTTCACCTTTCTTTCTAAGTTATAGATAGTAGTTTCTGTGCAAGGCAGCATATTATCTTTAACTTCTTCAAGCTGTCTTAGATAGTAGGTTCTGTGTTAACTAGTATATTGTCCATGATTCAGTTCTCACTTTCATATTTCTTCTAAGTTATAGATAGTAGTTTCTGTGTAAGGCAGCATACTATTTTTAACTTCTTCAAGCTTTCTTCATTTATCATTCATATTTAGCTAATCAAATGGCATTCTGATATTTCCTTGTCACCTAAGTATTGAGAGTAAAAAACCAAGTCTCCAGGTCCTTCATTCGAGAACACAACATACATCTAAATGACAAATAAGTGACAACAAACAATTATTATTAATGTCTTAAGCACAATTTCTCTACAGCCAGGAAATTGGTTTCGTAAGGTACAACAAAACATAGGAACCATATATAAGCTACGATTGTAATGTGCCATATACAAATGTGATGCCACTACAATGAACCACGGAAGATAGAGCAAGGAACTGTAATTAATATGTGAAAGTCAAGTAAGAGAGAGAGCTACAGATCATTAACCATGAAGAAAAAAATGACTTGCAATAGGATAGGAAATGGGATCTATTGAAATGGTGAGACACTAAGACATAGTGTGAGCCTTAGTGCGAGCTTCCACATAAATAAAAAGTTACTATAATCAAAGATACGAGCTTCAACAGAGAATTCAATGTGTGTCATAGAAATATGAACCATAGTTAAGTAAAATTCTAGCCACAGAAGAAATGTGATGCTCTAATTGAAGCGAGCCACTTAATATTATAGTAGATGCAAGTAATCAAGGTCATATTTGAACCATACAAACTGTTATGAAACCAGCTCACAAAAAGATAGAAAATATAGATCAACAACTTAAAAATCAGCCTCTTCAAGGGGGCGACCTCCTTTACATTACACAAATGAACAATTCTTGGATGATGCAAATGACAAGACCTCCTTTCTATATATAGGAGTCTAAGGCGTCCCAATATAATCAGAGCCTACATAACAAAAATATTGTAGTGGCACAACAATAATAATAGTGGGCTTCTATGGGGCATAATAATAACAACATGGGGACTATATGGGCACAATAATACAATAAGGGGGTTGCACTAATAACAATAACGGGTTACGCTAGTAGTATAGGGACTTAACACAAACAAAATGAGTCAACGAGCCATAGATAAATACGAGGCACTATGGAATTCGAGCCACAAATTAAAATGTGAGAGCAATAGAAGAAACAATGTGAGCCATAGATTTTATACAAGCAAGCTACAAAAAAACATAAAGTGAACCATAACAATATGAACCTGGGGTATCTTATACAAACCACAGAGACTTCACCAAATTGATTGAGTTCGTTGGATGAGAATTGACGGGTATATATATAGTTGTTTTCATCTTATGAATGGTCACATCCCTTGTATGAGCCGACTTGATCTATTGGGTGGTCGAATTTGAAAATTCAAATATTTCCCTCCTTGAAATATTTCCTTTGCCTAATTTAAATTTCCTTCATTATAAGAAGTCCGCTTTATAAAGACGTTATTAATATTTAATTATCTAAGCACATGTAGGAAGGGACTTCAATGGAGGAATTGAGTTCCTATGGGAAATTCATCCCATAGCCGCCCCAATTTTCAACACAAACCCTATTCTTCCTTCTAGAACATAGATCTCTTGAGAAAAATCGAGTGCCCAAATGAGTAGCAAGTGTCTCCTATATATAGTCATCAAGAGGGGGCTGAATAGGTGCCTCAAAGGGGCCTAGCCAACTTGATCAAAGGGGGAATCCAACTTGAAACTTGTGGGTGCAATAAATTCAAATTTAATTTTGTTTTTCTTCCTTTTATTTTCATTGATAAAAATACTAACCATGGCTACAATTTTCAACATTATGTAAACAATAATAATACATATCATGTCTCATACAACAATGATGCCATTTCAAATCATAAATGTAAACATATTTTCATTGTGAATAAAGAACATAAGAAACACTTATCTCAAACGTTATTAGGCAACTAAGTTTAGGAGTCTAACTCTCCACCCAACCATAGACAAGTTATAACCAGTTATTACTCATAGTTGTCACCCCCAAGCTAGATTCCAAAGCTTGAAGTGGAGTGCTTATGAGGGCTTTTAACCAACAAAACAGTTCAAGCAAGACGCCACCAGGTCACACTGCCTTCATCCACCTGAGGCAAGATTCTACTCTCTCTATGATTCTTATGCGCAACAAACCTCTTTGGGGTTCTTCAGTGAGTTTATAAACTCTCCAAGGCTTAACAACAACAAACTACTTTGTTCTATTGTCTATTCTACGTTCTCGCCTCTAATATTGAAGGAATTTCCTTTTCTCATAGCCAAGGTATACATAGAGGACCTTTTTCTTATTTCTACACACTCTTAGAGAGCTCTTTCTCTCTACATAACCTCCATGCATCTGTGAGCAAGAGCCCTATATGAATTTTGATCCTTACATGAAGAATCATCCTCTTTTCCAACAAAATAATTTCCCCCTCCTTTTTCCATGATGGCACAGTGGTCAACCTCTTATACGTCGCAACCCATGTTGCCTTCAATTTGTCGTCATGGTACTGCTTGTGGTTAGAACTAAAGGACACCTAGACCTATCCTTATTTCTTCAATTAAACTTATTACATAGTCATCCCACTCAACCAACCAAGACTGATATTTAAAAAAAACATTCCCTGAAGCAAATTATTTCCTCAAGCAACAGAAAAAGTGTCCCTCTCTCAACCATTTTAAAATAGTTAAAATTATTTACAAGAGAAAAGTATTAACAAAGGGATGTCACGCCAAAAGAGGTGTTGTAACATGTATTTTTTGTTGCCTTTAATATTCATGTTTCATTCAAAAATCACTTGAAAATATCTTTAAAAAGATAAGGCAGGAGGGAGATGTAATAAATTGCATATCGGAATCAAAACACAAAAGAAACAAGTGTAAAAGAATTGGCCCATGTGATCAAGTTAAATCATATTATAATGGTTTATGGAGCTATAACCTATATATATATATATATATATATATATATATATATATATATATATATATATATATATATATATATATATATGTATGTATGTATGTATGTATTTATGTATGTATGTTAGCGATGCGATTAAATCGCAATCGCAAAGATGCAGCGGGAAGTTATATTATTACCACAGGAATCACCGATCGTCAATTGTGATAAAGGCGTATCTTGAAAACTGTGCAAAGGCTTTGGAAAAGGCAGAAAAAGGTATGGTTACGCATTTTTATATGTATTTCTACTATAAAGGATTATAATAGAAATAAGCGTTGAACAAGCCAGACCCGAAACACATATATATTATGTTTTAAAGTTTTGGCAGGTCCGTAGTATAACAGAGTGCCTTATATATAGGTTGAGTTCCGTCGATTACGATATGCGATAGGCTGAACCCGATGTTACATATGTATTATGTTTAATTCTTCCGGCGCATCCGTCTTATCATGGATTGTAAAGGTTTATATTAATATAACAATTGAAAGCATTGATTGCAATAAGCGATGGTAAAGCCAGACCTGAAACATATATATATTATATTGTAAAGTCCCGGTGGGTCCACCACACCGCAGGGCTATAGATGTTGGTTTCGCCAATAGCGATTGCGATTGCCAGACCGAAAAGCATATATATCGTGCTTTATAATTTTGGCGGGTCCATAAAGCGCCGAATGCATATTCGATTAGTTCATTCACCGATCGCGATATGCGATGGGATTTCAGACCCGATATTATTATATATCATGTTTTATAACTCTGGCGGGTCCGCAGTCATGTAGTTTGTAAAGGATTGGGTTAATACACCACTAGAAAGGGTCGATTGTGATTTGCAATGGGAAGTCAACGAAGCACTGATCAGGCAGAACTGATGGGTTTATGCAACAGATTTAATTCTTTTTGAGTTCCGTGGTAAACCAAAGGTTTGCGTTAATTTCGTTGTATAAAGGGAAAATCAGTATTAGAGTCGAATCCGAAGAAGAAGGAAATTGGTGTGGTTTCTTTTGTATTTTGGCCAATCAAAACGCCTGATACATATGTAAGCCCAAATTAACGCACAGCTAACATAGTTTATCATGACTAAAATGGATTAATCATTATTTAGGCATATACAGAGGAACTCAGTAGCGGATTAACAGAGCAATCCAGCAGCTATCGTCCTCCTCTAAATTCAGTTATGTTCCTGTTATTTCATGTTCTTTGAGGTGTCTTTTACCCTCTGTAAAAGCCTGTAATAGTTTTAAATTCAGATAGTTAGGGAAACAGTTTAGTAGTTTGACAGTTTCAGAGATCAGCAACTATTTCACAAATGTATAAAAGGAGGAAAATTTACAAACAAGGGGTTGTTGGAATTTTGGAGAACCTGGAGACTAGGCCACTGTATTCCTGATATAACTGTTGATTAATGAAAGAATCAGAAGTTTCCATGAATTTTTGGGTATAATTTTGTAACCTTCTCTGTCATGTGTCATCTTATGTTTTCTTCTTTCAAGTATAGTAATGAAGTTGTAGGTCTTTATTTGCTTATGTAGATAAAGTTAAAATTCCTTAAAAGAGCACTCCTATACTTGAAGTTTTCACCTTCCTTTCTAAGTTATAGATAATAGTTTCTGTGTAAGGCAACATATTATCTTTAAATTCTCCAAGTGTCACAGATAGTAGTTTCTGTGTTAAGCAGCATATTGTTTATGATTCAGTTCTCATTTTCATAATTCTTCTAAGTGACAGATAAGGTTATGTGTTAAGCAACATATTATCTTTAACTTCTCCTTCAAGCTTTCTTCATTCATCATTTATATCTAGCAACAAATGGCATTCTGAGATGTTCTGGTCATACATATAGTAAGGGCTAAAGACCAAGTTTTCCAAGTCCTTCATTTGAAAACACAACAAATAATAAAGTGACAAATAAGTGACAACAAACAATAATCATTAATGTCTTAAGCACAATTTCTCCACAGCCAAGAAATTGGTTTCTTAAGGTACAGCATTAATTGGCGCCACTGCTGGGGAGAGAAGACAAGAAGACTTTTCCCAGGGTTTTCACTATGTTCCTCTGGTTGTTCAGTAAGGAGGAAATATTTGGCTATTTTGAATCAAAGCAATAACTCTGGCTTCAAGTATACCCCATACAAGATCAAACACTTCACAACAGAAGGTTCAAGCTCTTTCAGATCCTGAATAGATAGTTTCTAAGAGGGCTGGAAAGTCTAAGATCCCAATTACACCCATCCCTACATTGTCTGCATCAGGCAGTAACTTATCTAAACATTCATCTGATAAAGAGTCATCTTTTTCATCATCTTCATTTTAGGAACCTAACATTCAAGAGAAATCTTTAGAGTCCGTTACTTTTCATTTTCCTGCTATAATTATGCAACCTGAACCAATATCCACATTACCACCTCTGAACACTCCATTTACTTCTAAGTCAAGTTCCACATTTGTTGGTAATCAAGGTTCAATAAACATGGCAGTACCTGCATTCTTGATGAATAGGTATGCACCCCTTCAATTGCCACAATCGTTTAATCAAATGCCATGGGATTACCTCACAACTCTTCCTTGTTTTACAGGGGAAGATGAAAAAGTAGTAGGGAATCATGTATCAGTATTTTGAAATTTTGCAGATAGCCTAAACGTTGAACATTTAGATGTTATTCTAAGACGTTTTGTTCAGTCTTTGGATGGAGAAGCAAGGAAATGGTTCAAAGGACTTCCTAATAATTCTATTCGTTCTTGGGAAGAGATGGTACGTCTATTCATCCAGAAATGGGGAGAAAAAAGAGACCATGGGTATTCATTAACAGAGTTTAATGCTATAAAGAAGAAGTCTGATGAAACTGTGGCCGAATTTGTCAGAAGACTTAATAAATTGTACAATAGTCTTCCAGTGGAGATTAAGCCTCCTCCTGCTGGTGCAAAAATAACTTTTGTAGGGGCTTTTGAATCAAATTTTGGATTCACATTAAGGGAAATAAGAGCTCCAACCCTTGATCAGATCAAAACAGATGCATTAGAGATAGAAGCAAATCTAGTGGCTATAGGAAAAGCACCAGAGACACAGCCTAGCCAAGACAAGGGAAAGGCAAAGATAAAATCCTCTCAAAGTCAAGCATTGGAGGATATGTTTAAAACTTTGTCAGATAAGGTAAATAAATTAGAGTTAGAAAATAATAATTTTCAGAAGCAAACACAGTATAATGAGAACTTTAATCCCCAATACAGAAGACAACTTTGCAAATCTTGCAAAGGGAAAGAAAAGATCAAGATCAAATTCAAGCACCATTATATATAGAAGCAGATCCTGTTGAAAAACAAGAGCATCCTGAAGATCAAATTTCTACATTATATGCAGTAGATGAAGATGAACTTGGTATCGAAGGAGAAGAATATGAATATGATGAAACATATGCCATTCATGATAAAAATGAAATTGATGAATATTGGAAACAATTTTCTGATTTTATGCAGGCTGAACTACATAAGAAGTATGACTTGAGATTGAGGAAAAGATCAAGAAATCAAGAAAATGAAAGTGATCAGCAAGTTTCAACTTCTTCACCAAAGGCGACTCCACAAGAATCTCAGTCTGCAAAACAAGTGAATAAAGGAAAGCAACAACAGAATGCAAATGGCAAGACACAGATACTTCAAGGTGAGTCTTCTCAAGATCAAATTGAAAAAATTCCTTTGGAGAAACTTGTCTCAATTCCTCAAGTAATCCCAGTCATGAAGAAAGGTGAAGATGAGAATGAAAGGACTGTTAAACAAGGTCACTTGTTTAGTCTTACTAAGGAGTTGGAAAATTGTATGTTTGATTTGAGAGCTTCACATAATCTTATGCCTTTGTCAGTGATGAAGCAACTAAATCTACAAGTGACCAAACCTTATAGGGACTTGTATTCTTTTGATTCAAACAAAGTCAAGTGTCTAGGGGTTATTAAGGATCGGGCAGTGTCACTAGCCCAAATTCCTGCTAGAAGCTTGGTCATGGATGTAGTAGTAGCAGATATCCCTGCTAGATTTGGAATGCTTCTATCTAGGTCCTGGGGGGCTAAATTGGGTGGTGTTTTGAAACTGGATTTTACATATGCTATTATACCGATTTTTGGTGGGGAAGAGAGGAGATTGTACAGAGAAACTAGGTTTGTAAAAACAATTAGAAAAAATGGAGCAAGTAATTCACCTGTATATAGCTAGGAGAAGGATGACTTTGCTTGTTTCACACTGCATGGTAATGCAGAGTTGGTTGAAGAGAATCAGAAGCAGCTTACTTCAGCCAATGTAATTACAGAGCTTCAAACTGAAGGAGTGTGGAAATGCTTCTTTGATGGAGCTTATTCCAAGGAAGGAACAGGTGTTGGTTTTCTTCTAATTACACCTGGATCTAAACAGATCGGAGTTAAGTCACTTTCTGCGTTTGGAGATTCGAAGCTGATTATTAAGCAAATAAAAGATCACTGCCAAACAAAGCACTCTAGGCTTAGGGCATACAGAAATGAGTTTCAGGGCACAGAAATTGATCAGGATGAAGAAGAAACAACAGAAATTGTAGAAGTCAGTGATTTAAAAGATTCAATAGCAAATCAGAAGATCTTTCAATTGAAAGATAATATTATGCCAAAGGGACTTGTTCCTCTTGAAAGTCTTTTTAATTCCAATGATGTGGTTGTTGACTTAGAGAAGGTTTCACAGGATGAACACATTTAGGATCACAACATTGGAACTTGGGAGAAGCTCTGAATGAATTGTTTTTTCAAGATTCACTGGTGGAATGGTTCTAGATTAAGCACTCAAATGCTAACCTGGTACCATTGGAAGATTGACTTCACCTGATGGGGATCAATCACGTACATATGTAGGAACTTGTACATAAATAAGCTCAGGTGTTGAGCATTTGGTTTCTAGTTGCAGTTCTTTAGTTTAATCTTAGTTGATGAATAAGGGTGACTTTCCAACTGGTTTGCAGAGGTTTTGGACTTCAGGAATGTTAAATTTCAGTTTGTCGAATTTCAGGGTTTTCACAATTTTGCACTCCATGCCCAACTAAGGCTATTGATCTACAATTCTCAATATTTTTCTATCAAATCACAAGCATCTTATCACTGCAGATATTGGTGTGGGTTCGCTATACAAATTTTCACACAGTTAAGCTTGGTGAAGTAATATATGATTCCATGCCCAATGAATAAGGTAGTAATCTACGATTCTTAGTGCTTCTGTGGCAAAAGCACTATCCCCAGGTGGAGCCAGATATTGTAACATGTATTTTTTGTTGCCTTTAATATTCATGTTTCATTCAAAAATCACTTGAAAATATCTTTTAAAAGATAAGGCAAGAGGGAGATGTAATAAATTTCATATCGGAATCAAAACACAAAAGAAACAAGTGTAAAGAATTGGCCCATGTGATCAAGTTAAATCATAGTATAAATGGTTTATGGAGCCATAACCAAAATATATATATATATATATATATGTTAGCGATGTGATTAAATCGCAATTGCAAAGATGCAGCGGGCAGTGATATTATTACCACAGGAATCACCGATCACCGATTGTGATAAAGGCGTATCTTGAAAATTGTGCAAAGGCTTTGGAAAAGGCGGAAAAAGGTATGGTTACGCATTTTTATATGTATTTATATTATAAAGGATTATAATAGAAATAAGTGTTGAATAGGCCGGACCTGAAACACATATATATTATGTTTTAAAGTTTTGGCAGGTCCACAGTATAACAGAGCGCCTTATATATATATATATATATATATATATATATATATATATATATATATATATATATATATATATATATATATATATATATATATATAGATATAGATATAGATATAGATATAGATATAGATATAGATATAGATATAGATATAGATATAGATATAGGTTGAGTTCCGCCAATTACAATATGTGATAGGCCAGACCCGATTTTACATATGTATTTTGTTTAATTCTTCTGGTGCATCCTATTAACACCCAGGTTGTTCCCTATGACTCCCAAGGGAATACGGCCGGGGTAACCACTAACCAGTCTTTGGATTTCAGCTTCTGGCCAAGCTGTAATCAGAGAGGGCTCTCTCTTTAAAGTTTAGCTCTGTTTTGATAGTATTTTAGGCCAGCTATGATGTTCAGGGTTTTGTTTTTGAAATGTGTTTGGTGATGATTCCAGTTAATATATATATAGGTATTTACTAGCATGTCTTAGTCCATTGGGCATGGAGTCAGTGGTCCTTTAGTTTGTTTGATACTGTGTGATACCTTAGTGATGCTGCAGAGCCAGATTTGTGTCTGAGAAACAACGTTAAAAATAGTTATTAAGTGGGTGTATTCAGTTTATGTAAGGCAATTAAGAATCTCACAGAAAAACTGCTGAAGAAAGGACAGTGGGAATGTCAATCTAGAAGCAATGAAGAATTTCTAGTTAACATTAACACATATAGAATTAATAGACACATGAGCAGTTAAGAATTCATGTATATCGTTAATCCTGAAGACAAACATTCATAGCAGTAAAAATTGAGCACAAGGTGTAGTGAAACAAATCCTGTACTATTCTTTTTCTTTACTGCTAGCTTAGTACAACATAAGTATGGTTTGATAAACATAAGAAGACAAGAAACAGAGATTTGAGAAAAACTTGTTATTTCATCAGACAGCACAGGAATTCTGCATCAGCACATCTAGCATCATCCATACATCAAATACTTCAGGAAATCACTGAGCTGGTCCAGCCCTCTGTATTAGATAAAACTGAAGGTATACAATAGATTCTCCTTGGAGTCAAAAATCACCAACCCCTTATGCGTTACTAAGGGGAGTATTTATACAAAATTTACATGTAAAAATATCAAGAAGAGGAGTTAATGGCTCATAAATGTTTTATGCCAACTCCTGGAGCTTGGTAGCTGAGGAAGTAAAAGCTGTAGTAACTTTTATTGCTTTAGTTGTCAAAAATAGTCAGAAATTTATGACTTGGTGGGTGTCGAAGTCGGCTGAGGCTAAGCTGTCCAAATATGCGCATTTGCTTATCCTTTAGGCTAGCTGTCATTTGTCTTTATGCTGAGTCACCCTTTGAGCTGCCTTTATTTCTGACTTTGTCATGCTGTTTGTCTTGTAGTGACCTGGAGCTGGCAGTGGCCGAACAACTGAGGCTACCGTGGCAAAATCTGAAGCATCGCTTGCCACCAATCCTCCTTAGGCATTTGATGTCTCCGAATTTTAATTAGGGTCTCATCTGCCTCCGTATACCTATAAAAGTTAGGAGGAGTTTCAAACAGGTGATTTACCTCATTTTCAATGAAGAACAGGCCTTCAAGTTTTTCATACAAGCTCTATCCTGTGGGGGGGCCTGTTTGCTCAGATGTACTGCCAGATGCCACAATTTGATTTTCAATAGTGGTTGCCATTCTGTTGGCAAATTGATCTCGAGAGATCAGTCTTCCTGCACCACTTAGGAGGCTGGGCAGTCCCTTTGATTGCAGCACTGCCATCTTGAATTTATATTCCTCCACCTCAGCTTGTATCTCATAGCACTTCCTCTCCACAGTTTGTACATAGTTCCTGAGAGTTAGTACCTTCTTAGCAGTGAGGACAGCCTCGATTCTGTTGGCAATGCCTATGGCTGCCAGTTCCTCCTTTTCTTGCCTGTTCAGGAAGTCTATCATCCTGTTGGCCTGTTCTGGCTTGTCTCCTAGTGTTGTCTTGGCCTTATGGATTTCTACTTGTGCTTGGCCCATTAAGTCCATCTGTTCATGTATTGTTTTAATTGACCTCCATTGTTGATTGATGGAATGGCCAATTTTGGCCCACAGAATCCTCTTTATGTCGGCCATGGCAGTCTCTATATTCAGTTCCTTCTCTAAAGCCTTGATTTTGTCCTTTAGGGCCTTTATTTCTCTGCCCTGCTCTGCTACAGTTACCTTTGACTTGTCATATTTGGCATCCAGTTCTGCCAATTTTTCCTTGGCCTTCTTTATTTCATTGGCCTGGAGCTCCATTTCCTTGATGGCCTTGGTCAATTCTTCTACACTTGTGCTGGCATCTGGAGCTGCTGTTGTTCCTGCTGCTTCTGTTGTGGGGGCCACTGCTGCCCCTGAAGTTGTTGCTGTTGTCGAAGTAGTTGGAGGAGCTTGGGAAGTGGATTCTCCCTGTTTATCTTGTAATGCTCCTTCCAGCTCTTTCTCCAATTCCCTGATCCTCTGGTCTTGCTGCATTAGGAGGTCTAATTGGTCATCAGCCTGTTTTTGCTTTTGAAGTTCTGCGGTTTGAGGGTGCTCTGTGGGCTGCAGCTTCAACCTCTTCTTTAATGCATTCAGGTCATCATCTTTCTTCTTCATAAGGGCCTTCACACCCTTTGGATCACTAGGATCATGTCCTAGATCAATGATGATGTCCTCAAGAGACTTTATTCTATTGTCCTTGGCCAAGGACGACATTCTCTCAAAGTCCAACTGTGTATTGGTGTTTTTCAGGGACTCTTTCAGCTCATGGGCCATGGTTGCCCTCTCCACCAAGGTTGCATAAACCATTTCTCCAGCTTGCTTGTGGAGTTCTATTTGGTCCATGGGATGGATGTCTTTGGCCATGACCTCCACCCTTGTCTTCACAAAATCTACAGCTGACTTAGGCTGCGGTATTGTAGGCTTAAAGTGACTGAGGATTATTTTTTCCTCTTTGATGTCATACACAGACATTAGCCTTTCTTGTTGGGCTGGTGTTGCATCTATAAATTGCTTGTAGACCTCAGCCCTCAGCAGATCATTCTGAGCTTTTATTTGTTTGAAAGAAGCCTTAGTGCTCTTGGGCTTCTTGCTCTGCTGGGAGGAGGAAGACACCTCCAAACCAAGTTGCAATCCTTGCTCCTGCTGAAAGGAGCTTGTCCCTGTGTGCTGGCTGCCCTCCCTATTTTTCCTTGAGCTGTCAAGGAATTCTTCAGTGATATCTTCTACTTCTGGGGAGTCTAGCCTTTGCCTTTTGGCTCCTGGTTGTTGGGAGGATCCACTAACTGGAGTGGACTCTTCTCTGTCTCTTTTCATACCCCTTTCTTCATGTGCTGGGGTCTGCAAACTAGGAGCAGTCAATGGCTCAGTCTGTGGAGGTGGAGTTTGCATTACTGGGGCTGCTGGTAGCTCTGTTTGTTGAGGGGAAGTCTGCTCTTGCTGCTGTTCTGTTTGTTGCCCTTGTTGGGGCTCTTGATGCTGCTCATTTGCAAGGGCAGGCTTTTCTTTCATTGTTTCCTCCTCTGCACCCATTATCCCTTTGCCTTTGTCTGCAGCTAGTGCTGCTGTGAAGGGTGCTTGTGTTACTGGTGCAGTCCTTGAGGCCGAGGTCCCTTCTCCTGTTGAATAAGGTCGCTTGAAAGGTACCTGCTGCACAGAGTCTAGGTCAATGGTTTTTTCAAGCTCCTTCATATTCTTTAGCATTATCTTTTCTTCAGTTAGCTTTTCTACTAGAGTACCCTGCAGCCATTCTTACTGGTTGGCATATCTCTCAATGTGTGGGTATTGACAATGCCTATAACCTAGAAGCCTGTATTTGTTTCTTCTGGCAGTAATGAAGCCCTCAGGGTCATAAGGGACCCACCGGAAACTGTATGATAGTTTATATTTGTCCTTGAGGATGAGGTCAGCATCTTCCCATCCTTCTTTTTTGTTCATGATGAAGGGGCCCAACTGGTGTTTGAACTTGAGGTGGGCCTTCTTTATGGAGCTGTGGAAATGGGTGAGGTCAGACTGTATCAACTGCCTATAATATTCCAAGCCAAACATCCTCATGGGCACATACTTTGGGAGTCTGTAAGGACAGAGCTCACAGCCATAGACTCTGATGACTGTGTGATCCTCATATAGGTACCAATCACCTATTTTACATTTTTTGGAAAGCTGCAGAGCCTTCTGTATCTCAGTTGACATCCTGGGAGGAGGGGACCTCATCAATAGGCAAGATACTGGATACACAAATTGGTCAACAAACTCACAATAGGAATAGGGTGAGTTTGTGACTTTGTGGTAGACAGAGGTCCAGAAGATAACAGACCTTCTTTCCCCTCTATAATCCAGCTTTTTGATATAGCATGGAAAAGCCTCAGACTGATAGTACATGAAGAGGTGATAGATATAGGCCGAGTATTTGAAGACCCCCTGCCTATCCACTGCACCCAACTGATCGTGGATTTTGTTAGCAATGAACTTGGCAAAGTTATATTTGTGGGCAGGGGGTTGGCCTGGGCTGTAAACAGCTAGTAATACTAGCATTGTCTCATCCACATGTTCGCTGGTTTTGTATCCCAGCACATAAGCAATCATGTCCAGGAGCAATCTGCCTACTTCAGTGAAGTAGACATCCAAATAAGGAGGTGACCCTGTAGGCTGGCACTCAGGTCTCATGAATGTCCTGGTGACTTTTTGAATCTCCTCACTGGTCATCTTGGCACCAGTGTCCAACAAATAATTCATGGAGAATGGGATTAGCAGCTCTGTCTGATCAAAATGTAGCATTTTGTTGATGGACTCTGGATTAATGTAGAAGAGGATCCTCCCAGATGGGGTGTTGATGGCTCTGTGCTGCACATCATAGTTTTCAGCACATAGGCGAATGATTTCAGGAAACACATTTACAGAGGGGAGACAATAGTATGGCAGGTTGGACTCCCATATGCCATATGTATCATGACCATTCAAGTAGTCCTCTCTCAACTGCCTGAAGGTCTGCAGAAAGTCCCTGTCTACCATACAGTCTTCAATAAGGTAGTCCTTGTCAGCAAGAGGCAAGGACTGCAAGTCTTTGTTGGGTGGATTTAATGGAGCAACACTGAGAGCTGTGGGTGCAGGGGCAGCCATTGTATGATTTGATTTTGAGTGAGATGAGTGCAGTGGTTTGCAGACCTCCTAAGAGCTCAAATGATAGGCCAACTGTAGACAATGTCTGAAATGTTCTTCACAGTGAAAAAGGCAGGCTTAGCAAGCGTGCTTCTGTAGTTTTTAGTAAATTCACAAGGATTGTGAATTGCTAGGGGTAAATTGCAGAGGGTATGTGAGGTCTACTTAGGAAAGCAGCTGCAGCTGGTCTACACCCGGCAAAAGGGAACAATGCCGGGCCCCTCGAGGATAAATTTAGAATCTTGGGCCGCGTTTTTAACTGTTTTAGTGTTACATTCTGGTTCCGGGGTAATGCAGGTTACCTTAGCTTACTTTTTGGTGGTAGACAGAGCTTGTATGGAATCTTGACAAGTGCTTTAATGGTGATTTTTACAGAGAAATGGTATGCACGGGCAAAATGGAAGAATTACGGTGAATACCTGGATATAACGCTTGAAAAGCCTGCGGGCCGGACTGTGGAGGTAGAATTGATGAGTTGGTACGGTTGAAATTTTGAATTTGCAGGTCCGGAGGTGCTTTGGCAGTGAACCAGCTGCAACGGCTATGTCTTCTTTTGCGCGAAAATGACATAAAAACGGCTTAAACCGTGACTTTAACGACAAATTCGGAAAAAATAGGTAATTGGCGCCTTCCCGCCGATGACGTCAGCATGACGTCATGGCGGGCCCGGGTACGGGGGTGACGTGGCTGCTGAGGTGTGGGCCAGGGTGGCAGGACACGGTGGCGAATGGATAAGGTGGCAGGACTACGTGGAGGGCCACACGGCGCGGGGGCGGGGAAGGGCGCTACGTCAGGATGACGTATGCATGTCGTAAGGGGGAGGTGGTAACGGGATGGTGGTAAGCGGTTTCCCCGCACCACCTTTGGGGAAAGGCGGTATCGGGGAGGGGGGCTCCGAACAGCCCCGCCGCCTGCCACGCGTCCCGTGTACGGGGCGGAAAACCACCGTTCCCCGGACGCTAAAGGTCGGCAGATCCGACACTGAAAATGCCCGCCCACCGTTGGATCGTGGGTGGCAGACGATCAATGGCTGGCGGGCCTTCCACCGGATCGTGCAGGTTGGGGGGGGGGTCCCGCCCGCATATTAAATATTTGTTTAAATAATCTGGCGGAGAACCTTAGGTTTAGTGCTTTTTGTGGGTTTTTTCGGGGTAAGGTTAGTCCAAGGGGGGAAAAGAGGTTTAAGAGTCGGTTTTAAGCAGAGCGAGGGGGTTCTTGTGGAATTTATTGGGCAGAGGTGAGGTGATGGCTTAGGGGGAGGCTGTCACTCCAACCTGAGGTCAGAGCAATCCCATAATAGGGTTGACCATAGTCCCTGGTGGACTAATGTCTCCCTTGACAAATTTATTTGGCTATAGTGCTAAAGGGAGGATATCTATTTAATGCTGGGATTTATACACCATAGTGTTATTATAGTAGGGAAAGGGGGACATAGGGGATTTAGATAGTAAAGTTAAGGGTTAATATGGATAAAAGAGGTAAATGAGGAATGACATCACTAAGTTTATTTGAAAACCACTTAGTTTTAGGGAGTAGATCAAAATGAAAAGAATTTAGACAAGAAATGTGGCTTTTTTAAAGGAATAATCACCAACTGATGAGGGGATGTTAGTAATGAATGGAAAAGGGGAAAATTGGGAAGTTAGACATGCTTCTTTGCTTTGCTGCAACCTGATGGAGAAGAAGATCTTCTCAATCCACTGATTTTGCTTTGTGAAAATGGATTAGCATACCTTCAATTGTAAGGAAGGACAGTTCTGCAACCCCATCTGCCTACCCATCTATTTTCCTAGCATTTTTTGTTTCTTCTTGGAGGGTGCACTTAGACTTGCAGACCCTTATTTGCCTTTTCTTTTCTCTGGCTTTTTCCTTTTGATTTTCTATCTAATGCTACCCTTATTGCTTCCAAGGTCCCAGATTAAGTAGTTGGGAGCCTTACTTCTCTACCTAAGCTACTTGTCTGCCAAGATTAAACAGTTTGGACAGACTTCTTTCTCTATTCTACAGCTGAAAATTTAAAAGATGGCATGATCCAGATTAGGCTGTTGGACCATCCATGAAAATTGAGTCCACATCAAGCTATATACACACCTTGTCTTCTCTTGTAAATATGGGATCTTTACATCATCAAAGCAGAGCATATTTGGACCTTCCTTTGCCAATCATGAAATATGAAACCTATTGGTATAGGTATCTAACACATCCATCCTATCATGGATTGTAAAGGTTTATATTAATATAACAATTGAAAGCGTCGATTGCAATAAGCGATGGTAAATCCAGACCTGAAACATATATATATATATATTATATTGTAAAGTCTCAGTGGGTCCGCCACACCGCAGGGCTATAGATGTTGGTTCCGCCGATAGCAATTGTGATGGCCAGACCCAAAAGCATATATATCATGCTTTATAATTCTAGCGGGTCCATAAAGCACCAAATGCATATGTGATTAGTTCATTCTTCGATTGTGATATGCGATGGGATTTCAGACTCGATATTGTTATATATCGCGTTTTATAACTCCAGCGGGTCCGAAGTCATGTAGTTTGTAAAGGATTGGGTTAATACACCACTGGAAAGGACCGATTGCGATTTGCAATGGGAAGTCAACAGAGCGCTGAAAAGGCGGAACCGATGGTTTTATGCACCAGATTTAATTCTTTTTGAGTTCCGTAGTAAACCAAAGGTTTGCGTTAATTTCATTGTATAGAGTTAAAATCAGTAGTAGAGCCGAATCCGAAGAAGAAGGCAATTGGTGTGGTTTCCTTTGTATTTTGGCCAATCAAAATGCCCGATACATACATAAGCCCAGATTAACACACAGCTAACATATTTTATCACGACTAAAATGGATTAATCATTATTTAGGCATATACAGAGGAAATCGGTAGCGGATTAAGAGAGCAAGCCAACAATTATCGTCCTCTTCTAAATTCAGTTATGTTCCTATTATTTCATGTTATTTGAGGTGTCTTTTACCCTCTGTGAAATCCTGTAATAGTTTTTAATTCAGATAGTTAGGGAAACAGTTTAGTAGTTTGACAATTTCAGAGATCAGCAACTATTTCAAAAATGTATAAAAGGAGGAAAATTTACCAACAAGGGGTTGTTGGATTTTGGAGAACCCGGAGACTAGGCCACTATATTCCTAATATAATTGTTGATTAATGAAAGAATCAGAATTTTCCATGAATTTTTGGGTATAATTTTGTAACCTTCTCTGTCATGTGTCATATTATGTTTTCTTCTTTCAAGTATAGTAATGAAGCTACAGGTCTTTATTTGCTTATGTATATAAAGTTAAAATTCCTTAAATGAGTGCTCCTATACTTGAAGTTTTCACCTTCCTTTCTAAGTTACAGATAATAGTTTCTGTGTAAGGTAGCATATTATCTTTAACTTCTCCAAGGGTCACAGATAGTAGTTTCTGTGTTAAGCAGCATATTGTCTATGATTCAGTTCTCATTTTCATAATTTTTCTAAGTGACGGATAGTAGGTTTTGTGTTAAGCAGCATATTATCTTTAAATTCTCCTTCAAGCTTTCTTCATTCATCATTTATATCTAGCAACAAATGGCATTCTGAGATGTTTTGGTCATACATGTATTAAGGGTTAAAGACCAAGTTTTCCAGGTCCTTCATTTGAGAACACAACAAACAATAAAGTGACAAATAAGTGACAACAAACAATAATCATTAATGTCTTAAGCACAATTTCTCCACAGCCAGGAAATTGGTTTCTTAAGGTACAATAGGAGGAAAATGATGAAATAGGGCTTGTGATGTGTGGATGGGAGTGAAATATGTGGAACAATAAAATGGAACCACACTACCAAAATCGAGGTTTCCCAAGTAGTGCCCTTCCTAAAGCCATAGGCCAATAAGGTATATCCCACATGACTAGAATTGAAGATTAACCCCCCATTTAAGGTGAGGTAACAAAACCATGGTAAATTCCCCTCCTTCCAAGTCACCCAATAATCCATGCCCAAAATGCCCAAGAAAAATGAGCATAAGCACCTGTTTGCACAATGAAAAATATACCCTTTAGGTTAGATTTCCCACCTTCTAACATATGCTCTCGACATATGGGTAAGGGGACATATGATGAATGCACGGAATAGAGATAAAATGACACAACATATCAACTGCATCGGTGGTTGTCAGGGGTTGTTATCTACTAGTTGAAGAGATAACTAGGAGAAAAAATTCTCCTATGGGGTCACCCACTTTTCGTGGGTAACAAACACTAACACAAGGGCCCCTCACTTCAAAAGGCCCTTGACAAAGTACATATCTTCTACTGTTATGTTTAGCATGACACCCTATACTTCAAAGCATTGCTCCACGGGATCCTACCATTAGATGATCCTCTCTAATAATCTGGGTTAACCCCTCATATTATGTGCCCCAAAGGACTTGAGGAGACCACAATTTCGCAAAGAAACCAGTGTCCATGGGTCATCCATTGCAGCCACATCATCAACCTCATATGCTCTTTCCCTCCACTCAATCATCTTGCAAACCCTACAAAACACACATATAAAACATCATTGCCTATCCATAAACCAAAATATAGAACTAACTCTTACTTCTACTGAGCTAGATCTACAATATTTTCAACATTCTATTGGAGGCTTAAGGAAGAGTTGCAATGCTTTCTTCCCTTTATACGGGAGCGTTGAAGCCTCCAACAACTCTCCCTTTTGCTCTATGAAAGAGCATTGAAGCTCATTCTCACCAGCACCTAATTTTTAGGTTAAACCAAGGAAAAGTTCATATCAAATGAAAGAGGAGGTTAAGAGATCTAACCAAGTGGTGACAGAATCTCATTTTGTGGCCTCACACCCTTGAGATTTGAAAAAAATATGATAGCAAGAGGGTTTCTTCGTAATTTTTCTCCTTTTGGGTAACAAATGAGAACAATGCTCAAAATTTCCCCTTTTTATATGGGGGAAATGGTCTCAAAATATCCAATCCAATGTTGAACCTGGGAACTTAATACTTTATAACATAACTCCAAATCTTATCTCCAAAGGTCTAATTTAAAACCATTGCTTTTTGTTTCATCTATTCTTTAACCCATCCAATCTAGGCATTGAACTTGAATGCTTTGACACCACTGTGTAATGCTCTGTCCCACCCCCTTTAATTTTTCCAGGTTGAAAGAAGGTGATACTTTTAACTAAACCAAGCTCCATGGTTTCATTATGGAAATGGGGTTAGAAAAATTATTATTTCCCAAATTTAGTAGAATTCTCTTTGGACAACACCATTGCATTCATCTTGTTGGGATCTTTTTAGCGATATAAATTTTATCTCGATCTAATGCCTGGATCAAAAGTTATGCCCTTTTAAAGAATGGACATTTAACTCCTACCATGTCAATAGGGGCTACCACATGGCATGCACACGAGACCCACGTGGCCTTGCCACATCAACTCTGACACCTACATGGTGCTTACATGGCTTATTAGCGCCTCTGTGGCGATTGCCACATCATATTTACTTTTGGTTTCCACTCATCCCAACTCCTCACACAAAACATGAATTTCCTTTGTATTCGACCATAGGGGATATCCAGGTGCACAAGAAATTTGCACTTGGCAAACGTCCCAGATCCCGAGATCCCCAGATACATCGATATCATCGTCTATCCGCAAGACATCTTAGCTTGGCCCCACATCTCGGCTTCCTCGAATTATGTCCTTACGTTCACCACCAAATGCCTCGAATTCCTGAATGCATCCACTGTTTGCAAAGTAATTTGGGCTAGCACCACAATTTCACTAAAGGGCCCCACCCTAGATTTTGTGAGAACTTTGGTTTGTGAGAATATTCGGCTCTGCACCCTTGGACTCCCAAAATGAGTCCCACACCAAATATTAGCTTTAAATTCCTTTCCCACAAGTTATTCAGGTTTATTTTAATATGACACCTCCACAAGTATGCATAAGGGAAATCTTGCCTGGATGTCTAGACTCTCGGATAAATCTGTTGAGCGCACATTGTATCTAGCCCATATACAAAACTACACCAATAACATATCTATACCTACTTTATGACAATCACGACATAACGATAGCTTACCTTTTCCCTTTCTAGGTATTCATGAGATGGATTTCTCTTCTTTTGCATATGATTTCTCTTTCTGGTTGACTTCAGTTTCCTCAACAAGAAATAATATATCCATTCTTAGGTCCATGTGTTCATCCCAAATATACCTCACAATTATTAGGATGTCACTAAAGTAAGTCACTCTTATACCAATTATTGAATACTAAGGGGGTGGGGGAGTGAATCAATATTCATAATTATTTGCATTATTTAACACTTCACCTTCATTATTAAATATGTTTCACAAGTTAAATTAGGAGATAAATACCATATAGAGTCAAATTGGAACACATACCACAATAGATTTAACATGGAAACCCATCCGGGAGAAAAACACAAAACAACTTCTTCTTTTGATATGAATGTAGGCACCAACCTACTATTACATTGTTTGCAAGCACCCACTTGTAGGAGACACTAATCCCATTTTTATATTTGATTTTTTTTTTTTTATGATCCAATAAACTTTCTAGTCTAAACATTGTAATCTTATCTCAACACCAACTCTCTACAATCTAACTTTAACACTTTAGCTCTTTGCAAATTTACCTCGGCTCTTTGCAATCTAATCTGTACACTTCAACTTTTTGTTCTGATTTTTCTCTTGTCCCTAATAAGTAATAACACTTGCAATCTACTCCTTAACATTCATATTTTTTGTCTCACATACTCACAAATGTTGTCCCTTCGCATTCACATTTGTTGTTACACTTGTTGTCTTCCTCTCGCACATACAAATATGTTTCTCCTCAATATTTACATATGTTGTCCCTCAACATACACATTTGTTGCCTCTCTCACGCTCTCTTGTTGGCACATTCACACCTACAATCCTACTGTTCGATTTACTTGACCATATATTTATATTTTCTTTCTACTCAAATTTAAATCGATCCATGATTTAGACTTAATAATGGTTTTGTCCCATAGTATTTGTTACCCACCAAAAGTGGATGACCCCATAGGAATTTTATCTCCTAGACATATCTTCAGCCGGAAGCCAACAAACCCTCATAGCCACCAGTGTAGCTGATGTATTTCGCCATTTCATCTTTGCTCTTTGATCCAGTCATATGTCCCCTTTCCCAACTGTCAAGATCGTATGTTTAAAGGTTGGTAATCTAATCCTAAAGGTATGTTTTTCATTGTGAAAACGAGTGCTTATGCTTTCTTTTTCCTTGGGCATATTTTGGATGGATTATTGGGTGACTTGGAAGAAGGAAGAACTTCAACTGTAGTTTTGTTCCCTCACCTTAAATGGGGGGTTAATCCTCAATCCTAATCCCATGGGATCTCCCCTATTGGCCTATGTCTTCAAGAAGGGAATTACTTGGGAAACCCTAATTTTGGTAGCACAGACCCTTTTTCCCATCTCATATTTTTCACTCCCCTAGTACATTACAAGCCTATTTCACCATATTCCCTCTTTGGGTCCACATGACCACTAGGTCCACAAGGAACTAGTGTGCCCCCTTCCCTTATCCACATGTCTAGGTCAGGGATGGAATTGATGCCCCAGAGGGCGATGCACCTAAAATAATGTTAAAATCCTATCATCGCTACAAGCAAGAAACAAAAGAAAATAATATCATAAAATGCAAACCAAACATGAGCTCTACCAAACATGTGGGAAAAAACCAAACATGAGTTGTACCCCTTCATCATGACTATCACCCTGGTTCCTAGGGCCCATGAGTGCCCCTACATAATTAAAAGAACCCATGCACCTCCCAACCCTTGGTGGGAAATGAACTTCCCCCCACCCCCCGTCCCTTAAGGGGGTAATAGTTGTTACACATCTCTCACAGCATGATATCATCTCCTAGAGCCTCGAGCAGTAATACCAAGGAAAATCAAGAAAAGGAAAAAGGCTAATGAAGAAGGGTGGAAAAACAAAGGTCGGGGTAACTCATGTATCAATAATTTCTCCCTCCTACATCTATACATCCAAATGTGTTGGCATACCCCATCATTACCATCCTTGAACCCATGGCACTTGGCTTTGAGATCCCTGTGTCCCCATCCATCTCATCATTATTCACATAACCCATATCAATTAAAGGATGTACCTTGGACCTTTATTCCCCTTAGGGGTTGGTAACACCTAATAGGGTTGTTTATTAGCCACTCCTACCTAGGGAGGTAATGTTATTACAAGCTTAAAACCTTGAATTTGGCAGGGAATGCCACTATGAAGTCTCAATGTGCCCTTGATTTACAAGCTTGGTTCATTTAGATGCAATAATGAATTATTGTACCTTATGTTGAGGAAGTGCATTGGATCTTATAAGCAATTGGCAGGTGGATTCATCATGGGTTGGAAAACTTAATTGGGGCCCAAGCCCATTAGAGGATCATATTGACACTCTCAAGGACAGTGATAAGAGCCATGGGGCTCCATCGTGTGTTAGAATGTCGTTTCATGTCATGGGCACCTTCGAGACCTTCAGCAATATGCTCATTGCCCCATATCATTCGCAAGATTATGAACTTGGACTAGTGTGCCCTGTCCATCTTAGCATATTATGGTAGTGGATTCAAGTCCCATACTAGGTTTGTCTTAGCCCATGAGCCATGGGAGGGAAAGCACCATCATCAAAGCCCTCATCATTGGAGCATTATAGGCTTTCCTATCATCAGGAGGCCCATGAGACCAGTTCTTGCGCCCCAAACCCAATTTGGTGCCCCATATGATTACTTGCATGGAGACTAAGGGGTCACCTCATTGTTCAAGATTTATAGAGCCCTCTCTCTCATCTTGGAACTTATAGGACTCAATGTTGCCCTCCAACAACCCTACATCAGCATTATGTCATCAACTCAACTAGCATTTGGATGGATAATTTATAATTTGAGAAAGCTACTTGGTCAGCTTGTGACCAAGGCTTGTTTATTGCCCATTATTTTAATGTTTTGGGGGCTCAGTAGGCTAATTCGACTTAGTGAGATTCATATTAGTAGAAATCACTCTCATTTGTGAGAGATCATCATCACTTGGATTTTTCTCTTGTAAAAGACCTCGCACTTTTTCTTTAAACCTATTTGAGACTCTTTGATGCATTTTGACATCTGGAGCTGAAATTTTTGATCTTCTTTAGAGCAACCTCATGATTTGTGGATGGATATATCATATTGTCATCTTGTAAGTGCTTCTTGTTGAATATTTTCTTGGAATAATGTCTAATGTATGGAATTTTTGCAACTAGGTTAATGCTCTTATGCCCTAATTTGTTGAATATCATTTTGGAAATCTATTTGGTTCACAATTGCATATGTTACTCATCGTAAGGAAATTGATGAATGTTCCTAGTGGATGAATTTTTGTCTTTCTTCCATATAACTCCATAAATTTTGAGTGGATAAATGTTGAAGGTTGGTAGCTAAGGCATAAATATGTATCCTTAAGGACAATTTTGGCCAATTTAAATGTATTGAGGACTCCGTAGCCCAAAGGACTAGGCACTAGTCCAAGGAACTTAGTGATCAACTCCTCTCTTCTCCATATTTTCTCCTCCTAAAATTTTTGGCCCCTTTCTTTAGATGACTAGGCTAGGGCATCAAGTGAATCCCTATAAAGAGTGAATTTTGGGATTACATGAGGACAAGACCTTTCCTTGGGGTTTTTCTTAGAGGATCTACAAATTTGATGGATTTCTCAGAATTTATTATCCATAAAATCTTGTGCCCTAGGTATGACCTAGAAGGGAAACCCCTGCTTGTTTCTCCCAGACTAAGGGACTTTCTTAAGGGTTGTATGAGCATAGTATTCAATGGAATAAATCTCAAGAAACCCTTTCTTCTTTTTGTCTTGACCTTGGGAGTGCCTTGGAAGTAGTTCTTCCCACAATTACTCATAAAACCATAGGTCTAGCGTAAGTATTTCTCAGGTCTCTCAGAGGGAGCGAAGAGCCTCTTGGAAGTGTTAAATCATCACATAGAGCTCCTTTGAGAGGTCATACCCCATCACTTAGAGTCTTGATCTTAGGAATACATATTGTCATCATAAACCTCAAACCCTAAGTCTTGATCTCCTCCTAGGCCTTTCTTGGAGAGAGTTTAGCTTCCTTGAAGCATTGAGCCATTGTTTTGTCTCTCCTTGAATGATGTTTGTGGAATCACATCATACCTAAATCATTTATCTATTCGTTCTAATTGATTCCCTTCCTACTGGGACTCTTCCCATCAATGAAAGTTTGTAAAGAGTAAGGGACTTTGACTAAGGTGACAGAGGGTCATTATCCCATTGTTGTCACTTAGTTTAGTAGTTGTCCCTTAGTTTTTCCCTTCCTTACATCCCTGATAGATTGTGTGGTAACAATATTGACTCACGGTATTGACACATGGTATGGACTTTAAGACCACCAAAAGGTAAAGATTATTTTCCCACTTTTATACTTATTCCTATACATTTTGAAGTGAAATTTTTACCTTTTATGCTAAATTGAATAGGAGCAAAGACAGTGGTTGAAGCTCCCTGCATGCACTGCAACTCCACACTCAGGTGTCACAACTCCTCTATATAATTCTGGTGTATTTTTTGCAACTCTAATCCCAGACATCATTTCTGCAACTCTGGAACTACCATTCACAATGATGATTATGCTGCAGCACACCCTGGACATACTAGCATAGTTATAACACTCGAACTTCCATTCCATGTTTGAAATTCCTAGTTTCTCATTCTACAACTTTGAATCATTCTTTCTAGCACAATAGTGAACACTCTAGTTGTCTGATTAGGAAGCACTCCTCATGTAGAAAGATGACAAAGGAAAGAGGACAACCAAATAAAGAATCCAAATCGCCATTGTTGGAAGGAGGACGTTGCACCCATCCACGTTGGATGCAAATTAGATCCAAATCCATGATGCATTAAAACATTCTTTCTATGTTAAGATACTTCCATAAAGTCTAACTTGACCCTTGTCAAGATTTGACTCTGGAAACCGCATCACCTAAAAAATATATCACTAAACACTCGATAACCCAAGTCACTTTGATGGCTCAAAATTCACGTGGTGTCTTGATAATAGGTAGACCATCGTTAAATATCCTACATAATGTTTTTAACAACACATCATAGTATAGTCTTGTTAATACTACATTGAGCTCATACTCCAATCACTTCCATGTTGAACCTTATCCTTAACCTTGACATGCAACTCCTCATGAATTCTCTCATTACATAAAACAATGCACATTTCACAATTGATTGCACAGAAGGATTTTCTGCATTCGAGTTTCTTATGTGGTGCCCTTTATCTGAAATAGCATACCCCCATTCCACATCAAGAAATTCCTTCTGAATTTGGGGGTTTCCATTTAACACTTGGTTATATTTCTTCATGACTTACCCACATCAATGAGAAAAATTATTTTTACATAAATGACAACACTTGTTCAATAGTTTCTTGGTTAGGGTGGTTCATTCTACGTTTTAGGGTTGCCCTAGCTAGGGTGGAAGGTTAAGTGTGGCACCTTTAGGCCATATTGATTTTATGATGAAATCACACTTGAAGAATAAAGTAATTTTTGGTTGTTTGTTCTAGGCTTGGACTTCATTCAATGACCTGAATGTCCTTGAGGGTGATTTTAGGGGATAACATGACATGTTTAACATCATTCGTTTGTTGTGGTCAAGGAAGTAAGTCTCATGTCTAATTATTCATTAAGGAACCATAATTTCCATCCATAACAATTTCCCTCAAATGCCATTTATGAAACATTTCCTTGTCATTTCTAAGTCTAGTCTTCCTTGAAACAAACACATTATCTACATCAAAAACAAAATCTTTAGTGGTCTTAGTTACAAAGTTAGGATTTAACAATATTCATTTATTTTAGAAGTTCCAATATGACCTTCATCATTATCAATCAATTCATTTCCAAGGTTTTGACTCATAGTCAATCCTACAATAAATTTGGATTAGAAGTTAATTTAATTTCCCTAAACAATTCAAAAAATAGACTAGTCAACTCAAAGTGTAAGTCAACCAATTCAAAATTCTTTAATGTTTCAATTGAATTTCAATTCAAGATACTTGAATAATATGTCAACAAAGTAGTACTTGAGGTTTTCTCATCAAACATATAAAAAAATTTGTGAATCACTTCCTATTTGATTAGATCAAATAGTGATGTGCTTTCAACTCTTTTGAGCATTCCACCATAAGACAAGAATGACCCTTGGGATTCATCCCCTTCCATTTCTCATATGGAATATGAACCCAAGCCACATATTTATAGGTTTTGAGTTGTCCAACTGAAGGCTTTCTTCCACTCCATTTTTTCAAGAGGAATAACATCTAATTTTTCTAAGATGTAGATTATATTCAAAAGGTAGTTTAAACAAAAAAAAAAACAATAGTTGATGTTTGTTTTATGTAAATAAAAAATCCAACCATCTCAATGAAATTCCTATTCTTCCTCTTAGAAACTTCATTATACTAGTGAATCTAAGTTATATATCTTGACTGACATATTATTTTGTGTCTCAAATTTCTTGCTCACGTACTCGCCTCAATCATCAGACTTCTCGCAATTCATGGGTTGACTAAATTGGTTTTATCCAATGACCTAAATTCCTTGAATTTCTCAAAACCATGTCTTTTCTCTTCAAATATATACCTAAGTCAATCTCGAGAAACCATGAATGAAGCATAAAGCATACCTTGCACTCAATAGGGAAATTCGATTCATTACACACATGTCATTGTGCACAAGTTCCAACTGAGTTTTTACTCTCTAATACTTTCCTTTCTCAAAATACGTCTTGGTGATGCTTACCAAGTACAAAACTCTTACACACACCATCTCGAGGGGCCATTTTGAGAATTCAATGGGTCATCTTCAACCTTATGATCAATATCATGCTTTTCAAATTTGAATGTCCCAATATTCCATGTCAAATATTGCTTCATCATTAATCATATTTGTGAATGTAATTAATCCTACATAATTCTTTGGATAATCATGAAACTTAAAAAATCCATCTTTGGAACCAAGTATACCCTTATAAAAAAGATAAAAAAATTCATTGTTAATATATTTTACAACAAACCTATCAAGCCAAAACTCAACCTTTTTTTTGTTCTATGAGTTATGGTATAAACAACAAATTTGCACCAAGTTGTGATACATGGTAAACATCATTAATCACAACCTTTTCACACTTGACCATGCAACTACCATCAACAATAAGGGAATCATAATATGCACCAAATATGCTTTGTTCCTTTACTTTACTTAATGAAGAAAATAGAGAGTCATCCTTAGTCATAAGGTTTGAAACACAAATGTCCGCTATCCACTTTCTTAGAGATGTGTGAGAGTGAAAAGCCAGAAAGGAACTAATATAATAATGTAAACTCATCACCCTTACATTCTTGAAAACATTTCTACTAAACACATATTTAATTACTTATTTTCTCACTTTCGATCACATTGGCCCTTCTCTTCAAGATCATCAATCTTTTTCCAAAAGAGATTTTGAAAGTGTCATGTCTTCCCAAACCACTAATAGATCTTCTTATTCTTACCCTTATTGGTTTATTTATGAACATTGATAAGTTACTTCCCTATGTTTACTAGGGTGTCATGACTCATATCACAATCTCCGCCATGGCTCATATTTGTATTGTCATCTCAAGCTCTTTCTCTATAATTATATCAATCATTTCCCTTAATGAAATGAATTTGTTGCTTGTTATCAAGCTTACCTTCATCAATAAACTTTTCATGTGCCTTAATCAATAGAGTACCGTAATAATCAAAAGTATAATCTTTACCATTTTCTTTCCTTGAAGTCAAATTTTCATGGAATCATAGATCAAAAAACACCATAGGGTGTTTTAAAATTCATTAGCATCAATTCTATTAGTTAACATTCCTTGTGAAGCCTTTTCCACATCCATCTACATTAAAACTATAATTCCTTAATGTGAGCCAAATTATCATCAATACTAATGACAGAGAGAGATTTCAAATAGATCAACCCTTTCAAGTTGTATAACCTCACTTCCATCAATCTTAGGAATAATGTTTAAGCTATTCCATGCTACATACAAGAAATTGAACCCACTAGTATGGAACTTGATCTTCTTAAAATGTAGGTTAGCATAACCCCTACGACCTCATCTTTCTTGCCATAGCAAGAACTACTCAAGATCATTTTTTGTATTATGAATAATAATTTTATAAGCTACTCTAATGCTTTTCTATTTAACCAAGTCTCCTTATCTGATGCCCACATGCTATACTTGCACCCATTGAGCACCACAAGTTCTTGTTTAAAATTGTAATGTTCCTTCAGCAAACCTTGATCCAAGTCTTGCGAGTCCAAACAAGTTGATTGCTTACTTATCAATAAAAAATAAGCATAAATGGTTTCAATATGATGCAACAAGCTCAAAAATGCCTTGCAACAATTGGAATCAAGATAGGATCCTCAAACCCTGGAGTATTGATACCATGTTGGAAAGAGGAGTATTTCAGAAGTAGATAACTAAGAATCCAAGAAGATTGGGTGGTATTAACAAACACTATTATATCCTTGAATCACTCGTAACATTGTAAGAAAACAAAATATTGCTTTGATTGATAAAATACTCTATGAAATCATCTATAAATACTTGAATGTTTAACCAATTTCCCTAAAACCATTTTGATATGCTAAACAAATATTATCCAAGTTATCCCTCTAGTGGTTAGGTAAATCCACCTTTTTGACTCTTTTTGGTCTCTGGTAGGTTACTTTGTTCGAAATTGGGTAGCTCGGAAGGTATTTCCAAGTGGAGGAAACCTACCGAAAGTAAGTTGGTTGGGAAAGTTACCTAAGTGGTTGGGCTTTTCACCCAAAGTTGTGGGCTTGAGACCCAAGTTAATTAATTGTTTAATCTAATTTGTTGTTGAGTGGTAAAATAGATGTTTCTTCATGGACAAGGAAAACCCCCAAGTCACTCACACAAAAGTATAAATAAGAGGTCAAAGGAGAGGCCTAGATACACAAGTGGAGGAATACTTTCAATTGTGGAGAGGGAGACTAAAGGACCAAGCCATAGATCTTCCTTAGAGGAGAAACAGTAGCAAGGAGGTCGAGTTTCTCCATGATCTCGTCAGCTGAAGGAGTTGCTACCAAAAGGGAGAAGGAGGTTGGGTAGGATGATCTAGACTCAATGCTAGAAGGTTGGATCTATAAGAAGAAAGTCAGATTTGAGTGTTGGAAGGTCAGATTTGCAAGAAGAAAGTCGGATCTATGATATGAAGAAGCAAATATAACATATCGAGAAGTTGCAGTGTATTTGCAGAAGGATTGGTTGCAAAGGATAGCAAACAATCCAAGGAATGTCAGATGAAGGAAGGGCTTAGGTATGCATTTGTGTTTTTTATTGAGCAAATTGAAGATCTAAAGGATTATAACTCAAACCCTAAGTTTTGTATACTATGTATACTAGTTGTATCAAAGATCTCTAGATCCCATGAAAAATTAACATACTTGTGTTAGTTGGGACCAGTTCAATATGTCCAATCTAACCAATTAATTTGCATAGCCTACTAGCCAACCATTTAGTTAATTGTTCACTAAATGCTTAAATCATGCCAATTGAACCCAAATTTGGATTTAAAGTGAGGCTATAACAATATTGGAATCTGAAAGAAAATAAATATTTACATGATTATTAATCAATGTGGGCCTTATAATAAATAAAAAAGAGACTCGCTCACCTAGGTGTTCAATGTTCGCATTGTCCTCAATGCAGATACGTTGAAATTCTAATATGAATTTTATGATATTCCCCTCTGGTTAATTCTATCACAAGTACAATTATTTCACTATGTGATCAACATATTCCACATGCATTTCTTCAAAATATATTATTCTACCAAATAATTATTTAGATACTAAATTTGTAGTTTTCTTAGCTTCTTAATTATTTTGAAACTCATTTTTTCATGCTTGTAATGTCGAATGATGATATTTTAATAAGGAACAGCCTTTTTATCAATATATACTATAGGTTTATAACCCAATAATATGTGCAATATTATTCTTCTGGAATATTTTTTAGGCGTATAAAATCTAATTGGAGACATGGTCCACCTACAATAACTATATAATTTCTTAGTGAGGTCCATATATTATGATTAAGGAACTATGCAATTCATACCAATCTCAATTAGCGCAATCCAAGTTTCCTTAATATGTGGAGGATTTTCCATGTCAGGGATATACTTATAAATCCAAAGAATCATAATGAGGGGATTGTTGGCCTTCCTCGTTAGTGTAAAATGATTATGAAAATAGAAAACTTAACACTAGAAAATTAATAAGCTTCTATTAATTTAATATTATATTATATGATCAATATGAACTATATATATAAAAGAATGTTGAATTTATTTGACCCCTACAAAGGGTGCCAACCATGGGAATCTCGTCGTTGTTTTGATATGTACACTTAGAAATAATATTATATGATACGATAAATATGAACTATAAATAAAATAATGTTGAATTGGTTTGACCCTTATGAAAGGTGCCTAACCATGGGAATCATATCGTTGTTTTGATATGTGTACCTAGAAATTAAAACAGGGTGGCAATATAGCCCTCATCTGAGGGATTGCATATAAGAAAGTACTTAGGGGATTGAGGAGGGTGAGGTAGAACCATGAGAGAATGTCGAAATGATGGATATAGCTGAATAAGAGTCCTAGGAAGGACACTCAAATTTTTATCTTGCTTTCAAGTCAGCTTCAAGATTAATAATGGAAACTATTGTGATTGTTATCACTCAAAAGTTTTTCTTGGTTGTGAAAGAAAACACCTAAGGTAACCTTTTACACCCAACTTTTAGGTTGGAGGCTAGCCCTTCCAACCCAAAGAGGGCCCTCTCTTACAGCTTAATCACCAAGTGTCACCTCAACAACTGACTATGTACTTAATGCAATGTATAGATCTTTAGTTGAGTGGTGTTGAAAAGGGTTTGGTTGGGTATGGGAGAGACAATCCACTGGGAAATGGAGTAAAATAAGTCTGAAAACCAATTTATAAGGTGTCAAGATGCTGGTGATAGTCAATTAAAATATGGGACCAAGGTAGTTGATGGTTTCTTAGACAAAGATATCATTGAGTATGGTGGTAGAAAAGACAAAACAACCCATCAAAACAAAGCATCTAACAAGGATGAATTATTTTTAAACTTTATATAGAATGGTGATACTTGAATGTAAATGAAAATAGAGCATGGAAAATGAATTCTATCTTATATATCTTCATTCAATTACACATAAGAAAAACATTTGATAAGAACAGAGAAAGAAAAGCAAGTACTTAGAACACTTACTAGAAAACATCAACACAAGAATTCCTAGTTCAACTACTAAATTCTTTTGATCTTGGTCACTTATATTCACAATGCAGAGTTTGAGTTACATACATAATACTCTCCATTTCTCAAAATCCCAACCCTGATCTATTACAATTCCTCTAATTTATACAAAAATTGCACACGTTTTGAGATCCACAAATCTGGAAAGTTTTTAATACAAAATACTATAAATATATACATATCCTACCAAGATCCAAAAAAAAAGGATTTGAAAACCTCCTCGTCCATCTTTAGTTTTTTGTCAAGTCGAATTGATGAGGTGGCTCTCCAACTAAAAGTTGATTGGGCATTCTTCTAAAAGTACAAAAAAAATAATTCTAGTGAATTTCTAAAAAAATAGGCTCCAAATATTCCTTCGTATCTCCTAAATTGTGATAGTTGTGTAAAAACTGAAAGATGTTTTTGTAAGTTGGTCCATTATCGCAAAAAACTATTTTGGTTTTCAAGAATTCATTTCCAAACGTTTAGAAACTCCACTTGAAAATGGTGACTAAATAAAATAAAAAGAAAGTGTTGTTGTAGGCGTTGAAAAATGATTTCATAATGCCTTTATAAAATGAAAATTATAGTGGCTTCGGTCATGAAACTTGGTTTGTGTTATGAAACTAGCTCACAAAAATATAGAAAAGATATTTGAATGCCTTAGAATTCAGCCTCTTCGAGGGGGCAACCTCCTTTACATTACACAAATGAATAATTCTTCGATGATACAAATGACAAGACCTCCTTTCTATATATAGGAGTCTAAGGAGTCATAATATAATCAGAGCCGATATAACAATAATAATGTAAGGGCACAATAATAACAATAGTGGGCTTCTATGGGGCACAATAGTAACAATATGGGGACTACATGGGTACAACAATATAATAAGGGGGTTGTACTAATAACAATAAGGGGTTACACTAGTAGTAGAGGGGCCTAACATGCCCCTCTCCTTCAAAAAGTGTTTTCCTCAACACTTGAGTAGTTCTTGATGCTTCTGTAGAATATTCTTGTCCTCCAATGTGGAATCTTCAGCAGTGAGTTCTTCCACTTGATGAGATACTCTGAAATTGATCAATTTCGTAGCTGTCGGGTTCTTGTTTCTGTGATTGCTCTGGGTTCCAATATGGTCTTTCCTTCCTCTTCAAGTTCTGGCAATATTGTTTGAATTGGGATCTTCTGCAACTTTTGAATAGTGGCCACACTTCTTTGTCCTTCTTCCATTCATCCCTTGCTTCGTTTATCCAATCTGGTTGGATAATAGAAATAGCACAAAACAATGCTTCCACATCCTCATCCTTGAAGAGTCTTCCCATTCGGTAAGGTCGCCATTTTTTAAGTGCATGTAATATTGCCAACATTTCCTTCTCATAAATAGCTTGCTTGAGATGTAGTAGTAAAAATACCCAATCACCTACATCAAAACATTTTTCACTACGATGTTGATCTACCTGTTGTTTCGTTTGATTTTGCACTGAAGTGGCATTATCCTTTAAAAGTTGGAGAACTTGTTGTTGATGCTTGATGTGATCTTTCTCTGCTTGAACCTTTTTCTTCTTGATATATCCTTCTATCTCTAGAGTTTGAGGAGTGGTAATTTCTTCCAATCCTTTACAAGATATGGTCGGATTCATTTCTTGATGCTCGATGTGATCTTTCACTTCTTGAACATTTTTCTTCTTGATATGTCCTTCTATCTTGATAGTTTGAGGAGTGGTAATTTCAAAAAATGAATTACAAGATATGGTTGGATTCATTTCTTCTTTCTCGATGTGATCTTTCACTTCTTGCACCTTTTTCTTCTTGATATGTCCTTCTATCTTGATAGTTTGAGGAGTGGTAATTCTTGCCAATGCTTTACAAGATATGGTTGGATTCATTTCTTCTTTCTCTAGGGTTGGTTCCTGGTGTATATACTCTTCTTTTGATGTTTCTTGATCCTTTTCTTCCTCCTCTTCATAATCTATGTAAAATAATTTCTTCTCAACAAACTTATGACCTTTAGTGCATTTGCTATCACAATTGTAACAAAGCCCTTTTTCTCTTTTCTCTTCCAATTGTTGTGGTGTAACCCTTGTAGGTTGTGGAAGGCTAGGAGAAACAACACTTCCATTATTATAGTTGTGAGGGGTATGCTTCCTGGTTTCCATAATTTTGCTTTCCAGTATGTCACAAAGCCCTTTTACTCTTTCCAATTGTTGTGGTGTTGCTCTAAAGAAGGTGTTGCTCTTTGTATCCTCATAATGTGCTATCATTTCCTCCGTGAAAATTGACCACATAACAAGTTGTTTATGAGAACAAAGCCCTTCATACCATAAAAATTGATCTGGTTCTAAATATGAAGATGTAATACATACCTTTTGTAACAGTGGTACACCATGTAGATCAAAATATTTCTCCATCTGAAATATCCAATTTACCGGATCCTTGCCATCAAACTTCCTCATCTTGTTTTTTCTTGATTTTAGGAGCTTGATCTTGAAATGAATGTAACTCTGCACTTTCAAATCTTTAAGTTCTAAAATTGCGACCTGTAGTAGCCCTCTACGTCCTCTTTCCAATGCCACCAGTCTGATCCAAATTGGATTCTCCAAGAAAGAGTTATGCACAATCTCCCAAGATGACCTGATTATAGACCTTTCCAGAAGAGCGAACTTTTATGAAGTGCCACGTGTCACTGTTTCGACCTTTGGCTCTGAAAAATATATACAAGAAACTACAGTCTGTCCTATTTCTGTACCTTCTTACGAAATTTCAATCCAATTCTCAGAGAAAAAGTTATGATGATTTTCCCCAGGTCACCTATTTGGAATGTAATTCAGGAGTCTGCAAAAAGACCAACTTCCTCAGATCATATCTCCGCAAATATAGTGCAAAAAGCTCTAAAATTCGAACCCGAGGTTCAGTGTGATTTCATCTCAAATGGGTTTTTCTTTTCGCTTCTGAAACGTCGGAGAAAAAAATTTATAGCGAAAATTCCTTGATGACCTGTTTGGAGTAGCGAAACCCTAGAATCCAAAGCTTTGATACCAAATGTTATGAAACCAGCTCACAAAAAGACAGAAAAGATAGTTGAATGCCTTAGAATTCAGCCTCTTCGAGAGGGCAACCTCCTTTACATTACACAAATGAATAATTCTTCGATGATACAAATGACAAGACCTCCTTTCTATATATAGGAGTCTAAGGAGTCATAATATAATCAGAGCCGACATAACAATAATAATGTAAGGGCACAATAATAACAATAGTGGCCTTCTATGGGGCACAATAGTAACAATATGGGGACTACATGGGTACAACAATATAATAAGGGGGTTGTACTAATAACAATAAGGGGTTACACTAGTAGTATAGGGACCTAACAGTTTGATTTTTATTTAACGTTTGAAATGATCATTGATGAACACAAAACCTTAAGGTATCTCTCTTATCCAAAAAGTCAATATGCCTTATAGCTAAAATTACTTCAAAAATGCTTAACATGACTTTCTCTTCAGTTTTAAAAGTAACTGAACCAAATCAAGACAAAGTAAACTCCTGCAAACAATTTTGAATTTTTTGGACATGTAAACAAGGTGCTAATAGCTAGCTCCAATGGGGATGTTGTCCTCCCTATGAGGCAACAAATAACTCGAAGACAAAGTTCCTAACCCATTGGGTTGTTCCCAAGATCTGAGACCAACAGCCTACATCCTGTACATGTATCCTGCTTTTTCCAAAACATTCAGCTGGAAAGAAAACTGCAAACTGGAAACCAAATTGGACACCGCTGAAAAGAATATTACTGCAATCGGAAAACATATATTGAAAAAATGAACTAAATATTGTTGAAAATGATGCTCAACTGTGAGCTTATTCGCACACCAGCCTATTCTATGTTGCTGAAAAACACTGCAAAATGAAGTTATATCAAAACATCAGTGTAACCACGAAAGAAAATAGCTATTAGACAAAATTTTGCTTTCTCTCACTTCAAATAGAAAAAAACAAAAATTTGAGCACTGACAACTCAAATTGCAACTTGAATGCAATATTTGTATTGATTTAGAAAATAAGATCTAACTTCAGTCTTTAAAAACATGAATGACTACCTTTTCTTTCTGATCAACAAGCAGAGAAGTGTATTCTTCATGATTCCCTATTGGTTACTATGTGTGATGAAGTTTATCACTGTCAAATAACATGGCTGAAATTTGTTCTTTCCTCTAATCATTCACATCAGAGAAAGATTTTGTAATCTCTTGAAAGGATTCAAAAAGAAAATCCACATCATATGTATCAAAAACATCAAAAGTTGACCTTTCATGTGATTCATCGAGAATGTCATTTTGGCCTTTAAACATTTCTAAATGTGTCATTTCAATAGATGTGACAACATGAATAGATTATGCACCATCCAAGGGATCTAAAACATCCTGCTCTTCTTCATTATTTTCTTGCAACCATGGGTTATTATCATCATGAATTGATTCATTTCCTAGAGTTTCCATGCATATAATTTCAGGGATCTGATTTTCATAAGTTTCTTCATGAATCAAAGACTCAAGAAATGAATGAGCTAAAAAACCATTTGATTGGTTGTCCTCACTTGTATCTTGATCACATAAAATTTGAACATCTTCTAAAGAAGGAACATGAATCTCTACATCAAAATATTGATCTATTTCATTTTCAGCTAAGGGAGAAGTTATTGTTTGCTGGTAGTTTCCCTGAGTATCATGGAATCTAGGTTTTACTATCTCTTCCTAATGAGAATACATTTCAAACAAGGATTCTCTAATCTCGTCATCTATTAGGTCTTCATCATCAATATCAATTCCCTTGTGTTGAAAAAGACTTTCAAAATTTCCACAGAAATTTTCAACCATCACTATATATGGGTAGATTTCCTTATAGTTCTTACAAAAAACTACATAGAAATCTTTCAAGGAATATGTGCTAGCATATGGTAAATCTTCATACCATGACGTTGCCAATCCTTCTAAGGTTTTCATAAACATCTTCACCAAGCAGTGTTCATGCAATTCAATACCAACTCTACATATATGTATATGAAACTTAACCAAATGAAACGCAACATCATCTTATTCTTGATCTTTGAATCTTGGCAAGTATTTTTACCAATATATAAGAGGAATAAGGTTTGGAAATCCAGGAATATGAGCACGATTCATAGGAGATTACCTTGCAAATTTGTAAGCGTCTATGGAATCCATTTTGAAAACAATGGAGTCACTAGGAAACTCTTTATGCTACGGATTCTTCATACAATGGAGTCACCATGAAAGTTTCGAGCTCTGGATTCTTCTGAAATTGTAGTTGTTAGGTGAATGATGCACATCTTGATTATGTTTGGTCCTTGTTCACCATCAATGATCAGAACTAGATCTTTGTTGTTCTTTCATAGGGAGGATTCAACCTTCGTTCCCCGACAATGGCACCAACATGTTATCAGTCAAGAATGTTTCTTGCCTATGAAAGAAAAATCCTAAGGTAACATTTTCAACCAAAATTTTAGGTTGGAGACTAGCCCTTCTAACCAAGAGAGGGCTCTCTCTTACAGCTCAATCACCCAATGTCACCTCAGTAACTAATTGTGTACTTAATGCAATGGCTATATCTTTAGTTGAGTGGTGTTGAAAAGGGGTTTGCTTGGGCATTAGAGAGACAAAGCATTGGGAAATGGAGTGAAATAAAGCTGAAAATCAATCTATAACGTGTCAAGATGCTCGTGATAGTCAATTAAAATATATAAGGGTAGTTGATGGTCTATTGGACAAATATATCGTTGACTATGGTGGTAGAAAAGAGAAAACCCATGAAAACATAGCATCTAACAAGGATGAATTATGTTTAAACTTTACAGAGAATAGTGATAGTTGAATTTAAATGAAAATAGAGCATGAAAAATGAATTCTATCTCATATATCTCCATTCAAATACACAAAAGAAAAACATTTGATGATAATAGAGAAAGAAAAACAAGTACTTAGAACGCTGACTCGAAATAATGAACACAAGAATTCTTGGTTCAACTGCTAAATTATTCAAATCTTAGTCATTTAGATCAACAATGCAAAGTTTAAGTTACATACACAATAGTCTGCACTTCTCATAATATCAACCCTGATCTATTACAATTCCTCTAATTTTTACAAAAATTACACAAGTTTTGAGATCCACAATTTCTGGAAAGTTTTTAATACAAAATACTAAAAATATATACATATCCTACCAAGATCCAAAATAAATATATCTGAAAACCTCCTCATCCATCTTGAGTTTGTTGTCATGTTGAATTGATGAGGTGTCTCTTCAACTGAAAGTTGATTGGGCATTTTTCTAAAAATAGAAAAAGTTAATTTGGGCAAATTTCTGAAAAATAGGCTCCAAATATTCCTTTGTATCACCTAAACCGTGATAGATGTGTAAAAATTGAACGAGGTTTTAACAATGTAAGCTTTGAAACAGGAACTCTGGCCAAAAAGCCCCGTAAAAACATAAAAAACAGTGCTAAAAACGAAAAGTGTTGATGCTGAAATAACACTTCTTTTTTCTAAGGTAAATTTTCAACATGTTTTAAAAATGGCGGTGAAAACCAATTTTTTGTGCAAAAATTGTCCAAAAAACACCCTTAAAATGAAAAGTGTTGACGCTGGGATAACACTTTTTTTTTCAAGGGTAAAATTTCAACATTTCGAAATAATGGCATAAAATATTTTATCATGACCCTGAAAAACATTAAAATTTAAAAATAAAAAATGAAAACATAAAATTAAAATTAAAATTAAAAAATTAAAACAATGAAATAACACAAAACAAACAAAAAAGTTTTAAAAAAACTAACAAAACATATATTAAAATATACACTAAAAACAAAACATAAAATAAAAATTAAGAAAAAAAAATTAATAAATAAAAAATAAAAATAAAATCAAATATATAAAAAAAGACAACCAAAAAAAAAATCAACCATAAAAATGTAAAAAACAAAAAAACAAAATTAACGATAAGAATTAAAAAACTAAAAAAAGAAAATTATAAATTATAACAAAAATAAATAGTAAAAAAATAAAAAATTAATTATCTTGTAAACCATTAAAAAAAAAATGGCAAAAAAAAACTATAAAATTAAGTAGGTAAAAATAGAAAAATCTAAAAAAATTAACAAAAAAACTAAAAAAAAGAAACGAATGCTACAATACTGGAGCCCACCAATCGCATCGGACCTCGGCCAAAGGCAAACCCCGATTGTGATGAACGGTTGCGGACCCGACGAGAATATCAACTGCAATTTATATAATATCGCGTCCAGGAGGATAACATATGCTTGTTCTATAACCTGCCCTTCGGGCAAGCCCATCGCTATGTTTTAACGAGCCTAGCGATAGGGAAACTCGTTCTCGTCTAAAGACAAGTTTGTCGCTATTTAATCATTTTAACGAGTCTAACGACAAGGAAAACTCAGTCCTTTTCATTTTTAGAGAGTCTGAAAAGGTACAGAAAGTTAAAAACAGACTAGATTTTAAAAAAATAAAAAATAGAAAATTAACAAAAAAAAAAAAAAATTAAAACTACTAAAATTAAGATTAAAATGTTGATTACTTAAAATATATATATATATATATATAAGACCAAAAAAAATAAAAATAAAAAAATTATCTCATAAACCATAAAAAAAAAAAAAAACAAAACAAAAACAAAAACAAAAACATTAACAAAAACAAAATTAAAATAATAATAATAATAATAATAATTTAAAATTAAGTAAATAAAAAAAAATAAAAACTAGATTAAAAAAATAAAAATTAAAATTAAAAAAGTTTAACAAAAAAAAATCTAGTAAAATTAATATTAAAAACATATTAAAAAAAAAAACAAAAATTAACTCAAATTATATATATATATATATATATATATATATATATAATAAATAAAATTTAAAAATAAAAAAATGGCATAAAATATATGTCTTTTCAGATTAAAAAAAAAACAAAACAAAACAAAAAACATTAAAAGCAAACAAAGGGAATGCCACAGTTATTATGGATAGGACAGATTATAATAATAAGATGGAAGAACACCTTAACAAAAGTGGCTGCTATAAAGTTCTTAACAAGGACCCTAGCAACAAAATCCTTCGCCAAGTGAGTAACAAAATAAAAAACTCCTCTCTTGATTCTACTATTAAGAACAAGTTAATACCTAATAACGCCATCATCCCTAGAATATATGGTGTGCCTAAAATCCATAAATCCGGAGTCCCATTGAGACCCATAGTGAACACTATAGGTTCACCCACTTACTGGTTAGCAAAATACCTTGCTAACAAACTTAGACCTTTATCCGGTAACACTCCCTCTTACATCAAAGATTCTGCTTCTTTCATAGAATGGATTAAAAACCTAGAAATTAGTGACAATGACCTCCTGGTTAGCTTTGACGTAGTGTCTCTCTACACTATGATTCCAGTAGATGAAGCCATAGAAGTATTGAAGAAAATCACAGACCTTGAAATGGTGGAACTAGTAAGCATTTGCCTTAAATCTTCATACTTCAGTTTCAAAGGAAAAATCTATGAGCAAACTCATGGTGTTGCCATGGGCTCTCCTTTGTCACCATTGATTGCCAACTTATACATGGAACATTTTGAACAAATGGCCCTTAAATCTTTCCCCTTTACCCCTGAAGTGTGGAAAATATATGTAGATGACATTTTCGCTAAATGGAGCCATGGCTTAGATAAACTTAATGAATTTTTATCACACATAAACAGCCTCTCTGAACACATAAAATTCACTATTGAAATTGAAAAAGACAACCAACTCCCCTTCCTAGATGTCCTCCTTACCAAGAAAAATGGCAAACTAAGCCACCAGGTCTTCAGGAAACAAACTCACACTGACAAATATCTTCATTCAAATTCCCACCACCATCCGAAGCAAAAAGTCGGTGTCATCAAAACCCTAGCTACCAGAGCTTCTAGAATCTCTGACCCTGAACATCTAAAAGAAGAACTTACAAGGTCTTTATAAACAATGGATATCAGAAAAATATTATCCAGAAAATAATGAAAGAATCCATAACCAATACCCAAAAAAGGAAAACTCTTGAAAACCCTAGAATCTCCTTACCCTATATAAAAGGAACTACAGACAAAATTGCCAGAATTCTCACCAAGCATAACATCATGGTTGCCTTCACGCCCCCTAACACCATCAAAAACATGCTTGATTCTGCTAAGGACTTAATAGACCCAAAAAATCACAAAGGAGTATACTCGGTTCCCTGCTCATGTGGAAAAGTATATATAGGTGAAACAGGGAGATCCTTTGGCATAAGGTTAAAAGAACACATTAATGATATTACAAGAAACAGGTCGGAAAAATCAGGTCTAGCAGAGCATGCATGTTCTTCCTCACACTATATTTGTATGGAACAAGCAAAATTAATTCACAAGGAAGACCATTATTTAAAAAGAAGGGTGAAAGAGGAAATTGAAATTGAAAAATCCTCCAACAACATGAATAGAGATGAAACAGGTCGGAAAAATCAGGTCTGACAGAGCATGCATATTCTTCCTCACACTATATTTGTATGGAACAAGCAAAATTAATTCACAAGGAAGACCATTATTTAAAAAGAAGGGTGAAAGAGGAAATTGAAATTGAAAAATCCTCCAACAACATGAATAGAGATGACGGACTAAAATTAAGTAGCACCTGGAAACCCTTATTAAATAAAATAAAAAAGCAGTAAATCCAGATATACAAACATTAAAAAAAATGATAATAATAAATAAATAAATAAATATAACCAACCCTATCTAACTCTCTTTAAAATATAATTTAATAAGTCATCATAAATAAACCTTCAAACTAGTTCTTTAAAATAACATAGAATCTATTTAAAAATAAATAAATAATCACTAATTAAATCAATAGCATAAAATAAATAAATAAATAATTATTAATCAATTAGTCATTTGAAAACCGACAATAAAAGAAGACATCAAAATTTTTTCAATTAACTATTAATAGCTCCACAATTTCACGCTCTCTCTTCTCAAAATACAAATCGCATTGCCCTGATGATGGACTCACTAAGCTAGTCCGAAATGTTGGTTTCAAAAACTGTTCACATGTTCTTCCACAAACATAAAAATTAAACATTTACAGTTTATAAAGAAATATGGATTTTTTATTTAAAAAATAATAATAATTATTTCTTATTAAACTTACATTTTTTATTTAAAAATAAATAAATAAAAATTAATTTAATTTTTTTTAAACAAATTTTTTTATTTAAAACAAATATTAAAAAAATTTAATTTTAAAATATATTTAAAAAATTATTAAAAAAAAATCATTTTTTTTAATGAATTCATTTTTTTATTACAAAAAATAAAAAAACACGTTCGTGGCCCCTCCGCTCACCCATTGCCTACCCGCTTCCCATGGTGGCGCAGCCCTAGGCGGAGGACCTCGGGCAGGAGGAGGGGCAATTCTAAGAATCGCCCCTCCACCCGCCCGCTGCCCGTGGTGGCGCGGCCCTGGGCGGAGGGTCTGCGTACAGGCCCAGGGCCGCACCACCACGAGCGGAGGGCGAGTTGAGGGGCCATGGGCCAGTTTTTCTAATTAAAAATAATAATAATAATAATAAATCGTTAAAAAAAAAAAATTTCTTAATAATTTTTTAAATTTTTTAATTTTTAATTAAAAAAAATAAAATTGTTTATTTTTTTTAATAAATTTGTTTTTTTTAATTAAAAAATAAATAAAATTGTTTAAACACAAAATGTGTTTACATTTTTTAATGTTTATATATATATATATATTAAAATAAAATTGTTTAATTTTTTTTTAATTTTTTAATATTTTTTTTCAATTAAAAATTTTTAATCTTTCATTTATTTGTTTTTAAATAAAAAAGTAAGCTTAATAAAAAAAAAAGATTTTTTTTTTCTTAAAAATACATATTTATTTAAAACTTTAAATGTTTTTTATTTTTTATTTTCTTTTAATTGGAAAAGAAATATATATTTTTAAAATTTTCATATTTTTTTGGTTTTTTTTTATTTTTTAATATTTTTTTTTAATAAAAAAAAAATTAAAAATTTTTAATCTTTAATTTATTTGTTTTTAAATAAAAATGTAAACTTAATTAAAAAAAAAAGAATTTTTTTTTCTTTTTACTTAAAAATACATATTTATTTAAAACTTAAAATATTTTTTTTTTCTTTTTTAATTGGAAAAGAAATATATGTTTTTAAAATTTTCATATTTTTTTTTAAATTTTAATTTTACTAGAAATATATGTTTTTAAAATTTTCATATTTTTTTTTAAATGTTAATTTTACTAGTTTTTTATTTTTATTTTTTGGTTAATTTTCTATGTTTTTTTTAATCTAGTTAATATATATATATATATATATATATATATATATATATATATATATATATATCTTTTTTCTAGTTTTTGTTAATGTTTTTTTTAATTTTTCTATTTTTACTTACTTAATTTTATATATTTTTTTTTTAATTCGAAATTCTTTTATGGTTTATGACATAATTTTTTTTTAACATTTTTATTTTGTTTTTTCGTCTTTTTTAATATATATTTTTATATTTGTTTTTTTCAAGTAGTCAACATTTAAAAAAAGAAAAATAAAACAACTTGAAATTCGTTAAGTAATCATAATTTTAAAAAAATAAATAAATAAAAATAAAAAATTGGACATAATAAATTTTAAAGTGTGAAAAATAAGTCCTTTAAAAAAAAGGTATGCTGCATCAACAAGTTTCAAAATCAGCATAAAAATCACAAACATTTAAATACAAATATTTATATTTGATACATAAGAAAATTTAAAGTGTCAAAATATGCTCCCAAAAAAAAGAAGTGTATTTTGCATCACCACTTTTCAAAATCGGGTCACATTTTTACTACCCCTACGAAACGGGTAATCATATCGGTTATTTAAAGTGCCAACAACTATGCTCTAAAAGAAATATGTGTGTTCTGCATCGCTCCTTTTCAAAATCGGGTCAATTTTTTGCTATCTCTACGAAGCGGATAACAGTATCAGTTCTCGTTTCAAAGTTTACATTGTTTTTTTGTAAATTGGTCCATTTCCACAAAAAAACCTCTTTTGCTTTTCAAGAATTTATTTCCAGTGGTTTGGAAACTCCTCTTGGACATGGTGACTGAAACAGTGAAAAACAAAGTGCTATTGTAGGCGCTGAAAAATGATTTCATAATGCACCTGTAGGCGTTGAAAAATGATCTCATAGCACCTCTATAAAATGAAAATTACAGTGCCTTTGGTCGTGAAACTTGGTTTGATTTTTATTTAACATTTGAAATGACCATTGATGAAAACAAATGTTAGGTCCCTATACTACTAGTTTAACCCCTTATTGTTATTAGTGCAACCCCCTTATTATATTGTTGTGCCCATGTAGTCCCCATATTGTTATTATTGTGCCCCATAGAAGCCCACTATTGTTATTATTGTGCTCTTACATTATTACTGTTATGTTCGCTTTGATTATATTATGACTCCTTAGACTCCTATATATAGAAAGGAGGTTTTGTCATTTGTATCATTCAAGAAGATTATTTTGAAGGCGTTTATCTCTCTTTTCTATCTTTTTGTGAGCTGATTTCATAACATTTGGTATCAAAGCTTTGGATTCTAGGGTTTTGCTACTCCAAACAGGTCATCGTGGCATTTTCGCTATAGCCTTTTTTTAGCGACGTTTCAAACGATTAAAAAAACCCATTTGATACGAAATCGTGTTGAACCTTGGGTCCAAATTTCAGATTTTGTCTCACTATATTTTCAGAGATACAATCTGAGGAAGTTAAGGTTTTTGCAAGCTCCAAAAGTCCATCTCAAATAGGTCATCGTGGAATTTTTGCTATAATTCGTTTTCTATGAAGTTTTAGATTCTAAAATTAAAACCCATTTGAACCAACCTCTTAGTGAAGCTCGAGCCCGAATTTCAGATATTTCTTCACTATATGTTCGTAGATACGGTCCGAAATTTAGGGTTTTTGCAAGCCCTCGAATTACATCCCAAATAGGCGACCTTAGTAAAATCATCATAAATCTCTCTCAGAGTATCTGATTCAAATTTCGTAAAAAGTGACAGAAAGAAGATGGACTGTAGTTTGTTGGGTATCTGTTTCAGAATCTAAGGCCAAAACTGTCACTTGTGGCATGTCATACAAGTTTGCTCTATTGAACCAGTCTATAATTAGGTCATCGCGGGAGATTGGGCATAACTCTATCTTCAGGAATTCAATTACAAGTAGACTTCCGGGGTTAGAAAGAGGACTCAGAGAGCTACCACAGAACGCAATTTCAGAACTTGGAGATCCAAAATTACAAAGTTACAGTTGTTTCAAGATCGAGCTCCTAAAATCAAGAAAAGGTGATATGAGGAAGTTTGATGGCAAGGATCCAGTAAATTGGATACTACAAATGGAGCAATATTTTGATCTACATGATGTACAATTGTTACAAAAGGTACATATTTCATCTTTATATTTAGAATCGAATCAATTTTTATGGTATAAAGGTCTTTGTTCTCGTAAACCACTTGTCATTTGGTCAAATTTCACAGAGGAAATGATAGACATTATGAGGATACAAAGAGCAACACCTTCTTTAGCCAATTGATAAATCTCAAACAAAGGTGTTCAATGGCAGATCACATTGAGGACTTCCAAAAATTGAATATAAGGGTAAATGATATCCCAATGAAGTAGAGGATTGATGTCTTCATAGGGACTTTAAAAAATAACATCCAACATAAGGTTCGCCTTTGGGAACCTGATTCATTGGAGAAGGCATACGGGGTGGCAAGAAAAGTGGAAAGAAAAATTATGGCAACAAGGAAGTCTACCACTCACAACTATAAATATGGAAGTGTTTTTTCTCCTAGCCTTCCACAATCTAAAAGGTTGACACCACAGCAATTGGAAGAAAAAAGAGAAAAAGGGCTTTGTTACAATTGTGATAGAAAATACATTAAAGGTCATAAGTCTGCTGAGAAGAAATTATTTTACATATATTGTGAAGAGGAGGAAGAAAGGATCAAGAAACATCAAAAGAAGAGGATATACATCGAGAACCAACCCTAGATAAAGAAGAAATGAATCCGACCATATCTTGTACTGTATTCGCAGGAATTACCACTCCTCAAACTCTCAAGATAGAAGGGCATACCAAGAAGAAGAAGGTTCAAGCAATGAAATATAAAGGATCAATAAACGTCAAAAGAAGATGATGTACACCAAGAACCAACCCCAGATAAAGATGAAATGAATCCGACCATATCTTGTAATGCATTGGCAGGAATTACCACTCCTCAAACTCTTAAGATAGAAGGGCATATCAAGAAGAAAAAGGTAATAGTGTTGATTGATTCGGGTAGTACCCATAATTTTATTCATTGTAAGATAGCCAAGGAATTGAATTGCTTCCTATATCCAGCACCAGAGTGTCAAGTAATGGTTGCAAATGGAGGAATAATAAATTGCTCTGGAAAGTGCCATAATATCAAGCTATCCATGGGAAAATATGTCTTGAATAGTCCAATGCTTTCCATTCCAATGGGTGGTGCAGATGTTGTACTAGGAGTCTAATGGCTACAATCTTTGGGTACGATATCTTTTAATTTTCAATAAATTTTTTTGGGAAGGAAAGGAAGCTGAATTAAGGGGTATTGTAGGGAAACCAGAAAGGATAATCAGATCTAACAACATGAAAAATCTTCTAAAGAAAGAACAATGGGGCGTAATTGCAAAATTATGTTCACTAGAGGTTCCCACATCGAAATCATCTATTTCTCCAGATCTCCAAAACTTTTTGGATAATAATTCCATGGTATGTGAGACTTCCAAAGGCCTCCCACCTATTCATGATCATGATCATGCTTTTCATTTGATTCCAGGAAGTGTTCCTCCAAACATCAGGCCTTACAAATATCCCTATGCCCAAAAGAGTGAAATTGAACGTATGGTTGCAGAAATTCTAGAGGTTGGTATAATTCAACCTAGTCAAAGTTCTTTCTCTGCTCCAGTAGTATTGGTGCATAAGAAGGATGGGTCATGGCGCATGTTTCCGGATTGTAGGGAGCTCAACAAGCTCACTATTAAAGATAAGTTTCTCATTCTTGTCATTGATGAGTTATTGGATTAATTGCATGGATTAATTTACTTCACCAAGTTGGATCTTCATTCAGGATATCATCCAATCAGAATGAAGACTGAAGACATTCTAAAAATAACATTATTGAAGAAAGATGCATTTTCATGGACTCTAGAAGCAACGAAGGCCTTTGAACATCTTAAAGAGGCAATGTGCCAAGCACCAGTCTTAGCTATGCCAGACTTCACAAAAAAAATTGTTCTGGAATGTGATGCCATGGGAGATGGAATTGGTGATGTTTTAATGCAATAAGAAAGACCCATTTCTTTCAAAATTCGTCCAATCAAAAGAAAGTATTTACACAAAGCTATTTATGAGAACGAAATGTTGGCAAGACTACATGCACGTGACGTGCACTTGAGAAATGACGATCTTACCTGATGAGAAGATCCCAGTTCAAACAATATTGCCAGAACTTGACAAGGAAGGAAAAATCATATTAGAATTGAAGCAGTCACAGAAACAAAAACCCGAAAACTACGAAATCGGTCAATTTCATAGTATCTCATCAAGTGGAAGAACTTACCCGCTGAAGATTCCACATGGGAGGACGAGAATTTTATACAGAAGCATCTAGAACTACTCAAGCATTGAGGAAAACACTTTTTGAAGGAGAGGGGCATGTTAGGTCCCTGTACTACTAGTTTAACCCCTTATTGTATTAGTGCAACCCCCTTATTAGATTGTTGTGCCCATGTAGTCCCCATATTGTTATTATTGTGCCCCATAGAAGCCCACTATTGTTATTATTGTGCCCTTACATTATTACTGTTATGTCGGCTCTGATTATATTATGAACCCTTAGACTCCTATATATCGAAATGAGGTCTTGTCATTTGTATCATTCAAGAATTATTTATTTATGTAATGTAAAGGAAGTTTCCACCTCAAAGAGGCTTATTTTGAAGGCATTGATCTCTCTTTTCTGTCTTTTTGTGAGCTGGTTTTTGTGAGTTGATCTCTCTTTTCTCTCTTTTCTATCTCTCTTGGTCACTTAAATCAACAATGCAAAGTTTAAGTTACATACACAATAGTCTCCACTTCTAAAAATATCAACCCCAATCTATTACAATTCCTCTAATTTTTACAAAAATTACACAAGTTTTGAGATCCACATTTTCTGGAAAGTTTTTAACACAAAATACTAAAAATATATACATATCCTACCAAGATCCAAAATAAATAGATCTGAAAACCTCCTCATCCATCTTGAGTTTGTTGTCATGTTGAATTGATGAGGTGTCTCTCCAACTGAAAGTTGATTGGCCATTTTTCTGAACATAGAAAAAATTAATTTGGCCGAATTTCTGAAAAATAGGCTCCAAATATTCCTTCGTAACACCTAAATCGTGATAGATGTGTAAAAACTGAAAGAGGTTTTTGTAAATTGGTCCATTTGCACAAAAAACCTCTTTTTCTTTTCAGGAATTTATTTCCAACTATTTGGAAACTCCTCTTGGACATGGTGACTGAAACAATGAAAAACAAAGTGTTGTTGTAGGCAGTGAAAAATTATTTCATAACACACCTGTAGGCATTGAAAAATGATCTCATAGCACCTCTATAAAATTAAAATTATAGTGCCTTTGGTCATGAAACTTGGTTTGATTTTTATTTAACATTTGAAATGACCATTGATGAACACAAAACCTCAAGGTATCTCTATTTTCTAAAAAAATTAATTTGCCTTATCGCTCACATTACTTCAAAAATTCTTAACATGAATTTCTCTTTAGTTTTCAAAGTGAACCAAATCAAGACAGAGTCAACTCCTGCAAACAATTTTGAATTTTCTAGAAATGTAAACAAGGTGCTAACAATGTGCTCCAATGGGGATGTTGTCCTCCCTATGAGGCGGCAAAGAACTCGAAGACCAATTTCCTAATCCGTTGGGTTGTTCCCAAGCTATGATACCAACAACCTACAAGATGTACTTATATCATTCTTTTTCCAAAACATTCAACTGGAAACAAAACTGGAACTGGAAACCAAACTCTACACTACTAAAAATACTATCACCGCAATCTGAAAACGTATACAGAAAATTGAACTAAAGATTGTTGAAAATGATGCTCAACTATGAGCTTATTCACACACCAACCTATTCTAAGTTGCCGAAAAATAATGCAAAATCAAGTGATATCAACTCCAATGTAATTACGAAAGCAAATATAGCTATTAGATAGAATTTTGCTTTCACTGACTTCAAGTAAAAAAAGGAAAAATATGAGCACTGGCAACTCAAACTGCAACTTGAATCCAACCTTTGTATTGATGACGAAAATAGGATATAGCTTCATTGATGATTCCAATAGGTTGGCTAGAGGGTCTTTCAAAACATGAATGACTAGCTTTCTTTATGGTCAACAAACAGATAAGTGTATTCTTCATGATTACCTATTGGTTTCTAAGTGTGATGAAGTTGATCACCCTCAAATAATATGGCATCAAGTTGTTCTTTACTCTCATCATTCACATCGGAGAAAGATTTTGTACACTCTTGAAAGGATTCAAAAATAAAAGCCACGTCATATTAATCAGAAACATCAAAAGTTGGTTTTTCATGTGATTCATCAAGGATGTCATTTTGGCCTTTAAACACTTATGAATATGTCATTTCAATAGATGTAACAACATGAATAGATTATGCAACATCCAAGGTATCTAAAACATCCTGCTCTTCTTCATTATTTTCTTGCAACTGTGGGTTATTATCATCATGAATTGATTCATTGCCTAGAGTTTCCATACATACAATTTCAGGGATCTGATTTTCGTAAGTTTCTCCATGAATCAAAGACTCTGGAAATGAATGAGCTGAAAAATAGTTTGATTAGTTGTCCTCAATTGTATCTTGATCACATAAAATCTGAACATCTTCAGAAGAAGGAACATGAATCTCTACATCAAGATGTTGATCTATTTCATTTTTAGCTAAGGGAGAAGCTATTGTTTGTTGGTAGTTTCCCTGAGTATCATGGAAGCTAGGCTTTACTAGCTCTTCCTGATGAGAAGAAATTTTGATCAGGGCTTCTCTAATCTCATCATCTATCAGGTCTTCATCATTAATATCAATTCTCTAGTGTTGAAACAGACTTTCAAAATTTCCACATAAATTTTCAACCAACACTATAAATGGGTAACTTTCCTTATAATTCTTACAAAAAACTACATGGAAATCTTTCAAGGAATATATGCTAGCATATGGTAAACCTTCATACCATGATCTTGCCAATCCTTATAAGGTTGCCATAAACATCTTCATCAAGCAATCTTCATGCAATTCAATACCAAGTCTATGTATATGCATATGAAACTTAACTAAATGAAATGCACCATCATCTCGTTCTTGATCTTTGAATCTTGGCATGTATGTTTGCCAATATATACAAGGAATAGGATTTGGAAAGCCAAGAATATGAGCATGATTCATAGGAGCATACCTTGATATTTGTAAGCGTCCATGGAATCCATTTTAAAAACAGTGGAGTCACCAGGAAACTCTTTATGCTATGGATTCTTCGGACAGTGGAGTCGCCATGAAAGTTTCAAGCTCTATATTCTTCTGAAATTGGAGTCATCGGGTGAATGATACACATCTTGGTTATATCTTATCCCTTTTCACCATCAATGATTAGATCTGTATCTTTGTCATTCTTTCCTAGGGAAGATTCAACCTTTGTTCCCAAGCAATGATGCCAAGATGTTATCACTCAAGAGATTTTCTTCGTTGTGAAAGAAAACTACTAAGGTAACCTTTTCAACTGAACTTTTAGGTTAGAGGCTAGCCCTTCCAACCCATAGAGGGCTCTCTCTTACAGCTCAATCACCTAGTGTCACCTCAGCAACTGAATATGTACTTCATGCAATGGCTAGATCTTTAGTTGACTGGTGTTGAAAAAGTGTTTGGTTGGGAATGAGAGAGACAATCCATTGGGAAATGGAATCAAATAAATCTGAAAATCAATCTATAAGGTGTTAATATGCTGGTGATAGTCACTTAACATACAGGAGCAAGGTAGTTGATGGTTTCTTAAATAAAGATATCGTTGAGTATGGTGGTAGAAAAGAGAAAACAACCCATCAAAACAGAGCATCTAACAAGGATGAATTATGTTTAAACTTTAGAGAGAATGGTGATACTTGAATGTCAATTAAAAAAGAGCATGGAACATGAATTCTATCTTATATATCTTCATTCAAATACACAAAAGAAAAACATTTGATGAGAACAGAGAAAGAAAAACAAGTACTTAGAACACTGACTGGAAAACATGAACACAAGAATTCTTGGTTCAACTGCTAAATTATTCTGATCATGGCCACTTAGATTAAAAAAGAAAAGTTTAAGTTACATACACAATAGTTTCCACTTCTCAAAATCCTGACCCTGATCTATTATAGTTCCTCTAATTTATACAAAAATTACACAAGTTTTGAGATCCACAATTTCTGGAAAGTTTTTAATACAAAATACTAAAAATATATACATATCCTACCAAGATCCAAAAGAAATGGATCTAAAAACCTCCTCACCCATCTTTAGTTTGTTGTCAAGTCGAATTTATGAGGTGGATCTCCAACTGAAAGTTGATTCAGCGTTTTTCTAAAAATAAAAAATAAAAATCGCAAATTTTTGAAAAATAAGCTCCAAATATTCCTTCGTGTCGCCTAAAATGTGATAGATGTGTAAAAACTGAAAGAGGTTTTTGCAAACTGGTCCATTCTCGCAGAAAACCTCTTTTGGTTTTCAAGAATTCATTTCCAACTATTCTGAAACTCTGCTTGAACATGGTGGCTAAAAGAGAGAAAAACAAAGTGTTGTTGTAGGCGTCAAAAAATTATTTCGTAGTGCACCTATAGGCACTGAAAAATGATTTCGTAGCACCTATATAAAACGAAAATTACAATGCCTTTGGTCATGAAACTTGGTTTCATTTTTATTTAATATTTGAAATGACCATTGAAGAACACAAAACCTCAAGGGTATCTCTCTTATCCAAAAAATTTAATATGCCTTATAGCTCAAATTACTTCAAAAATGTGTAACATGACTTTCTCTTCAATTTTCAAAGTCATGGAACCAAATAAAGATAGAGTCAACTCCTATAAAGAATTTTGAATTTTCTGTAAATGTAAGCAAGGTGCTAACAGTGACGATGGTGGCTTATCATGACAAAGGGTGGCACAACTAGTTTATAGTCTACCTTTTAGCTCATCGAATGCCTGTGTATGTTGGGCTAATATGCAATGTATCTATAATCTTCTATACCCCCTCCAACTTTTATGGCACTTTCACATGCATTCCCTTTATTTAGAGCTTTGGTTAGCTAGGAGAATTGGGTCATCAACCCAATTCAGGACACGTAGTAGCAATGCCCCTACTCTCAAGCTTAGTTATGGGAGTCTTAGTTAGAAGATAGAAAGCTTCAAGCTCCAAGTTCAATTAAGTGGTTTTTTCAGTGTTTTCTAACTTTTTAATTGCAAGTTCCCTTATTCCTATCTTCTGCATGTTGTTTTATTTTAGCAATTTTGGGGTTTTATTTCCTTCTGTAGGCCTTTTTATAGTGATTGGGCCATTTTTCCGATCTGTTACCTAACCCACTCTCCTCAGCATGGCCATTTGTTCGACACTCAATCCTTCCTGTCTATTGGTGATTGTTTTGGGTTTTCTCAAATTTCTTGGAGATTCCTCTCTAGTTTCTTTTCCCCATATTGGGTCAATCTATTAAATAGGACCTCCCTTATCTCCATTGGGTGCTCTTCCCTAGGTGCCAACTTTTATTTTTCTCACTATGTTTCTGCTTCTAGTATCTTCTTCTCCCACTCTCCCATCTTCATGGCTCGACGACATATTTCTACAAGATCTAGAGGTGGCAGAAAAGGAAAAGTTGTTCCTCTTGTCGACCTTGATTCTCAACTTCCCTCATCTACTCATCTTCATGAACAACTTGTAGTATGTCATTCCATGGCCGAATTTATGGAAATTATCCCTGAGGAGGTTTGCAGAACTCTCTCTAAGGTAGATGATGAAGTTCGTCAAACTCGTAGATATATCAAGAATCATCAAGTCAATAGAGACACCAAGAATTGGATCTATGAGATCGGAAATTCCACTCAGGCTTGTCAATCTTCTTATATGCGAACAATCAGTGTATTGGCACGTCAAAACTCTCATGTGAAGTGTCTTCACAAATCGTGTGGACACTCAACAAGAAATGGATAAAATGGACAAGTTGGGTAAAAAGGCTTATGTGTTGGCCAAGAAATTAGCAAACCTTATCTTCACCTCCTTTGATGATGACAATGAAACTCTTCCACCAATTTAGATGGAATCTCCTATAAATCATGGCACTATTATATCTATGGTTGTAAATTTTTGACATACAATTTTCTTTAATTTTACTTATAATTTAAATGACAAACTTATAACATATACGATATGCAAGGTTAAGATTTTGAACATATACTATTGATGTGGTTTCCGGTGGTTTCCCAAGCATTAGACTAATATCTCATGAAGATTTGCTAAATATATCTTTTTAAAAATAATATAAAATACTTAATATATATAAACACTCATTTTTACTTATAATATATATAAATAATATTTTTAATAAACTAAAAAATACATCTTTAACCGTTATATTATAATAATTTATTAAATAAATAAATAAATAAAATTATTAAATAAATTGATGTCAGATATGCATATTGAAGACAGCTAAATTAGTAATTATCATGTTATAAATTAATACATATTAAATGAGAAATTCAAAATTCAAATATCCGACCTATGAAGCTTGAAAAACTAAAAAAAAAAACTCAAAATAAAATAAGCGAAATATAATCTGTACATACCATTATAACCTTTTAAAATGCAGGGAGAAGCTTTGTCCAATGTAATATTTAGAATCTTTGCACGAGCCGCAAGCAGACCATAGTTCAAATAGCTGTAATTTTATACCAGAGTAAGTATCTTATGAAGCGTATTATTATAATATATAAACAATTTTTAGAATAATTTTAAAATGTAATCTTATTTCGGATCTTATTAAAGAGGTTTTCAAAGAGGATAAAAAATATGTATTTACGTTTTTTTTGTTCCTTTCTATTATTATTCTCCACACTAATGTGTTTTGGTGTGTTTGTTAGGATTGTTTAAAAAAAACAACAGCACCCTCACTTATTCCCTCACTTATTCTTTAAAACAGGATAAACAATTATATATAGGTATATTTTAAATATAATATATTTTAATTTACACTTTTTTTTATTTAAAAAAAAAAAAAATCAACCTACTTTATATTATAAACTTTATTTTTATATTTTTCGATATTTTATTATATAAAAGGTTATGAATTAGAAACTCCATCATTAATAAATCATTTATATCTTTGAAATACTACTAATCAAATTTAGGTTAAAATATACTAAAATGTTATGAATTAGAAACTCCATCATTAATAAATATTTAGGTTAAAATATAATAAAATGTTATGAATTAGAAACTCCATCATTAATAAATCATTTATATCTTTGAAATACTACTAATCAAATTTAGGTTAAAGTATAATAAAATGTTATGAATTAGAAACTCCATCATTAATAAATAATTTATATCTTTGAAATACTACTAATCAAATTTAGGTTAAATACTTTGAAATTTATAGCTCAAACCAGTTTATAGTTTATATTGTATGTGGTGTTTTAATTTTTCTTTTTTAATATTATCAGGATTAAATGATTATTATTTGAAGCAAAATTTTCATTTTCATTTTTATGGTATACATTTAATATAAAATCCTCTAATGGGTAAATCATGTTATTAATTAAAATTGGTCACTTTATATAAAGTTAAGTGATCACTTATTTGCATAGTTTTTTATTATCTAATTATTATTTAATTATTAATGTACCTTTGAAATAACAATGTTTTATTAACAAAGTTTTTTTTTTCATTAACAAATTTTGGTTTTATTTTAGATAACAAAATTCTTTCGCTCAATCATAAACATAATGATGATTACACTTAATCATGGAAAAGGAACAATGAATCCTAACTTGGGGCTCTCTGCCTCTCTCTCTCTCTCTCAAATGTTTTTGTGCATATGTATGCATTCATGATTTTCAAGCTATGAGAAGGATGAATATGATCATGCTACTTTTATAGCTCCCATTCAACCGCTACCAAGAAATTCATCTCAAAGTCATCTTTCTCCCATACAAGTAAGATACGAAGATGAGAGATAGAGTCCCTTGATTTTTAGTAAGTTTATACTGCCATAATCATGACTTACGAAAGTCTCTCTTTCTCTGGTTCACCACCTTCCCTTCCTTGAGTCCCCTTGGTCACTTAAAGGGTTGAATTACAGTGTCCTATATGAGAAGGTCTAAAGTGTGTAGCATGGAAAAACATGAGCAAATGGAATAATTGAATGACCAAATTCAATCCATGAGAATTCTCAATGTCCACCCCTAAACAAATCCCTTCAAATTTCCATGTAGAGAGGGATCAGAAAAAATGGAGGTTAAACTTCCTATTAGGATGAATTCTCTTACACTTCTTAGGACTTGTACTCAACCCCCCTGCTCTCATAATTGTTTGTGGACTTTCTCACCAACCACCACGTACACTCAATGATTTGTGGTTAGGATTTTTAATAAGGCACATGGTGAAAAGATGAGAATTAGGGGACTTAGATAACTTATGAAACTTAGGATTATTTTTCCTCCACTTTCCTCTTCCCCTTTATTTTACTCATAGTCCCTCTCATGCTCTCAATGCTAAACTTAAGGCTTGAACATTTATATTAATTTTGAAACTAATATTTGCATGCTAGAGAATACCATGGGAAACCTACCTCAAGGAATATAGAAAGCATATTCATCAAAGATACATATCTAGGAATTCACTTGTTAAAATTGGCTTTGAGCTCCACATTAAGAATTCATACAATGTATTTACATAATTTACACATGGGTCATCTTATATAACTTGATTCCCACCATTATATCCAATTATTTGATACTCAATCAAAAACATTCAAATGAGTCAAAACTAGGATAATACACTCGCAATATTGACATACTAGCCTACACTAGAATGACCCTTGAATTACTCCTATCCACTTGCTTACATCTCTCCTTCCTTGCAACTTGCTATTGTTCCCATCTCATCGATAGAAATTACAAGGGGGGAGAGGAATGTAGCATTAGAGATTCGTATTTCGGTACTCACATAGACTTACCCACTAAAAGGTACTTTGTGTGGTCCAGTCATGTGTTGTATTCATATGTGACTTGCCAAATGATATCACAATACCTCTCAACTATGGTTGTAATGTGATGGATTGGATTCATAGAGTATCTCACCCTAACCTACACATGGGACCTCATAATTGGGATCTCTAGAAATTGGGTAGGTTACCTAGGTCCATGTTCTCCTTTCATATCCAATCCATGGTTGTCACCAATTTGATTCATTGTCATCCTTTAGGGTGCCCATTTGGGACATTCCTTAAACTTATGGTCCATTTAAGAGTGCACTCTTCAACTTGGGCACATGATCACTTAAGGTGCATTCATTTGGGTTCATAGCTCCCAAACCCATTTGGGACTTACTATTTACAAAGTCAACTTGGGTCCAACACCAAAACCTCCATGACCTTTTTTTATTAGTTGTATCATGGATATCTTAGGACACCATGATTATAAATCTGCAAGTCACATAATAGAAGGTCATTTTCGTCTCAAAACTATAGTACATGTTAGCCCTCTTGTCAACAACGGTACATAATTTTTTCTAGCGCAACATTCACCGGCATTGTAAGCCTAAGGTTACAAAACTGTGTGAGGCCTTGTGTTATGTAACCATATCACAAAAATAGAAGAAAAGATAGATCAATGACTTGATAATAAGACTCTTCGAGGGGGCAACCTCATTTTACATCACATGAATGAACAATTTTGGATGATTTAAATAACAAGACCTACTTGGTCTATATGGGAGTCTAAAGGGTCAAAATATAATTATGGGCTACATGAAAATAATAATGTAAGGGTACACAATAATAATAGTGGGCTTCTATGGGCCACATCAATAACAATAGTGGTTCTCTATGGAGCACGATAATAATAAGATGGGGGCTACAATAGTATTATAGGGACCTAACATGCCCCTGTCCTTCAGAAAAGTGTTGTCCTCAATGCTTGAGTAATTCTGGATGATTTTTTATAAAATATTCATCCTCTCATGTAGAATCTTCAGCGGGTAAGTTCTTCCACTTAATGAAATACTCTAAAATTGATAGATTTCGTAGTTTTCGGATTTTTGTTTTCATTATTGCTTCAGGCTTCAATATGATTTTTCCTTCCTCATCAAGTTGTGGCAATATAGTTTGAACTGGAAGCTTGTCACCTATAACCTTCTTCAAACAGGAAACATGGAAAACTGAGTGTATTCGTGAAGATGCAGGTAGCTCAAATTTGTATGCCATAGTACCAGTATTTTGCAATACCTTATAAGCGCCATAATATTTGGGTGATAATTTATTATCCTTCTTAGCTTTCTTGAGTGACATTTGTTTGTATGGTTGTAGCCGTAAAAATATCCGATTGGCCATGTCAAAAAAAAATTCGTTGTGATGTTAATCTTCTTGTTGCTTCATTCAATTTTGTGCTAGAGTCAGATTATCCTTTAAAATTTGGAGAACTTATTGTTGATGCTCAATATGATCTTCCAGTGCTTGAACCTTAGAATTATCCCTTAGATATGATGTTATTGATGGTGGATGATATCCATAAAGCACCATAAATGGGGTCATTTTTGTTGTGGTATGGAAGGAAGTGTTATACCACCATTCTACCAAAGATAACCACTTGACCTATTGTGTTTGTTTATTGAGTATAAATAAATGAATATTTCCTTCCAAACATTTGTTCACTATCTCAATTTTCCCATCAGATTGAGGATGATAAGACAAGCTATGAGCCAATTGAGTACCAAAACAAGAAAATAATTTTGTCCAAAAATTTCTAGTGAAAATGGGATCTCTGTCACTTACAATAATCTTTGGGCTTCCATGTAACTTTTGAACTGTTTCCAAAAATGCAGTAGAAATTGTATTGGATTTGAAAGGATAAGATAGTGCACAAAAGTGTGCATACTTGGTAAGTTTATCAAATACTACCATGATGACACTCTTTCCTTCAAACTTGGGTAGACAAGTGATAAAATCCATTGAGACGTCCTCCCAATGCTGACTTGGAATGGTTAATGGTCGTAAAAGACCATGTTATGCACTAGACTTGCGAGAATAACAAAATGCCAGAAATACGAAACAAGATTTCCATAAGCATAGAAATATCACATGAATTGAGACAAGTTGCAAAGATATTTTATTATTCAAAAGAAGAATACAATGTTCACTTGCCTCTTCAAGGGGGAAACCTCCAACAAAGCAGAGCTCAATTACAATAAAACTCCATTCTTCTTCCCTTGCTATCTAAGACTATTTATAGCTTTATGACATCCAAAACCCTAACTACTAGTGGTCCCTTGCACAACACGGGTTAACTACTTTATTTATTAGCTATGACCCATTTATAATTAATTGTGGTCCATTTTCTATAATGCAGGTCAACCACTTACAATTATTATTAATGCAGATAATCACTTACAGGTTTTATTCACTCAACTAACTAACTATGACTCTGACAAGGCCTCTTGGGCTTATTACATGAATAAAGGGGTTAGGGTTGGACCCTAACATACCCTCCCCGATCAAAATAAGCCTTGTCCTAAAGGATGAAGCTGCAAAAATTGTTGAACAATAGTGGATGTTTCCCATGTCACATCTTCTGGAGAGGTGTCTTTCAACTTGATGAGGACTTCTTTGACCGTACAGACGCAGAGATATCTTTCGCGAGTATCGAGGACCTGTTCGAGTCGGATCCAAAGTGAACATTCCTTATCCAATTCTGGCAAACTTGTTTAAACTTTGCAATTGATCCCCGCAACTTTCTTGAGGATGGATACATGGAAGACTGGGTGGATTTTTGAAATAGTCAAAGGGCTAGTTTGTAAGCAATTGTTCCATAACGTGAAGTACATGACAAGGCCCATAGAATTTTGGTGCTAGTTTATGGCAACCCTTTTCTTTGAGAGAGGTTTTCTTATAAGGTTGGAGTCGCAGGAACACTTGGTCACCTACTTGAAATGACCTCTTTGAACAGTGTTGGTCATCCTGTTGCTTCATTTGATTCTGAGCTTGATGTAGATTATCTTTGAGATGAGCAATCACATGGTACGGTTTTGCAAGAGCTAATCAACTGCCTATACCTTGGGAGATTCGTTGATATAAGAAGCTGGTAAGGTGGGAATTTGTCATACACTGCCTCATATGGTGTCATCTTGGTCACTTCATGATATTTAGTATTATACCAGCATTTAGCTAAAGCCAACCAATGTACCAGTGAAGCACCGCAAATAGGTCTCCAAACATTTTTTGACTGCTTCCGTTTGACCATTGGTTTGGGGATGTTAGTTGTACTCAGTTGGAGTTGCATTCCCTATAGCTTGAAAAGTTCTCGCCAAAAATTGTTGGTGAAAGTGGGATCTCGATTGAACAAAATGGAAATCAACATGCCATGTAGTTTGAATATTTGGTTCATGAAAACCTGAGCCACCAATGATGGGGTAAAAGGGTGTGGTAGAGCACAAAAATGAGAATATTTGGAAAGTTTGTCAACAGCCATCATGATCAAAAATTTGTTGCCTAACTTTGGGAGACTTGTAATGAAATCCATGGAAACATTCGTCTAGACGGAAGTAGGGAGTGGCAAGGTTTGTAAGGTTCTCTGTAGCTTGACCGTTTCCCCTTTGTTGTGTTCGCATACTTTGCATTCAACTACAAAAGTAGGAATGCCATACTTCATGTCGGTCCAAAAGAAAGAGCAGTGTGCTCATGCATAAGTCTTCTGAAAGCTTGAATGTCCAGTAACTGGAGAGGAGTGCAGCTCTTCCAAGATGTGGGGTTTGAGGGTCGAGGTAGAGGCTAGCACTACCTGATCCTTACAGCAAAGAATCTCATCCTTCCAAGAGTAATCCTATGATGAAATAGGATCTCCGCGTAATCTATTAATGAGCTAAAATAGAGAGGGGTGGGAGAACCAGTCATGACGGTTTGCTTCAATCCAATGTGGTATGGGTAGAGAGAGGGATAACAAGGTGCCATATTCCTCAAATTGGAGTGATAAGGTATCGACCACTACATTTCCATGCCCATTCTTATAAATTATCTAATAATCATATTCCAGCATTTTTGTGAGCCATTTATTTTGTTGTGGCAACAATAAATGTTGCTCTAGGAAATATTTTAGGCCATGATGGTCAGTATGGATTTGGAAACAATGCCCCAATAAGTATGGTCGCCAAGTGTCTACTGCATGTAAGATGGTCATCATTTCTTTAACGTATGTAGATTGACCCAGATGTTTTCCATTGAGTTGTTGACTGTGAAAGCCAATGGTCTACCTTCTTGCATTAATATTGCACCATGCTCGTACCTGAAGCATCACATTCAATAAAAAAAGGTTATGTGAAGTTTGGTAAGGCCAACACTGGAGTGGAGCACATGGCATGTTTGAGAGCCAAGAATTCTTGCTAAGTTGCGTCAGTCCAAAGAAATGATTTTTTTCTTGAGAAGATCAGTAAGGGGTTTGGTAGTGTGTCCATAATTGCTGACAAATTTGTGATAATAGCCCGTGAGACCCAAGAATTCCCTCAAACTCTTCAAGGTTTTTGGTTGGGGCCAATATTGCGTTACCTGAATCATTTTTGGATCAACCCTCACTCCCTCACAACCCAAAATGTGTCCCAAATAGTCTACTTCTTCCATGCCAAAGGAACACTTAGATAATTTGACAAATAATTTGTGACCTTGGAGCAGTTGCAATACCCGGTCAACATGTTGAAGGTGTGTGTCCTATGTTATGTTGTAGATGAGAATGTCATAAAAAAATGACCAAGATGAATTTTCTAAGATATGGTTTAAGAAGGTGGTTCATGAGGCTCTAAAAAGTTGATGGGGCATTACAAAGATCAAATGGCATGACTAGGAATTCATAATGGCCTTCATGAGTTCATAATCTTGTCTTGGGAATGTAAACTTCTTCATCTGTATTTGGTGATAGCCCGAGCAGAGATCTACCTTGGTAAAAAAATTAGTACCATGCAGTTCATCAAGCAGATCATCAACTACTGGAATAGGAAATTTTTCCTTGATAGTGAGCTTGTTAAGGGCCCTAAAGTCGGAACACATGCGCCATTCATCATCTTTCTTTAAAACCATGACCACTAGAGATGAATAAGGGTTGGTGTTGGGACAAATAACACTGACTTTGACGAGTTCATTGATGATTTTTTCAAATTCATTATTTTGTGCAAAAGGATATTGATAAGGGCATACATTTGGCGGTTGGGTACTCGGGAGAAAACGAATGTTATGATCATGTTCACCCTAGAGGGTGGGAGCTCATTAGGTTTGTCAAAGACATGCTGTTGGCGATCAAATACCAAATGCATATTAGGACGAATGTTAGGAGGAGTGGATTTAATAGCATGGATGGCATTAAATTGTGCTACTATCTCATGATGGCTCTTTTTTAAAATCTTCTCCATTCAATGTGAGTTGATGATAGTAGGAGCACCTGCCTAGAGTCCCCATAGTGTATGAGTGTGGTCGTTCTGCTTAAATCTCATATATAACTCCTGGAAGTCCATTGTGATAGGGCCTAGTGTGCAGAGCCATTTAGCACCAAGGACAATGTCACAACCGCCCATTTCAATGGAAAACATGTGGGTTTTGAGGTGATAATCCCCCATTTGAAGCTTAATATTTTCACAGTGTCCTTCACATTTCATGGTCCCCCCATCAGCGATAAGGACTTGGAAATTAGATATTGCCCTGACAAAACAATGAATGACTTCTACTACTCTCTTATGGACAAAGTTATGTGTGTTGCCACTATCAATCAACACCACTATTGGTTGATGTTTAAGAAAACCTCAGATTTTGAGAGTCTGGGAAGAAGAAATGCTAGCCAGGGCATGGAGTGAGATAACTGGCTCATCTAGCGTAGCGGTAGTATCAGTGTCAGGGGTTTTATGGGTTCACCCTCTTTCTCCTTAGGTACTTCAGTTGATGCATTTACATCGGCAAAGTTATTTTTGGTAGCTCTGATTTGGAATAATTATGATTCCTTGCATTTATGTCCCGGGGAGTATTTTTCATCATAGTAGTAACAGAGTCCTTGTTTCCTCCTTTCAACCATTTTTGTTGGCGACACGTTTTGAACCTTAAGAGTTTGGATGGGGCCCATAGTCAAGGTGGGATGTGCCTATGCTATGAAATTCGGATGAATGGATTGGGCATTTAAAGCGACTTCTACCTCTAAGGCCGCGTTGCGTGCTTCCAACCAAGTAGTTGGGTGATGCATTCTGACATGGGCTTGGATGGATTTGTTTAGGCCACTGATGAAACATTCCAAGTAAAAGGCATCTCCTAGTCTTTCAGTCAGGATGGGTAATCATTCAAAGGCTGCAATGTAGTTTCATATTGTACCCGTGTTCCTGGGCTTAGTGAGACGACTTAGAAAGTGAGATTCTTGATCAAAGCAGTCACAAATGGATTCTGAGAACATGTTCCAAGTTGGCCTCCCTGGATAGCATTTATGATGCCACTACCACCACTGACATCGCTCTTGGTCCAAGTAAAGAGCTCCCATGTGTAGAATAGCGTCATCATCCCAAATATTATTAAGGTGGAAATATTGTTCCAGTTGTGCCACCCATATTGTTAGGTTAGAGCCATAAAATATTTACATGTCCAGCTTGGGTGTTCGGTGGCTCAAATATTTGTGACCACCATGGAAATGAATGTGATGGTTGGATTCTCCTTCTACATGTGTTTCAACATTGTGTTCTTCCCTCATGGGTTCACGAGACGTCCAATACTTGTGTCATTATGTCACTAAGGGATGTCTAGAAGTTATTGAATTTTTTCTCGAGTGCTTTGACTTTCTCCTCAACCTTATCCACAACCATAACCTGAGACCTAGTACCGCATACACTAGCCCCGATCAAATTTTGAGATTACTTAAGATTAGTATGGTTGGAAAGAGGGAAATCTCAGGAATATAGTGATGTGGGTCACTTGAAGTCGTGTTGGAAAAATTTGGGACCGCATGAAAACTGGGGGCTTACATGTGAATGGTACCACTATGATCATCTCATTGTCATGAATATTATGTGCTAGGTCTCTTGTAAGTGTCTTTTGATGGCCCCAGACTTTTTTTGCTCTCAGTTGATCAATATTTTTACTCCCAATGAATCAATATGATGGTGGTCGAAGTCCAAAATTCTTGATATTGTCAAATATCCTGCAAAAATCAGGGCTAGGCAGCAACAGAAGAAACCCCAAAGCATTGGCACTACAAAATGTTCTATGACAATCTGATCTAGACTATAGCAATAAAAACCCTCCCTGCACAATGGGTCTGATTAGTTTTGTGAAAACCCCAATTGTTGAATCTGATTTGCTTATCTTGGATAGAACCCTAGTTGTTAGATTTGATCTGGACATCATCCGGTCGAACCCAAACTATTGGATGTGATAAGGACGCAAAGGTAGGGGGAAATATTCAGATAGTTGAGGGAACTATGGTCACAAAGGAGTGTCAAGTGCTAGAGATCATGATATACGCAGGTGTCCAATAGTAGCACTCGGCCCAATCTTTCAGAGTGCTAACTAAGGAGGATCGATCATACCCTTAGTCGTACTACCCGACTACCCTATTGTACGTGCATGTAATATCCACGAGTGTTGTTCTCTGTGTAGTGTAGCAGCAATATTACAAACGACTTATCTAAGGTTATGTTTTTTGTTACCCTAAGGGGGGCTTCCGATATATTCAAAGGTACATGGAAGTGCAGTCTGTGCGCGGTTCTGTCTAATGTGCTACTACTCAAAGGGGTACCCATAAGGGTTACAAGGGAGTCCAACAAGCATTACCACCTCTTATCATTCTTGCATGCATGCCTCCCCAAATTCACAGGTTTATGTGCTCTATTGGGATAGGGTCCCTAAGGTTATTTTTGGGGTTAGTTAACACAAATTTTGTATAATTTTTTGTAAAAGATGTAAAGTCTCCATGAAATGTGGGTGCGGAGCACGCAGATAGATAAAAGTAAAAGGGGCCTTAGCCCCTTATTTGGATAGATAGCTAAGTCGATTTTGAGACTCACCCATGGTATGCAGACCATGGTATTGTATTGAAAATTCTATATATTCGAGTCATAGCGAGTCTTAGAGGTATCTTAATGGGAGAGAAGTAAGCTAAGTCAAGATAGGAATTGTTTTGGGTGAGTGCTAAGGCAAGAAGGCTCTACTCCCTGTACTTAGGCGAGAAGGGGAAGGATCTTGTGGCTGAGTGCGCAGGAGGCCTTGGTAAGTCTGCAACTGAGTGCGCAAACCCCTGTAGTTGAGTGCGCAGGGTAGAAGAGTATGTAATATGAACATTGAAGATCAATAAAGATTGATTTTGAAGAATTATTATGCATTTCTGTCGAATCTGTTTATGTTATATTTTGTCGCTTAATGATATGGTTTTATGAAATAATGAATGAATGTTGCGCGAAATCACTGAATCTATCTTAATGATGCATGATATGAGTAGTTATCTACTTTCATGAAGTTAAAATATATTTCTATTATGTTTTCTGATGAATTGGATAGATCTGTGCGAACTCAGATCTAGGGTTGTTTATTGATGCATGAAAGTAGATAAATCATCTGTTTAAGGTCAACAAAGATTGATCATAGACCTTTCAGGAGATCTGGAAGCCATTTTAACTTAGTTATAGTGAATAGCTCAAGAACGTACCGATCTGCATGAAGGCAGATCTGAACTGTCAGAGCCTAAGAACCGTTTATCACATGTCCTTGGATGCGGAAACCTAGTTCTAGCATCCCCCAATACTGCTTTGGGTGAGACTGCAACCTACGCTATGTAGGTTGTTGCCGAAAGGGATGGCACTTAGGGTTTTGTTGGTTGGTGTGAATAACTCTAAACCTAGGTCAAGCCCCTTAAGCCAACAACTGGTTATGTTTCTGGGACCAGGATCTATCTAACAGATCTGCGCTAAATGGTTTCCTATGAAGAAAGAGATTGATAAGTGGATTGATCGAAAAATCGTGTGTGTTCGCGGCTCAAGAGAACAGGAACCCTAAATTATCCAAGGAGTAGTGGTTGCAAAGATTTTTGTACATGGAAGAGACCAGCGCATTCTTTTGTTTCTTCCCTGAAGAACTATACCAAGGGTTGTCTAAATTCGTCGATAGTCAAGGGATGTGGAGGCTCGAAGGTCCTATAGTGTGGACACTGTAATTGGTGTGACGATTGGAAGCATCTGAAAGTAATATCGTGTGGGTTGTGGATCACTGGGTTGATCGCACATTGGGCAGTTTTGTGACATATTTCGCAATCAATATGAATATCAATTATAGCGAAGCGGAGCGAAGGATCTTTAAAGGACCGTGAGGTAAGTATTTGAAATCACTGAAGACTTGGATTAAAATGTTGTTATGTGAAAAGAGGGTTATGCAGTTACCTTGTTATTTGGGGCTACGCAAAGTGGGAGATTCTTTCGAAGAAATGGAGGATCTAGCCCAAAATATAGTTCGCTCATTGAACCCCCTTCAAGCGACGACGAAGGGATGGTGTTGACTACGCCACCAAGTGCAGTTCAATTAATAATGCAGGGTATTCTAAGGATACCTCATCCATCCACTCCGCCTCCACCTCCACCTCATACACCTACACCTATGCCTTCAACCACTCCACCTCCATTTCCACCATTCAACATGGCGAACGCAATGAAGATGTTGATCTTTAAAGGAACAGGAAGCAAGATCTAGAACAGTTTTGGTTTGTCGCAGATGTTGTTTGGACAGAACAGCAGATTACAAACAATAATATTAAGAAAGCGCAAATGGTTACAACCTTACAAGACCGCATGTTAACATGGTGTATCAAGTATTGCACTGACTAGCCCAACACATCATTGGCAGATACCCAGCTAGCTTTGAACAAGGAGTTCAGCAAGCCTAAGTCAGGGGCATAGTCAATAATTTAATTTAAATAAATCTGACCTAAGGTCGATGAGACACCTTGGGATTTTGATTAGAGGTTGAAATTCTTGATCGGGCATGCTAATATGAAAATCTCAGATACCCAGCATTGCGACTGGTTTATAGCATCACTCTTGCCACACTTAAGAATACCTCTATCACAACAGAAAATAGAACACAAGCAGAAGCCTTGGAAATCGCAATGAGGTTGGATGCATCGCCTATTTAGGATATGAACCTTGGAGTGTAACAGATTCATTTGCAGTTGGAAAGCCTACACTTGGAGTTGCAGAGCTTGAAGAAAGGAATGGAAGCTCAGCCTGAGGTGCGCACTGAGATCTGGTGTCTGAAATGTAAGAGTCATGAACATAATAAGGACCATTTCCCGGCCTTTTAGAATTATATTATGGGGGGGGGCTTGTACCCCTAAAGCCGGAGAATAATGTTGGGATGAGTGCGGTAATTGCGCTGTGGTGTGCTATTTGTCAAGTTACAGGACAACATGATACAGATAACTGCCATCTATTGCAAAAGTTTGTACAGACCCCTCAGCAGTTATTTTGAAATTTCTATAAGTCTGTAGGACACGACGAGCACCATTGTAGGAGTTATGAGCTAATGATGGATAGAACCCCTACCTACAGAATGCAGGCAGAGAACCGGCCTCAGGATCAGGGCACAGGAGCAGTGCGCGGAGGATTCCAAGGATGAGGACGAGGAAGAGGTGTTGCACCAGGGCGAGGGCATGGGAAGATAATATTCTATAACTGTGGCGAAGCAGGGCACTTCGCGCGAGATTGTACGAACCCCATGAATCACTCATGTCAGTGTTGTCGACAGTTTTATCATGTCATATAGGAATGCCCAGCCCTTATGGAAAAAATGCAAGAAAAGAAGGCATAGCCCCAACAACCTACACAGAACATTCAGATGAAGAGGCCTGAGCCCCGCAAAGAGGATCATAACATAAACATTATGTTGAGAAGTGGTATAACGACTGGTGTAGATAAAGGTAAGCAGCCTGAGGAAGACGAATGGGTACGCAAGGCTACTGAGAAGGAAGTCGACTTTGATTTGAATCGCGCTAAAGAAAATTTCTTGGAAGCAAAGAAGAACTTCATTGAGGCCTCCACCTCAGGAAGTCAGGAGAAAATGTTGGAGACTAATGCGTCGCAAGAAGTAGATCCTTCAATACTAGCTACATTTTGAAGACTTGTATGAAGTTATTTTGCGACCAAAAAGAAGTCGAAGGCTTGCAAGACTTAATAGACAAATTTGCCACTAAGGAAAAGACCCCTACTAAACAACACACCATAAGAAAGATTGATAAGCATAAGGCACGAATGAAGCGTGAGATGAGGCTAACCATGAAGATAGGTGAATATGAAATGGACCAAGTAATCTTGGATCTGGGGTCTGATGCGAATGTCTTGTATAATCAAACATGGGAGAGGATGGGGAGACATGCACTGCAGTGGTCTCCTATTCAGTTGTGCATGGAAAATCAGTGGAAGATTATCCCAATGGGGTGCTTATGTGGTGTAATAGTGGACATTGAGGGTGCAAGTGCGTTGGCTGACTTCGAGGTCATTGAGATAGTGGATGACAGTAACCCATACCCCGCGCTACTAGGAATTGACTGGACTATTTCTTTGAAGGGAGTAATCAACTTGAAGAAGCGAAAGATGTCATTTGAGAAGAAGTCACTCAGGGTCGTAGTGCCATTATACCTTGCAGAAGGAACGTGTTACACTGAACCTATGCACGACTATGTCGAAAGTGACGATGATCTCAATCAGATATACAAAATAACAGTGTGAGATGAGGATTGGACCAATCCTACAGTAGATGGACGAATCACATGGGACAAGGATAGCTCCTACGCCTCAGATTCAGATGAAGAGCTTGAAAACTGGAAGAATAGGCTGCATGAAGTATCTACACTCCGCTGCAACATGATGAGCAAGTTGCTAAAGTTTGTTTTGACTAAGGTAAGAAACTTTCCACATTATGGTGGGTTGACTGAGGTGGAACTATTTTTAGATGAATTTCAAAGGGAAGTACCGGAAAAACATTGATTCCAAGCATTAGAATTGGTGCTGCGTGCTATGCCTGACCGTTGGTGGGGTATGCACAAAGAAAACTTTGTAGGATGGTGAAAATACAAAAAAATGATGAAGTTAAGGTTTGGGTATGCTAATACTAAAATGATAGAAAAATACAGTGAGAAGGATGATCCACACGATCATTTGGCCCAATGGACTAAGGCCTAGGAACAAAACCACAACAAGAATGGGTGCATATACTCTGTCATACGATAGATACGATCCCATTGAACTAGTATTTGGAGACAGAGCTTCGCCATGGGACTGTTGAATGGGACTTTTTAAGGGAGAGTTTTCTATTAACCTTGAGCTTTGAGGATGGGTTTGATAGTATTGATGAAGCACTACAAGAAATAAAAACAGTGATATTCAACGTCGAAGGAACTGGTAGAATGGACTCAGCCAGATTGGAGTACACAGTTGCGTCACGCGTTGGAATGCTATAATGTGACTGTTGAAGAAGAGGAAAATCCGCAGAATATTACCATTCCTAAAACTGAAGGACAGCGCGACATCAAAGGACCGAAGTAGCGAACCCAAATATATCAGAGCCTCTAAAAACTCGACAGGTAAACATTGGGTCTGAATAAGAACCCAAGTTCGCAAAGAAAGGAGATTATTAGGATGAAGATATGGTTGATAAGGTAGCTGAGCTATTGCGCAAGTACCAGGACTTATTTCCCACGAAGTTTTCAGATTTGAAAGGGATGTCTGAGATTTAGGTGTTATGAAGATTGCATTGAAACCGGATGTGAAGCCTATTAAGCAGCAAGCTTATCGATTGAATCCAAAGTATAAGGAAAAGGTGTGCCTAGAACTGGATAAGATGCTAGAAGCTAGCATTATTGAACTTGTAGAATAATCTGATTGGGTAAGCCCAATGGTAGTCCAAGAAAATAAACAGAAGCGAGAAATCCGCATATGTATAGATCTAAGGAAGCTGAATGACGCCTATGTGCATGACCCATTTCCGACACCATTTACTGACGAAGTATTAGAGAATGTTGGCGAACAAGAAGTGTATTTGTTCACTGATGGATTTTCGGGTTATCATCAAATAAAGATCACGCCAGAGGATCGAAGCAAAACAACCTTCGCGACCGAGTGGGGTTACTTCCAATATACAATTATGCCATTTGGATTGAAGAACGTGCATGCAATCTTTTCCCGAGTAGTGATTGCAGTGTTCAAATAATTTATTCATAAGTTCTTGGAAGTATATTTAGATGACTAAACCGTGTTCGAGTTGGTAAAGCGACATGTTGCGAATCTGTGCCTCATGTTGGATACATGTCAAAGATATTAGATCGCGCTGAACTTAAAGAAATGTATATTCTGTGTGCCTTTTGGGATTTTGCTTGGCCATGTTGTGTGTAAGTAGGGATTGACAGTGGACCCTGCAAAGATCGTCATAATTGTGAACTTGGAACCTCCTAGGAACGTGAAACAACTGCACATGAAATTGGGACACAGTGGGTACTATAGGAAATTTATCAAGGCGTATTCCCAGATAACCGCACCAATGGAGAAATTTTTAAAGAAGGATGCGATGTTTTTCTAGGATGAAGATTGTCAACGCAGCTTGGATGTCTTGAAGGAGAAGATGGTGACAGTGCATATCTTGGTGTTTCCAGACTGGAAAAAGGAGTTTCATGTGCATGTTGATGCCTCATGTATTGCGCTAGGAGCAGTATTAACACAGGCAGGAGAGGGAGAGATTGATCATCCGATATTTTTCACGAGCATAAAGTTATCCAAAGCTGAGAAGAATTACTCCACTACAAAGCATGACGGGTTGGCAATGGTCTACGCGTCGCTGAAATTCAGACATTATTTGTTAGGAAGACAGTTCAAAATGTATACGAATCACTCTGCACTGAAATACCTAGTTAATAAGCCTATGTTGGGGGGGAAGATCTGTCGATGGTTACTATTATTCCGGAGTATGACTTTGAGGTGATTATGAAGCCTAGAAGGCTAAATGCAGTCCCAGACCATCTATCAAGGATTGAAAAATGGGAGGAACCAAGAAGCCTGGAGGAAGGATTGCTCGACGCGTAGCGCTTTGTAGTACGCATCACGTGTGATCATTTTGCCGATATTATTCATTTCTTAACGACTAGAACAACCCCAAAAGGTTATTCCACTCAACAAAAGAAGGAGTTAGTAATACGCGCTGCATATTTTTCGGTAATTGCGGGTCATTTGTATAAGATGGGATCGGATGAGATACTGCGAAGGTATGTTCAGGAGTTTGAGCACGCTAGTACCCTAGGTGAAGCCCATGGAGGAGTGGAAGGAGGTCACTATGTAGGGAAAGCGACCGCGCAGAAGATCTTGCACGCTGGGTTATGGTGGCCAACATTACACAAGGATTCTAAGGCATACTGCAAGGCGTGCAATGCTTGCGAAAGGACAGGGAAGCCTTCGCGAAGGGATGAATTGTCTTTAAATCCCCAAGTTTCATTGCAGGTATTTGAGAAATGGGCCATTGACTTTATAGGCCCCATACAACCAACAAAAAAGAAGACGGGTGTGCGGTATATCATTACTACAACTGAGTATTTAACCAGGTGGGCAGAAGCGCAACCAGTGAAGGATTTTACAACAGCCACTACTGCGAAGTTTCTCTTCAAGTATGTCTTAACAAGGTTTGGGTGTCCTAAGATTTTGATGAGTGATAGGGGTACGCATTTCCTAAATGAAATGATCAGCGCGATGTTGGAAGAATTTCAGGTATATCATCAGAAGAGCACGCCCTATCACCCACAGGCGAATGGAATGGTGGAATCTTTTAATAAGATCTTGGAGCATGCATTGACAAAGGTATGCAACACGCAGAGGAATGACTGGGACATGTGCATACTTGTTGTGTTATGGGCTTATAGGACGACCTGTAAGAAGTTGATAGGACAAATGTTGTTCAGGTTGGTCTATGGAATTGAAGCAGTCATGCCGATGGAGTATATTGTGCCTAGTTTACGGATTGTAGCATTGACAAAGATGGCGGACCGCGAGACCTTGGAGGAATGGCTCGCGCAGATCATGGAGTTAGAAGAAGATCGCTTCCTTGCAGGATTTCACCAGCAAGTACAAAAGGAACGCGAGAAAGAATGGCATGATCAGCATATTAAGTTGCGCACATTCAAGATAGATGATTTGGTGTTATTATATGATAGAAATTTCATGAAGTTTCCCAAAAAATTTCAAATGCATTGATTGGGACCATATGTTATTAGGGAGATCACATATGGTGGTGCAGTTCAGCTCACGAAGCTAAATGGGGAACCATTCCCTGGAAAAGTGAACGGAAGTAGATTGAAGTTATACACAGGGGATCCTGCCCCTGCGCGATGACTATATGGAAGCAGGATAGTCTCAGTAATCCAGGCAGTTGCAAGGGATTGTGGGACCATAAACGGTACACTACCTGACTAAGGGAAAAACATGGAAGAGAGGCTGTGTGATGGATGACAGGGGTGCGACAGGTGAAGCTGCGTTGCATGAGTTGTGCCATGGAGGAGGATGTCGCGCAGGTGGGTCCAAAAGTAACCGTTGAGGTTACTATTCATGATTTGATGGCCAAAAATTAGTTAAGAGGAGTGGGTAGGTGCTATTTATGAAAAAAATATTTGGGGATATGTGGCCAAAGATGTAGTTATTTATCAGAATTTGGGGGGAATGGTCGGATTTGAATTCAAAAATCCCTATAAATCTCGCATGTTGGACCACCAAAGAACACTTTGCATTCTGAGACTTGTCTGGGCGATTTGTTGTCTGAAGTTTATGAGTCGTCAATTCTGGGAGGATTTTGTGGCAAGCCCAGCATTTTTTTCCTTACCTACATGGAACCAAAAGGCCATTCTCCAACAAATCACTGCCACCAACCCCGCCGAAGTCGTGAGTTTTGAAGCTAATGTTTCCGATGTAACGGGCCCTGAGATATCAAGTATGGAAGCTACAACCCCTGTGCCTACCGTGCCGAGGTCATCGAGGCCAAAGTAATCAGCCGCAAAAGCGAAGCAACCAGCCACAAAAGAAAATAAATCAGCCACAAAATAAAAGGAAAAGAAGCCAATTCCAGTCAGAATGTCACCAAGGAAGAATCTGGAAGTGCGGAAGAAGGAGAAAAAAGACAAACAACTAGAGAAAGTGGTGGATTTAGAAGAGGAGGGTGTAAAATAAGTAGATGTCAAAGAGATTGGGCCTATCTCAAGGCTTCCTGAGTATATCCCTCTACGGAAGGGAAGAACCAAAGTAACCAAGGATCCCAATTCCAGGAAATTCACAGTTTCGACACCCCTGTTGCCTGAACAGGTGGAATTTGAAGGTCCTAGGTTAGCGCGCATTCCAGTACTGAAAATGGAGGACTGGGACCTCGTGGACCATGAGAGGTTCCCGCATTTAGCAACCAACAAATATATGACAAAGATATATTATGAAGAAATGAGGGTTACACAGTTGGAGCCCATGAAGTGGGTCCGCAGCGTTGAGCAAGTGGGGCTGCTACACATGCTCTATGTGTCACATTATCATCGCTCAACTATCAACACAGTGTATGTGCGCCAGCAACTTGCGCTGGTGAACGATGGGTATCTGTGGCTTGGGGAGACCATCCTGATTATGGACATGTTGATCCATAGGATAACAAAGTTGCCTTACAAAGGAGAAGACCCTACTAAGGAGTTAGGATGGAAAACCAATGAAAAATACTTGGTGGATAAAATGAAGAAAGAGTATGGCCTTGTTAAAAGGTCACGCGCATACTCTATCCTCTCAATTCAAGCTTAGGAAGTATAGTTCGTTGCCCATATTCTTGCAGGAAAAATCATGAGGAAGTGTCGAACAGATGAAGTTCTAGCACAGGTAGTGTCACTTGCAGCACAGTGTGTGAAGGGCGTCTAATACAATTGGACAAAGTATCTATGCTAGGAGTTCCTCGCGAACTACCGAGAAGCCCAAGAAGAAAGCAAGCCATTTCATTATTCTTGGATTTTATTTTCTATTGTGTCAGTTTCTTTGAGGTTTCCGAAGGACAATCAATTTCCCCCACATAGGGAAGATTTACCCAAGGCAGCGCGATTCGCCTCATTGTGGTCTACAAAGGATCCAACACGAGTCAAGGAGTCAAAGATTTTCTGGATCCTGATGGAGATGGACCTTTGAATGGTGATTAATCAGAGGCCAAGGTTGTCCCCAATCTTGTTCGAACAATTGATGGCCTACGCAAAGTTCAAGGCCGATTTCCACAGTGTGTCAATCATAGTGCGGAAGGACCCAAAGCACACATGGCATTAGTTTCCTTATTTGGTATCCGAGATGGATGTGCAAGAAATTGTGGGGTATTGGCCAATAGAGTGGTGCAAACCCACAACGCTTGATGTGGGAACAAGCTAAGGTGCAGAGAGATCTACTGCACAGAAGCGAAAGGATGCAACTCAGAAGGTCATGCGTGCACTGGCTGAGCAGAAGAAGAAGGAAGTTGCTAAGGCAGCTGCGGAGAAGGAACGAATGGAGAAAGAGTGCGCTACCAAAGAGCAGGCTGAAAAAGATCGCCAGGAAACAGACGAAGGTGAAAAGTCTACTTCCAAGCACACAAACGAGCAAGAGTTGTCTGCACAGGAAGGAGGAGGGGTTGAGGAGCAGAGCACTCTGTTCTCCTTGAAGCAGCGTGATCAGGAGCAGACTGTTGGATAGTGAAAAAAGAACAACTCTGATAGGCACTGGAGAGTGAAAAAAGAACAAGTCTGATAAGCACTGGATAGTGCAAAAAAGCACAAGTCTGATAGGCAGACGCATCTTGACCCAATGGTGCTGACAAAAGGCGATCTCGATGAGATTAGGGATAAGGTGAGAGACACAACAACTGAAGTGTTGCAGCAGTTTGAGCAACAATATATGCAGATGTTGGGGAGCATCCAAAAGGATCTGTGTGAGCTGCAGATCCAAGCTAACAGCATCCAGGTGGGTGTCGGGAAAGTGAGCAGAGTACAAGCGAGCCTAACACAGGGAAGCAGCATAGTGGTGGAGCTAGAACGGACTTTGGACCTCAGATTCATACCATTGCCAAAGGGTTCAGTCTGTGTAGAGTAGGATGAGGATCTTGATGTGATCAGTACAGTAAAGGACATGGGCCTAAATTTGGCCGCGCTGCAGCTCTAGACCCTCCATGCGATGCATCAGGGGGTTTCATAAGAGTTACAGATCAAAGAGCAGAACACCCTCATGGTCATTAGCGAGTTCAAGGTAAACAATGAGCAAATGTTCGTGGGGAAAACCCAAGCACTGAAGGCCAAGGAGGAGATACAATAACACAATTAGAGCTTAGAGACAGTGATAGAGTAGGTCTGCAAAACAGTGCCAAAATCGCAGATCCTGAAGGATGGTGAAGCCTCAGCAAAAGTAAGGAAGTTGGTTGCCGTATTTTGCGCATCAAAGGATGAAGTTGGCAGGGTTACCTTTGAGTTCCAGATGAAGATATCAGAGCTACAGTTGAAATTGCAGCCAAAAACTCCGCCAGAGGTTCGAGAGCAACGCGGAGCAAAAATCAAGGATGGAATGAACACATTGGATACTGCAGTCAATGACTACTCCTCGATGTTTGATTCAGCAATGGAAATATGGATGAACCTGCAAGAGGACCCAAACCTGCAGAAGCTGACTACCAATGTTTGAGAAACACAAAGACAGTATGATGAGGTCTGAATGACTACGCGCACCTTAGCGTCAGCGCAACGCCTGACGAAGTTACAGGAGGGTAAGCAGTTGCAAGCACAGGTGGAAGAATTGCAAAGGAAAGAGGCCCTGCTAAAAGCCCGATTACAGCCATGGCTAGAGGAAGCTTGTCAGCTTACTCTGTCACTTCAGGACAAGATCAAGGGGCTACAGCAGACACAGCGGACAATGTGCCTAACAGTGGAGGGACCAACAACCGATAAATTAGCTGAAGAGGTACAGCAACTTGCGGCATAGAGTGCTATTGAAGTTGTAGTGATGCAGGTTGAGTTGGTCGGTCTTCGTAGAGAGATCGAGGTGGCAGTTGAGTGACTCAAGGGCGAGTCACGATATTTGTGTTGGGGGCCTGTTGGGATAGGGTCCCTAAGGTGAGTTTTGGGGTTAGTTAACCCAAATTTTGTATGAGTTTTTGTAAAATATGTAAAGTCTCCACGAAATGTGGGTGTGGAGTGCGCAGATAAATAGAAGTAAAAGGGGCCTTAGCCCCTTGTTTGGATAGTTATCTAAGTTGGTTTTGAGACTCACCCATGGTCCGCGGGCCATGGTACTGTATTGAAAGGTCTATATATTTGAGTAATAGCAAGTCTTAGAGGTAACTTAATGGGAGAGAAGTAAGCTAAGTCAATATAGGAACTGTTTTGGGTGAGTGCTGAGGTAGGAAGGCTCTGCTTCCTGTACTTAGGCGATAAGGGGAAGGCTCCTACAGCTAAGTGCGCAAGAGGCCTTGGGAAGTCTGCAGCTGAGTGCGCAGAGTAGATGTTATGAAACCAGCTCAAGAAAAGATAGAAAAGATAGATCAACGCCTTAGAATTTAGCCTCTTTGAGGGGGCAAACTCCTTTACATTACATAAATGAACAATTCTTGGATGATTCAAATGAAAAAACCTCCTTTCTATATATAGGAGTCTAAGGAGTCACAATATAATCCAGCCGACCTAACAATAATAATATAAAGCCAAAAAAATAACAATAGACGGATTCTATGGGGCACAGTAATAACAATATGGGGGCAATAGGGGCACAACAATATTAATAAGGGGTATAACTACAATAGTAATGGGGTAATCACTAGTATTATAGGGACCCAACATGCCCCTCTCCTTCAAAAAAGTGTTATCCTCAACGCTTGAGTAGTTCTGGATACTTCTGCATAAAATTCTCATCCTCCCATGTGGAATCTTCAGCGGATAAGTTCTTCCACTTGATAAGATACTCTGAAATTGATTGATTTCGTAGCTGTCAAGTTCTTGTTTCTGTGACTGCTTCCGGTTCCAATATAATTTTTCCTTCCTCGTCAAGTTCTGGAAATATTGTTTGAACTGGGAGCTTGTCGCCTATAACCTTCTTTAAACATGAAACATGGAAAACTGGGTGCAATCGAGAAGCTACAGGAAGCTCCAATTTGTATGCCATAGTACCAATCTTTTGCAACACCTTGTACGGACCATAATACTTTGGTGATAATTTATTATCCTTCTTAGCTTGCTTGAGGGACATTTGCTTATATGGTTGTAGCCGTAGGAATACCCAATCACCTACATCAAAACTTCTTTCACTGCAATGTTGATCTGCCTGTTGTTTCATTCTATTCTGTGCCAACACGAGGTTATCCTTTAAGATTTGGAGGACTTGTTGTTGATGTTCGATGTGATGTTCCACTGCCTGAACCTTAGAATTTTCTCTTAAATATGATGTGATGGATGGTGGTTGATACCGATAAAGTGCCATAAATGGGGTCATTTTTGTTGTTGTATGGAAGGAAGTGTTATACCACCATTCAGCCAGAGGCAACCATTTGACCCATTGTGTCCGTTTATTAGATACAAAGCAACGAAGATATCCTTCCAAACATTTGTTAACTATCTCAGTTTTCCCATCAGATTGAGGATGATAAGATGAGCTATGAGCTAACTGAGTACCAAGACAAGAAAATAATTTTGTCCAAAAATTTCCAGTGAAAATGGGATCTCTATCACTTACAATAATCTTTGGGTTTCCATGTAGCTTTTGAATTGTTTCCATAAATGCAATAGAAACTATACTGGCTTTAAATGGATGTGATAATGCACAAAAGTGTGCATACTTGGTAAGTCTGTCAACTACCACCATGATGACACTCTTTCCCTCAGACTTGGTAAACATGTGATAAAATCCATTGAAAGCTCCTCCCAACATTGGCTTGGAATGGATAAAGGTTGTAATAGACCCGGTGTCTTAATTGTTTCAAATTTATTTTGTTGACAAACCAAACATTCCGCCACAAACTTTTGAATATCTGATTTAAGGCCATCCCAAAAAAATTCCTTCTTAACCCTGTGGTAAGTTTTTAAAAATCCTAAGTGCCCTCCTAAGGGAGAAGTGTGCAATTCCATAAAAAAATTTGTTTTAGCTGGGAATTCTTACAGAGGTATAAGCAATCTTTGTACCATAACAAATCATTTTGCCAGCTAAATGTATCAGATTTACTGGAATCTTGTTGTAACTTTCGAATAAGTGCCCACACTTCTTCGTCATTCTTCCATTCCTCCCTTGCTTCGTTTATCCAATCTAGTTGGATAATAGAAATGGCGCACAACAATGCTTCCACATCCTCATCCTTTCTTGAGAGTGCATCTGCCACCACATTTTGTTTCCCTTTTTTGTAGATGATTTCAAAGTCATAACCCAACATCTTTGTGACCCACTTTTGTTGCTCTTCAGAGGATAATCTTTGTTCTAAAAATTATTTAAGGTTATCATGATCCGTTTTTACCTTGAAGTGTCTTCCCATTAGGTAGGGTCGCCATTTCTTAAGTGCATGGAGTATTGCCAACATTTCCTTCTCATAAATAGCTTTGCTTAAAAACTTTCCCTTGATTGGACGACTTTCAAAAGCAATGGGTCTTTCATCTTTCATTAGAACAGCACCAATTCCATTTCTTGAAGCATCACATTCCACAATAAAGGTTTTTGTGAAGTCCGATGTAGCTAAGACCGGTGCTTGGCACATTGCCTCTTTAAGATGTTCAAAGGCCTTTGTTGCTTTCGGAGTCCATGAAAATGCATCTTTCTTCAATAATGTTGTTAGAGGTGCTGCTATTCTCCCATAATTCTTAACAAACTTGCGATAATACCCTGTCAACCCGAGAAATCCTCGCAGATGCTTTATGGATGTGGGGATTTTCCATTCCTTAATGGCTTTAATTTTGCTAGGGTCTACCTTAACTCCTTCATGAGATACAATATGACCCAGATATTCCACCTCCTGGACTCCAAAGAAACATTTGGATCTTTTTGCATATAATTGTTTCTCCTCCAATATTTGTAGCACCCTGTCAACATGTTCAACATGATCCTTCCAAGACTTGTTGTAGATTAGTATATCATCAAAAAATACTAACACAAATTTTCTAAGGAATGGTTTGAAAATTGAATTCATCAAACCTTGAAATGTTGAAGGTGCATTGGTAAGGCCAAAAGTCATGACCAAAAATTCATAATGACCCTCATGAGTTCTAAATGTTGTTTTCGGAATGTCTTCAGTCTTCATTCTGATTTGATGATATCCTGAACGAAGATCCAACTTGGTGAAGTAAATTGATCCATGAAATTCATCCAGTAATTCATCAATGACAGGAATGGGGAACTTATCTTTAATAGTGAGCTTGTTGAGCTCTCTATAATCCGGACACATGCGCCATGATCCATCCTTCTTGTGCACCAAAACTACTGGAGTAGAGAAAGAACTTTGACTCGGTTGAATTATACCAGCCTCTAGCATTTCTGCAACCATACGTTCAATTTCACTCTTTTGGACATAGGGATATCTGTACGGCCTAATGTTTGGAGGAACACTTCCTGGAATCAGATGAATAGCATGATCATGATCACGCATAGGTGGGAGACCTTTGGGAGTCTTAAATACCTTGGAATGATTGTCCAGGACTTTTTGGAGATCTAGAGAAATAGATGATTCCGATGTGGAAACATCTAGCGAACATAATTGTGCAATTACACCTCTTTGCTCCTTTTTTAGAAGCTTTGTCATACCATTAGAGCTAATTATCTTTCCTGGTTTCCCTGCAGTACCCCTTAATTCAACTTCTTTTCCTTCCGTAGAAAATTTGATGAAAAGTTCTTGAAAATTAAAAGCTATTGTACCCAAGGATTGTAGCCATTGAACTCCTAGTACAACATCAGCACCTCCCATTGGAATGGAAAGAATTGAGCTAGTCAATACATATTCTCCCATGGATAGCTTGATATTATGGCACTTTCCAGAGCAATTTATTGTTCCTCCATTTGCAATCATCACTTGACACTCTGGTGCTGGATATAGGAAGCAATTCAATTCTTTTGCTACCTTACAAAGAATGAAATTGTGGGTGCTTCCTAAATCAATCAACACTATTACATTTTTCTTCTTGATTTGTCCTACTATCTTGATGGTTTGAGGAGTGGTAATTCCCGCCAATGCATTACAAGATATGGTCGGATTTATTTGTTCTTCATATAGGCTTTGTTCCTAGAATATATCCTCTTCTTTTGACCTTTCTTGCTCCTTTTCTTCTTCCTCTTCACAATATATGTAGAATAATTTATTCTCAGCACACTTATGACCTTTAGTGTATTTGCTATCACAACTGTAACAAAGCCCTTTTGCTCTTTTTCTTCCAATTGTTTTGGTGTCAACCTTCTTACGAAATTTCAATCCGATCCCCAGAGAGAAAGTTATGACGATTTTCCGCAGGTCACTTGTTTGGAATGTAATTCAGGAGTCTGCAAAAAGACCAACTTCCTCAAATCATATCTCCGCAAATATAGCGCGAAAAGCTCTGAAATTCAGACCTGGGGTTCAGCGCGATTTCTTCTCAAATGGTTTTTTTTTCAACTTCTAAAATGTCGCAAAAAAGAAGTAATAACGAAAATGCCACGATGACCTGTTTGGAGCAGCGAAACCCTAGAATCCAAAGCTCTGATACCAAATGTTATGAAACCAGCTCAAGAAAAGATAGAAAATATAGATCAACGCCTTAGAATTTAGCCTCTTCGAGGGGGCAACCTCCTTTACATTACATAAATGAACAATTCTTGGATGATTCAAATGACAAAACCTCCTTTCTATATATAGGAGTCTAAGGAGTCACAATATAATCCAGCCGACCTAACAATTATAATATAAAGCCACAAAAATAAAAATAGAGGGATTCTATGGGGCACAGTAATAACAATATGGGGGCAATAGGGGCACAACAATATTAATAATGGGTATAACTACAATAGTAATGGGGTAATCACTAGTATTATAGGGACCCAACAGTAGAAGAGTATGTAATCTGAACATTGAAGATCAATAAAGATTGATTTTGAAGAATTACTATACATTTCTGTCGAATCTGTTTATGTTGTATTTTATCGCTTAATGATATGGTTTTATGAAATAATGAATGAATGTTGTGTGAAATCATTGAATCTATCTTAATGATGCATGATATGAGTAGTTATCTACTTTCGTGAAGTTAAAAGCTATTTTTGTTATGTTTTCTGATGAATTGGATAGATTTGCATGAACTCAGATCTAGGGTTGTTTATTGATGCGCAAAAGTAGATAAATCGTATATTTAAGGTCTGCAAAGACTGATCGTAGACCTTCGCGGAAGTATGGAAGCCGTTTTAACTTAGTTACAGTGACGAGCCCTGGAAGGACACTGATCTACGCAAACACAAATCTGAAATGTTAAAGCCTAAGAACCGTTTATCACATGTCACTGGATGCGAAAACCTGGTTCTAGCATCCCCCAATACTGCTTCGGGTGAGACTATAGCCTGTGCTATGCAGGTTGTTGCTGAAAGGGCCAGCAGTTAGAGTTTTGTTGGTCAGCGGAAACAAATCTAAACCTGGGTCAGGCCCCTTAAGCCAACACGCTTAACGATAAATCTCGTGGTTTAAAGACACTAGAACACGTCTTTAGCCTAAAAAACAAATCTTCTAAAATTGGAGTTACAGTTGGCCCTAGAAAATGCTCTAGTACAAATTTTTATGCGCTTGACCTGTGAGAATAACAAGTTGTCAAAAATACGAAACAATATTTCATGAAACATAGAAATATCACATGAATTGAGACAAGCGACAAAGATAATTTATTATTCATAAGCAAAATACAATGTTCACTTGCCTCTTCGAGGAGGTAACCTCTAATGGAGCAGAGATCAATTACAATAAAACTTCATGCTACTTCCCTTGCTATCTAAGAATATTTATAGATTTATGACATCCAAAACCCTAACTACTAGTCATCCCATGCATAACATGGGTTAACCACTTTATTTATTAACTATGGCCTATTTATAACTAATTGTGGTCCCTTTTATATAATGTGGATCAACCACTTACAATTATTATTAACGTGGATAACTGCTTACGGGCTTTATTGACTCAAATAACTAATTATGACTTTGACGAGGCCCCTTGGGATTATTACATGAATAAAGGGGTTATGGTTGGCCCCTAACAAACCAGGGGTTTTAATTGTCTCGACTTTATTTTGTTGTAAAATCAAACATTAAACCACAAACTTCTGAAGATCATACTTAAGGCCATCCCAAAAAAAAATCCTTCTTGACCCTCTAGTAAGTGTTTAAAAATCTGAGTGCACTCCTATAGGAGAGGTGTGAAATTCCAAAAGAACTTTTTGTTTGAGTTTGGAGTTCTTGCATAGATACAACCCATCTTTGTACCATAGTCAATGAATTTTCTAGATAAAAGTATTAGATGTCTTGGGACCTTGCTACAAATTTTGAATGAGTGTCCACACCTCTTCATCATTCTTCCATCTGCCCCTTACTTCCTTTATCCAATCAAGTTGGATAATAGAAATGGCACAAAGCAATGCCTCCGCATCCTCATCCTTTCTTGAGAGTGCATCTACAACAACATTTTTCTTCCCTTTCTTGTAGATGATTTCAAAGTCATAACCCAACATCTTTTTGACCCATTTTTGTTGCTCTTCTAAAGATAATATGTGTTCCAAGAAGTATTTGAGACTATCATGATTTTTTTTACCTTAAAGTGTCTTTCAGTTAGTTAAGGGCACCATTGCTTCAAGGCGTGTAAATTTCCAACATTTCCTTCTCAAAAATTGGTTTGTGTAAATTATTTCCCTTGATTGGACGACTTTCAAAGGAAATGGATCTACCTTCTTGCATTAAAACAACACCAATTCTGTTTCCTAAGGCATCGCATTCCACAATAAAGGCTTTTGTGAATTATGGTGTAGCTAAGAGCAAAGCTCGACCCATTGCCTCTTTAAGATGTTAAAAGTCCTTCGTTTCTTCTAGAGTCCAAGAAAATTCATCTTTCTTCAGTAATGTCATTAGAGGTGTTGTTATTTTCTCATAATTCTTAACAAACTTGCGATAATACCCTATACACCAGAGAAATCCTCGAAGATGTCTTGACGTTGTGGGGATTTTCCATTCCTTCATGGCTTTAATTTTGTTAGGGTCTACCTTAACACCCTCATGAGATACAATATGGCCCAAATATTCCACCCCCTGAGCCCCAAAGAAACATTTGGAGGTTTTGTGTACAATTGTTTCTCCTCCAATAGTTTGAGCATGTTGTCAACATGCTGAACATGATCCTTCCAAGACTTGTTGTATATTAGTATATCATCAAATAATACTAACACATATTTTCAAAGGAAGGGTTTGAAAATGGAATTCATTAAACTTTGAAATGTGGAAGGTGCATCAGTAAGGCCAAAAGGCATGACCGGAAATTCATAATGACCTTCATGAGTTATAAATGTTGTTTTCGGAATGTCTTCAATCTTCATTCTAATTTGATGATCTCTTTAATGAAGATCCATCTTAGTGAAGTAAATTTCTCTGTGTAATTCATCCAACAATTCATCAATGACAGTAATGGGAAATTTATCTTTAATAGTGATCTTGTTGAGCTCCCTATAATCTGGACACATACGCCATGATCCATCCTTCTTGTGAATGAATACTACTAGAGAAGAGAAAGCACTTTTTCCAGGTTGAATTATACCAACCTCTAGCATTTATGCAACCATACATTCAATTTCATTCTTTTGGGCATAGGGATATCTATAAGGTCTTATGTTTGGAGGAACACTTCCTAGAATCAAGTGAATAGCATGATCAAGATCATGAATAGGTGGGAGACTCTTGGGAGTCTCAAATACCTTGGAATGACTTTCAAGAACTCTTTGGAGATCTGGAGAAATGGGAGACTTAGATGTTTGAACATCTAGTGAACATAATTGTGCAATGACACCTCATTGTTGCTTATTCAAAAACTTTTTCATGCCATTAGATTTGATTATCTTACCAGGTTTCCCAGCAATACCCCTTAATTCAATTTTCCTTCATTCGCAGAAAAACTTCAAAAAAATGTTCTTGAAAATTAAAAGTTATCGTGCCCACATATTGTTACTAGTGGACTCCTAATACAACATCAACAACACCCATTGGAATGGAAATAATTGGAATATTCATTACATATTCCCCCGTGACTATATTGATATTATGGCACTTCCCTGAGCTATTTATAGTTCCTCCCTCTGTAACCATCACTTGACACTCTTGTGTTGGGTATAGAAAGCAATTCAAATTCATGGTAATCTTACAATGAATAAAATTATGGGTATTACCTGAATCAATCAATATTATTACATTTTTCTTCTTGACATATCCTTCTACCTTGAGAGCTAAAGGAGTGGTAATTCCCACCAATGCATTACAAGATATGGTTGGATTCATTTCTTCTTTTTTAGCCCCTGGTGTTGGTCCTTGGCGTATATATATTTTTTTTATGTTTCTTGTTCTTTTTCTTCCTCCTCTTCACAATCTATGTAAAATAATTTCTTCTCGACACACTTATGACCTTTAGTGTATTTTCTATCACAACTATACCAAAGACATTTTGCTCATTTTTCCTCTAGTTGTTGCATTAGGGGACTTTTGAGGTCTAAAATGGGCCTCCTAAGGAAGTTATAAAATAATAGTGGAAATAATAAAATAACATTACATTACATCATCAAATTTTAAAGGGAAAAAATATAAAATTACTTTTTCAACTCGTATTTTCAACTTATCTCCTTATGGGTTTACTCAAATTTCGAGAAGGAACACTCATTGGATGTATAATTTTATTCCTCATCAAAGGAGTACCCACGTTGCATACTTTCGATGAACCCTACTACACGAAAAATGAAAAATACATGAAAAAATCACGTTTTTCATGTATTTCTGATTTTCATGTAGCAGGGTCCATCGAAAGTATGCAACATGGGTACTCTTTGGATGAGCAATTCAATTTTGCATCCAATGAGTACTCCCGCATGAAATTTGAGTAAAACAATAGGGAGATAAGTTGAAAATACAAGTTGAAAATATATTTTTATTATTTTATTCTTTTTTAATCTTTTTACTGTTTTACTCCAAAAATGGTGAATCATCCCCCATGGTTGACATTATCATCTTTAACCCTATTGGTTCTTACAAAGTTTATTTTGGTTGTACATTTTTCTTAGGAAGCCCATTTTAGACCACAAAATTTCTCTAATGTGGTGTCAACCTTGTAGCTTGTGTAAAGCTAGGATTAGCAACACTTTCATCTTTATAGTTATGAGTGGTAGACCTCCTTGTTGCCATAATTTTGCTTTCAACTTTTCTTGCCGCCGTGAATGACTTCTCCAATGAATTAGGTTCCTAAAGGAGAACCTCATGTTGGATTTTATCCTTTAAAGTCCCTATGAAGACATCAATCATATGTTTCGCTGGAATATAAGTTACCTTGATATTCAATATTTGGAAATCCTCGATGTGCTCCACCATTGCACCCCTTTGTTTGAGATTTATAAATTAGCTAAAGAAGGTGTTTCTCTTTGTATCCTCATAATGTGCTATCAATTCATCTATAAAAATTGACCAAATGACAATTGATTTACGAGAACAAATTCATCAATACCACACAAACTAATTGGGTTCTAAATATAAATATGTAATGTGTACCTTTTGTCCGTATTGCACATCGTGTAGATTAAATAATTGATCCATCTATAGTATCCATGTTACCATATCCTTTCCATAAAACTTCATCATATCAATTTTATGAATGTGGTTGGTCTTCAACCCAAAGTTCGAGTCTTTAAAATCATTATTCGCATTCCTTTTTTTTCATCGTGAGTTTCATTGACTACCTTATCATCATTAGGAAGCCTTTGTTGTAACAACTTTATCAAAACTTCCTTCAAACCTTCCATGCCTACTTTTAAACATTCCAAGTCCCCTTTTAATCCATCCATGTCCCCTTTTAGTTCATCCTTGGTTTCTCTTTATGAAAGCGAAATTTGTTGCACTTGGTTCCATAATTTTGATATATCATGTTGCAATTCTTCCTCTTCATGTGTCATAATAGGGTTTTCTAAGGGCTTAATGGGTGTAGAATTCTTTAGTTTGGGATGCATTTTAGAACCAAGTAATGATATGTCTGCTTCACTATACCCTTTGAATCACCTCAAACTAAATTTTCAAACTAAATTTATGCACGTTGAAAAATACACACCTTTTAGAGCTTGACTTTGAGCTTGTTGATAGGTTGATCTTGAAACTGCTGTATATTTGTGATTTTAGCCTCCCAAGGTCTGAACTTTTGCCTTGTAATAGCCCTCAGTGTCCTCTTTCCAATGCCTCCAGTTAGACTGACATTAGATTCTTCAAGATAAAGTTATAACAAATCTCCCAAAATGACATGTTTATGGACTAGTTCAATAGAGTGAACATGTATGGAACACCACACGTCATCATTTCAACCTTGGGTCCTGAAAATCGTATCCAAGAAACTATAGTCCATGCAATTTCAACCAATTTTTACATAATTCAATTTGGATGCACAAAACAAAGGTTATGACGATTTCCCCAAGTCACCTGTTTGACAATAAATTCTGGAGTATACATAAACCCTAACTTTCATGAACCATATGTCTGATAATATACTGAACTAAACTCTAAAATTTTTATACAATGTTCAGCAATATTTTGTCTCCATGTGGTCAAAATTTCAGCTTCTGAAGTCTAGTAGAAAAAAAGTTGCAGAAAAAAAAAAAAAAAAAAAAAGAGACCTGTTTGAAATAGTGAAACCAAGGATACAGAGCTCTAATAGAAAATGTTATATAACCAGATCACAAAAACAAAACAAAACATAGATCAACGACTTGAAAATAATTCTTTGAGGGGGAAACCTCCTTTTACATCACATAAGTGAATAATTTTGGAAGATTCAAATCACAAGACCTACTAGTATATATAGTAGTCTATAGGGTCAAAATATAATTAGGGCCTACATAACAATAATCATTAGAGAAATTTTGAGGTCTAAAATGAGCCTCCTAAGCAATATTATAAAATAATAGTGGAAATAATAAAATAAGATTAGATTACCTCATCAAGTTTTGGAGGGAAAAAAACTACTTTTTCAACTCATATTTTCAACTTATCTCCCTATGATTTTACTCAGATTTCAAGTGGGAGCAAACATTGGACGCAAAATTTAATTTTGCATCGAATGAGTACCCATGTTGCATACTTTAGATGGACCCTACTACACAAAAATGTGAAATACATGAAAAATGTAATTGCAATCACGTTTTTCATGTATTTCACAATTTTGGTGTAGTAGGGTCCATCGAAAGTATGCAACATAGGTACTCCTTGGATGCAAAATTAAATTCTGCATCCAACGAATGTTTATGCTCGAAATTTAAGTGAAATCATAGAAAGATAAATTGAAAATACGAGTTGGAAACTTAGTCTTTTTATTTTTTTATCTTTTTACCTTTTTACTCCAAAAAAGTTGAATCATCCCCCATGGTTGACATCATCATATTGAATCCTATTGGTTCTTATAAAGTTTATTTTTGTTGTACATTTTTGTTTTGAGACCCATTTTTTACCTCAAAATTTTTCTAATGAATGTAAGGGTACACAATAACAATAGTGGGGTTATATGGGGCACAACAATAACAATAGTGGGCCTTTATGAGGCACAACAATAACAATATGGGGGCTACACTAGTATTATAAGGGTGTAACACCTTGTATTAGGTATCTGAGAGTCCCTATATCTTGTTAGTTTGTGTTTGTATCCAGTTGTTTTGGTCAAACCATGCCCCCCCCCCTTTGAAAGCTTCACCTAAGCACTCGCGTTCCTACCTAGAATGGAGGGCTTTAGTGGGCTTTGTTGAGGACTCATGGTTTTATGGGAGTCTTCATTTGTAGTGGTGATCATTGATATATGGGTCAATCCAGTCCACGTTAAGGTTCACCTATGTCATTATACATTGTGAGATTCTATAGAGTCTATATGTAACCTTGGCCTTGATGTAGTATTCCTCCTGATAATGCTCACAACTTAGTAGTCTCATATGACAACTCTCACATTTTCGGAGGCGGTTCATGATTATCAATACAAAATGGTCCAGGTGGTAAAAAAGTCAACCTTATATCATATTGAAGAGCATGATGAGAGGATTCTATGCCACATCGGATTTTCTCTATCCAAGCATATGATGGTTAATAATATCTTGGTTAAACTTGGTCAACACTACATGAAAAGCTTCTAGGGGTTAGAATAACGTATGCATTGGATTTTTGTGACATGCATGACGTCGAAAGTGGTATACACTATGAGAGAAACAAAACCCATGTCTCATATTTTGAAAATTCTCAAGGGTGATATAGATCACCCACTTGGGAGTGATGATGTGGCATGACAGGTATCTAGAAGGCTTAACAAGGGAAAAACTTGATAGAATTTTACATGTAATATGTCAAAATTGGTTTACCAAATGAGAGGGAAAAAACCCATATCTCGATTTCTCTAAATTCCTAAGGGTGTTAAAGCTCCAATAAGGCATGATGATGTGGCAACGCTAAGCATGATATGAATATTGAAAGAGATACCTAGTACTGATCCGGGCTTATTTCAACATACCGAGGTGCCAGAATTGTCAAAAATTCAAAGGTTTTGTAGATCCAACATCCATGTGGCTAAATCGAATTATTAAAGGGAAAAATCAAGTCAAAAATGGCCATTGGTGAAGTCAAATACCCGTTAAAGGGTCTAACTAGTCATTGGAGACTCAGTGGACCAAGTGGTTGAAAATGGACCATAAGCAAAGGGAATATTAAACTAAATCGTGAAAATTTGTCAAAGTCAACCCCCCTAATGGGTGAGTTAAAAATTATATTGTAATATTTTTGAATTAATTTACTAAATCTCCAACTTATGGAAGACTAGTCAATATTTTATTAAATAAGAGTCAAACTAGTTGTTAACAAGTTGTTATTTAAGTATGGGGGTTTACGCAGTGCATTATATTAGATATGAGAAATTAGTCAGTTACGACTACCTCTCATGGAAATTGTCATACGTGAATGACTTACTTAACGCAGTTGAATCCCAAAATGATATCTAAGTTGTTATTTTTTTTTATAAAAATTCTCACACTCCACATTTGTAAATTGTTGTTATTTATTTGAGACAGGTGTTATAACAAATAAAGAGATAATTTTCATCGCAAAACCTTGTAAAATTTCTTGTGCATTGGTGGAGTGTCTTTTATTATATATTTTCTTCTTATATGTGTATTAGGCATTATAATTTTGTTGTCACTGCGACAAACATTCTCCAAAATTTTGCGTATACTCAAATTTTGGAGCCTACTATGGATCTTGTGATCAGTCATTCCATAGTCACTTCTTGGTCAACTGATGCTTTTTAGCTCCCTTCTTGGATTGGAAGTGTTGAAGTCACTTGCTCACACATGCTTAGTCTGTAACAAGTGCATGAACACATTATTTTACGCAATCTTGGACAAGCATAACACGTTCCATCAAGGATGTGCATGTGTGATGTTCAATCCATGTCGAAAATCAGTGCACACTGACAATGACAGTTTCTCACATTCTAGTTGTGCTTGTACTTCCATTTCGGTGAGTTTTGCAAATTTTCGCTCCTACACACCTTTGTTTTCATAGTGTCATTTTCATGTTTTTGGTTGTCACTTTTGCTTGCTTTCACAGTTTCGTTTTCATGATTCTTTGCTCTGCCATGTGTTACTTTCACTATCATTCACATATCGCAAGATTCCTTTGCACTTTAGTAATTATTGTATTTTTTCATGTTAGATATCGCACAATGAATGTATGATTGTTCTAGTGGTTTCAATGGGTTATCTTTGTGTTAATGAGTTGGTCTAAGCATGTAAACATCAGTCGCACTCATTCTCAAAGTTTTAAGCATTATCTCACAAGTGTCGTCGCGGTCGTCGCAAAATATACCTTTAGTGTCGCACTTGTGGTAAAGTCATCACAAAGTTATCGCATTTATGGAAATGTGTTGTTAACATATTCATGATGATATAATATGTTGTTGTCTTATCAAAGTGTTTTAAGTGTGAGATCACAGTCAAGTCATATCAATGTTCACAACAGTCTCTTCGGTCCCACACTTAGCCAAATTTCAGAAAATTCCCAGCAACCTAGCCTCATCCACCCCCCTGAAGTAGTGACCTTGTCTCTTCGCACTACACAATGTGGAGTCTCTTCCTCCCAGAACTACGCATTTCGCAACTTCAGTGCTCAAACCCCGATCTTGGCTCTCAGAATTGCGCAATTCCTCCTCCCAACCTAGCCTTAATTGTGCATTGCACAGTCTCTAACCTCAAGCTCATCCTTGAGCTCCTGAACTTCGCAACTACGTAATGGCCTAGCCTCCTCTTCATCCCAGAACTTTGCAATTCTCTGAAGAAGTGAAAAACCCCACAACTAATCTCACTAAGTCTAGAAACTGCGAAATTTGTCTCCCCAGTCCTTCCTAAACTACGCATTGCGTAGTATTAGGGCTCAGCTCGCCACTGACTCCTTGAGATGTGCAGTTCCGCAATCACATGGGCTCGTTTGTCCTACAGAACTGTGCAATACGTTGATATCGTGCCCATCCCCTCAGCCTATCACCCTAAGCTCCCAAACTGCACAGTTTTCTTACTCAGCCTAGCCTGAACCATGCATTGCATAGTCTCAAGGCTCAAACTCACCCTTGACTGCCTGAGTTATGCAATTGTGCAATTACTGAGCCTCTTTCCCAACCTGTCATATGGTTTTGGCTTAGTCAATGGATCAATATGCACCACCTTAGATTAGCGGTTTATCATAATGATATCGTCTTGTCATGAGTGGATAACAGACATAGGTACTCCAAATTATTATGGCAAGACAATGGAGAAGGAGGTCATGCTAGAAGACACATATGGAGCTGAAGAAATAAAATGGTCATCAGGAGAGAAGATGAAGGAACACCAAACTCTAACAGAAGATCAAGATCATGATCACATGGAAGATTCCTCATCCTCAAGTCATAAGGATGAGGAAGAAGAAGAACATGTACCATATTTTCAAGAAGACACAAAGAAAGAAGCAACAAGAAGGACAACCTGGCACTGTCACATCATCATGCAGTTCATGCCATCAGTGTCATGTCATGTTGTGTCACAAGTCATCCCATGCCACATCATTATTGTGGATTATGTAATTACCAATTCAAAATGTATTGTAAAGTCCAAAGGACACATTCAGAATATGAAGAGTCATGTAAGGTTGAAAAGTCATAAGAAGTCAAACAGTCATGAAGGTAGTCAAAGAGTCACAAGGAAGGCGAATCATCACCTCTTGGTTATATATACACCCTCATTTTATGAGAAAAGGACTTTTCACCTTGGCTCCTCCCACAAGGCATTAGATATATAAACTAGTTCTTTTGAGGAGCAAGGAGTGGCTCCAATGCTCCACTATTGGATCTAGTGATGTTCATTGTATACATGTGTCTTGGAAATTTTACTTAATAACAAAAGCCGCCAGCACATTCTTCATGCATGGATTATGGATATTTGTAAGACTATTCTATGAATGTTTGTAATTTATGTTTTCTTTCAACTGTACTAAAGTAGTTGAGTTATTTCAGCTATTTTAGTACTTTATCATATTGAGAATGTGATGTAATGGTTATTATTGTTGTCCCACCATTTTGGACTATTCCACGGGATACTAGACAAATATTTCTCATTCATTGGTTGTAATGATCGTCGCAACTTTTGTGGACTATTTCGTTGGATGTCAAATGGTCCATCTTGTTTGTGTGTGTCTCTACTTAGGTGGTACTATTACCTCTCTCTTAGAGGCTCACTTTACTCTTTTTCTCCGCAGTAGAAGAACTTTGACACAACTACAACTAAACACTCACCAGGCACACCTTATTGCTTTTCAAAGGCACCACGCGTTCCTATCTTGCTAACGATTAGAGCCAAAGGAAATCTATAAAAATACATTGAAACCGGGCCGATATTTTGTATGGGGCTCCTACTCCAAACTGTGTGATGTCTACTTGGGACTTCACGTCGGAGAGACCCCTTGCTTGATGGATTTCTAGCACTGTCGACAATTGGCACTAGAAGTAGGACAAAATGACAAGTTGTGTCCGTTGATTCTGTTTTGAACCTCTTATCTCAAATGGATCATCCTCGCATCTTACTCCCAAGGTGTTTCTCTAATTTATCCATTTATCAATTTTCAATCCCTGATGAGCCTCTCTATCACTTGTCTCAGTTAAATTTTGACGTTAAGGATGGAACATCCATAAACACGCACATTTCTGATTTTCTTAAATTTTGTGAATCTTATGAAATCGATGATGAAGAGTTTGCTTGTGTGCTTTTCTTCCTCACCCTTGAAGGTCATGTTAATCAATGGTGCCATACCTTACCACCTGCCTCCATCCATTCTAGGGAAAATTTTAAGGATGAAAATGTATCTTAAAGTTTAGAAACTTTGGCAAATCTTATAGTCCTTAATATGTAAGCTGTAAAATGTTTCATAATATATTTGTAAAAATACTCAAAATTATAATGATTTTATATAGTCTCTATAACATTTTGGCAAATTTTAAAGCAAAATAATTTTATACTATAAAATTTGGGTGAACCAATTTTAGAAAAAAAAAACAATTTAGTGATTTTTTTTTTAGAAAAAAAAAAGAAAATTAGGCCACTTGTGAATATTAGCCCCTAAAATTTTCGCTGATCCATTATTTCCATCATTTCATCAAGGATCTTTATCAAGCCTTTGATAGGTATGATTACCAAGATGTTTATAAAAGAATGAATCAGTTAAGAATGAAGCCCAATGAATCAGTCGAGGGTTTCTCTAATCGATTCCTTCACCTTTGTTATGAATTTCCTGGAGAAGTCGTGGATTGGGATTTCTTTAAACAAAAGTTTCATCGTGTGGTTCAAGTCTCTTTACACGGTGAACCTAGACCGCCTCATGTTTCTATTTCCCTAACTCTTGTGAATCATGAGACACCTCTAATTTCAGAGGAGGAATTTATTGCTCCTTTTATTCTTTGTCCTCCTCCTTTTCCAATTCTGATGATGGTGTCTCTGTGTGATGATAATAAAGTTGGGAAATCTGAAAATTAAATTCCTAATCCATCTTCTTATTCTTCTTCCATTTGTCATGACTCAAATTCAATGGAGGAAATCCTAGAATGGATCATGAAGCCCATGGTGAAGACAAATTCCAGATGATGTGGTTGTTTATAACTCTAGTCTCGAATTTGATCTGGATTTCCATTATCCTTTATCATCTACATGCCATGACTCTTTGTATCGTGATCTGCTCGATCAATCTGCTCCACTAGTTAGTTTTTCGCACTCTCTTGATTCTCAAGTTGCTGATTCAAATTATGATCAGATACAAGGCAGTGAAATTACATAGGTAGAGGAATACGAAGGTGGAGATGCTTTCAATCTCTCTTCTCCTTTTCAAAATCCTCCATGTGAATATGACGTGCTTCCATTCTTGGATGATTTTCAATCTCCTAATCTCAACAGTGAATCAAATGCAATCAATTATTTCAATCAATCCATAGCCTTAAGCAAGAATCATTCCAATGACGATGACTTTGTTGATATATGTGATAACAAATGCCTAGGTGCATGAACTGATCTTTTGGTTTCTCATAAAGATTTCACTTTAGATCCAGAATCTGATTTACGCCGAAAAATATCTCATAAACTTGTTATGGATCACAGAAGCGTCAATTCAACAAAGAAGATACGTTTATCAAAACTTCATCTTCATCTCACCATCCCTTGTGCTCTACCATTTACAGTGCATCTACTTGCGACGGATATACTCTATGCTCTTCAAGTCCTTCATCTGATCAATTAACCTCTCAATCGGCATGAGGTTGTGAGATTATCCATGATGCAAATGAAAACAATCAAATCATTGAGTACACTTCCCATCCATCATGATCTCCTCTCTTGCATGAAGAAAACACTTCAAATCAGCTTACTCACGGAATTTCCTTGATTCATTCATCTTCGAATTTGAGATCAGAATAATATTTCAACTTGAGAAATCTGTGTTAGAAAATTATATATTACAGAGCAATGGAACACATAAAATATTGCAGAAATATAAACACAGAAAACGCACAAAACAAGAGAGACACAGATATACGTGGTTCACCCAGTTTGGGCTACATCCACCCCGAACAGCCAGTCCTTCCTTTCTATTATCCAGCAAAATGAAGAGACACAACCTACAGCAAATCCGTTGTAATATCCTCTGTTTTCTCTCACAGTCTTACCTCTTTGTTTCTCGCTCACAGAATACACATCTATATCTCAGCCTCCAATACAATACCCTCATACAAAGAGAGGGGTTGCCTTCTAGGGCAAAAACCCTAAAATAAACATAAGTTCTACCGTCAGATCATCTGCCTAATGAACGGCCCAGATTGACTAGAAATTACTATACTTTTACAAGGTAATTTTACATTTGTTTTTAGCTTCGGGGGCGCTGCCCCCGAGCCCCCGCTGGCCCCCGGACCCCCCAGCCGGGAGGGATCGGCCCCCCTGGACCCCCGCGGGGGGGACAAGTCCCCCTCGCACCCCTCCACGTGGAGGATTGTACAAACTTCCTGGGGTATACATCCGGCTGAAACAAAGACCTTTGAACAATCATGCTCCACACACAACAATCTCCCACTTGGAGAATGATTGTAGAAACTCCACCGCTGCTTCATTTGCTGGACAATGACTCCTCTTTGGACCTGGTTGTTTCTCATCTTCATCATCATCCTTGAATACCAATTGAAACTGAGCATATTCTCAGTTTCTCCCTAGTTACAACTTTTGTTAGCATATCTGCAGGATTCTGGCTAGTGTGTATCTTTTCCAGCTTCAATTCTCCATCTTCCAACACTGATCGTATGAAATGGTACTTGAGCTGTATGTGTTTAGTCCGAGGATGAAATGCTGAGTTCTTTGCAATATGAATGGCACTTTGGCTATCACTGTATAACGTGCCCATATCATGCTCCTTAGCCAATTCACCCATAAACCTTTGTAACCAAATCATTTATTTACTAGCCTCTATAGCAGCAACATACTCTGCTTCTGTTGTTGAAAGTGCAACAACACTTTGGATTTTTGAAATCCAACTGACAGTTGTTCCACCAACAGTAAATACATATCCTGTAGTGCTCCTCCTGTTATCCCTGTCACCTGCCATATCTGCATCAACATATCCCTGTAAAGAAATGTTTGCACCACCAAAGCATAATGCTTGATTTGTGGTACCTTTCAAATATCTGAGAATCCATTTCACTGCCATCCAATGTTCCTTTCCTGGATTGTTCATGTACCTGCTTACAACTCCCACTGCATGTGCAATATCAGGCCTTGTGCAGACCATTGCATACATTATGCTTCCAACTGCTGATGCATATGGAACTTTAGACATATAATCCATGTCTTCTTGGGTCTTTGGGCACATTTCCTTACTAAGTTTGAAATGGCTAGCAAAAGATGTACTAACTGGTTTTGCATTGTGCATATTAAATCTTTTCAACACCTTTTGTATGTACTCATTCTGAGACAATGTTAATTTGCGATTTTTCCTGTCTCTAGTGATTCTCATACCAAGGATTTGTTTTGCAGCTCCCAAATCCTTCATTGCAAATGAATTTGCCAATTTTCTTTTGAGTACATTTATTTCCTGCATGTTAGATCCTACAACAAGCATGTCATCCACATACAATAACAATATAATATAGCTGCCATCATTTTGCTTTTTCAAATAAACACAATGATCAGAGTGACATCTAGTATAACCTTGTTCAGACATAAACTTGTCAAATTTTAGATACCACTGCCTTGGAGCCTGTTTTAAGCCATACAAGCTCTTCTTCAACCTGCACACTAGTTTCTCCTTCCCTTTCACCTCATATCCTTGTGGCTGCTGCATATATATATCTCTTCCTCCAAATCCCCATGGAGAAAGGCTGTCTTTACATCTAACTGCTCAAGATGCAAATCTTCAGCTGCTACAAGACTTAAAATAGTTCTTATTGAAGTCATTTTAACAATAGGAGAAAATATTTCATCAAAATCAATACCTTTCTTCTGTGCAAACCCCTTCACCACAAGTCTAGCTTTGTACCTCTGTTTTCCTCCATCTTCTTCCTTCAGCCTGTAAACCCATTTATTCTTCAATGTAGTTTTTCCTGCAGGCAACCTGACTAAAGCCCAAGTCTGGTTATGCATTAAGGAGTCCATCTCTTCTTCCATGGCTACCTCCCACTTCTTCCTGCTTTCAACCTGCATTGCTTCTTCATAACATTCGGGTTCACCAGAATCAGTCAACAATAAATAATATAATGAAGGAGAGTATCGTTCAAGGGGTCTACTTATCCTGGTAGATCTTCTAACACCACTTTCAAGTGTTTGGGGTGTCTGTTGCTGTTGTGGTGGTTGCTGTTGTTGATTATTATTATTTTCAGGCACCTTTACCTTTTCAGTGATTTCATCAAGAACTGTGTATTCCTTGTTTTCTTTTTCCTATTTATTTTCCTGTAACTGATTCTTATACAAGACCTTTTCATTGAATATTACATCTCTGCTCTAATGATTTTGTGATTTTCGTAATCATATAAGCGATAACGAAAATCATTAACACCATATCCAATAAAGGTACATTTCTTTGACTTTGCCTCAAGCTTTGTTCTATTTTCTTTATCAATATGGACAAAGGCCTCACAACCAAAAGGCTTTAAAAAAGAGTAGTTTGCCTTTTTACCTGTCCATGCTTCCTCTGGAACACCACCATCCAAGGAACTTGAAGGCCCTTTGTTTATTAGATAAACAGCAGTATCTACAGCATCTGCCCAAAACTGTAAAGGCAATCCTGCATGCAATCTCATGCACCTTGCACGCTCCATGATTATTCTGTTCATCCTTTCTGACACACCATTTTCTTGTGGTGTTCTTGGAACTGTCTTCTCTCTACGAATTCCATGTTCTGAACAGTACCTATCAAACTCTTTGCTGCAATATTCACCTCCATTGTCTGATCTAAGACACTTCAATTTCTTTCCTGTCTCAATCTCAACCAAATCTTTCCATTTCTTGAAAGTATCAAATACATCAGATTTATTCTTAATACAATAAATCCAAGTTTTTCTAGTTGCATCATCAATAAAAGTAACATAATAACGAGAGCCACCGAGAGATAATACCTGAGCAGGTCCCCATACATTTGTATGCACAAGCTCTAATTTTTCGCTCTTCTTTTCTTTCCCAACTCTGAGAAATCTGACTCTCTTCTGTTTTCCATAAATGCAATTCTCACAAAAATCCAAATCAACATTCTTCAAACCCGGAAACAAATTCCTTGAGTGAAGAATCTTCATCCCCTTTTCACTCATGTGTTCGAGCCTATGATGCCATAATGCTGCATCTGCTCCTTTGGAAGTTAAAGAATTAACAGAGTTAGAAATACCATTGCATAAATACAATGTACCAACCTTTTCGCCTTTTGCTATTACCAAGGCTCCTTTGGTGACCTTCCAAGCTTTATCTGTGAAAGTTGTCACACAACCTTCATTGCCTAACTGCCCTGTTGAAATCAGATTTTTCTTTAGATCTGGAACATGCCTTACCTCCTTTAATAGCCATTGGTTTCCATTTTGTTGTTTTACAAGAACCTTACCCATTCCAATGATTTTACAGGGTTTATCATCACCCAGACGAACTTGTCCAAAATCTCCTTGAACATAGTCATGAAAGTATTTCTTATCAGGTGTGGCATGGAATGAAGCCCCTGAATCTACCACCCAGGAATCAGTAATATTTTCGAAAGAAAGAATCAAAGCATCTTGTAACACCTCACCTGTCACATTTGCTTCATGATTGTTTTCTTGTTGTGCATCTCCTTCTTTTCCCTTCCGAGATCTACAGTCTTTCTTTATGTGTCCTTTCTTTCCACATTTCCAGCACACTATCCCCGATCTGGACTTGGATCTGCCTTTCCTTGATTTACTGCGATATCCTGAGCTCTTTCCTCTTTCCATTTTTCTTCCTCTAGACTCTGCACTCAAAGCATTTCTTGATGTCTCACCGGAGCTTTTCCATCGCATTTCCTCGCTAAGGATAGCACCGACAACATCATCAAACTTTAAAGTACTAGATCCAGAAACGGAGTTACTAATGGCCATTACCAAACCATTCCAACTTTCTGGTAATGAGCACAAGAATAACAGAGCTCTAACTTCATCATCAAAGTTTACCCCTACAGAACTTAACTGACTTGTAACTGTATTAGAATCATTTAAATGGTTTGCAACAGATCCACCTTCCGACATATTCATATTAAATAATCATTTCATAAGAAATACCTTGTTTGAGGTCGAGGGTTTTCCATATAGTTTCGACAACGTCTGCATCAAACCCTCTGTCATGGTTTCCTTCGAAATGTTGAAGGCGACTGACGCAGCAAGGCACAACCGTATTGTTCCGAGTGCCTTTCTATCGAGAAGGTTCCATTCTTCGTCTTTCATACCTGTCGGCATCTTTGTTTTTCCGCCCAATGGTAGGTATAGATCTTTCTGATACAGATAATCTTCCATCTGCATCTTCCACAGCGAGAAGTTTTGGCCGTTAAATTTCTCGACCCTAAACTTACCATCTTCCGCCATTGCTCCCACTCGAACCAGGAACCCTTCTTTTCTGCGAGTTTATCAGCCAAATAGACCTTCGGCTCTGATACCAGTTGATAGAAAATTATATATTACAGAGCAATGGAACACATAAAATATTGCAGAAATATAAACACAGAAAACGCACAAAACAAGAGAGACATAGATATATGTGGTTCACCCAGTTTGGGCTACGTCCACCCCGAACAGCCAGTCCTTCCTTTCTATTATCCAGCAAAATGAAGAGACACAACCTACAACAAATCCGTTGTAATATCCTATGTTTTCTCTCATAGTCTCACCTCTCTGTTTCTCGCTCACAGAATACACATCTATATCTCAGCCTCCAATACAATACCCTCATACAAAGAGAGGGGTTGCCTTCTAGGGCAAAAACCCTAAACTAAACATAAGTTCTACCGTCAGATCATCTGCCTAATGAACGGCCCAAATTGACTAGAAATTACTATACTTTTACAAGGCAATTTTACATTTGTTTTTAGCTTCGGGGGCAACGCTGGGGGACCGCTGGCCCCCGGACCCCCCAGCCGGGGGGGATCGGCCCCCCTGGACCCCGCGGGGGGGACAAGTCCCCCCCGCACCCCCCCACGTGGAGGGGTGTACAAACTTCCTGGGGTATACATCCGGTTGAAATAAAGACCTCTGAACAATCATGCTCCACACACAACAATCTGGATGTTGAAGTTGAAAAATCCGATAAAATATGTGGCATAGATGGCTTCCATCTAGTGAGAATTGGCCTTATTGAAACTAGTGGTAGCAGTTATCCTCAAACTATGCACGATCTGGTTCAATCTTCAAAATGCGATTTTACAATCCTGGAATGTTTCGAGACTTTCCAGATATTCGAGGCACTTCAACTTTTGTTGATGGCTATGTCAGGATCTCGCGACTCTAGTAAGCCCCCTGAACTAAGTCAAATTTGGTTTCTCTCGCGCAATCCTTCTCTTTGCATGGTTTCACTCGATGTAAATCTTTTTTTGAAAGATGTTTGGTATTTCAGATGCAACCTTTCAAACTTTCGAGATTTCGTTTCTAATCAAATTCAAGAATCTTCTTTAGTTGATTTATCTTCATGCAAATATCTCACATAAAAATCGATCTTGGAATGTATATCTCTCATAGAGTCATGGAATTTCAAACATGATGATCTCAAAAACTATATTTGGCCAAAGGAATCATGCCTATCAGATTCATTTCTTAGTAATCAGCTCCTATTTTTCCTTGCAAATGTTGTATTGCAAATATTTTCCTTCATCACACGTGAAATCCTCTTGAGTGATAATGAATGCACGAGTTATCGCACGAATAAAATTCTTCTCCACTCACTATGCCTTGACTGGTCTCATGTATTTGTTGTGGTGGCATCCCTTTTAAATTCTTTCAATGATTACGATGCTTGTACAATTCATCACCAGTTACAAGAAAATGGTTTGTCACATTTGGCCTGCGAGGAAGTTGGTTCGATTTTTCAGAACATTCGCAAAGTTATTCAAATTGATTTATCTTTGTTGATTACAAACTGGGAATCAAATGCTTTAATCAGCCCATCTAATCATTATTTTTTCCTTGATGATTGTCATTTGTTTTATCATTTTCCCACCAATATATCCAATGACAGTTGTTTTACATCCTTCGATCTTCATCATTCAACTTCTCACTATTCAGATTTTTGTCGAATAATTGAGGCACTTTAGCCTTCATTGATGGTTATGTCAGGTCCTCACTATCTCGACATGACTGTTGAATATGATCAGATCTATTTTCCCTCACAAGATTCCCACTGTAATCTCGTGTCTCTAATTGAAAAATCATCTTCTCAAATATCTCAGGCTTTTTAGGAGGATTATCATGAATTCTACGATCCAATCGATGAATGGTTGGAACAGACTTACCTGGCAAGCTTCGTTCAACTTCTCACTATTCAGATTTTTGTCGAGTGGTTGAGGCACTTCATCCTTTGTTGATGGTTATGCCAGGTCCTCATTTTCTCGACATGATTGTTGAATATGATTAGATCTATTTTCCCTCACAATATTCCCACCGTAATCACGTGTCTCTAATTGAAAATTCATCTTCTCAAAAGATCTCGAGGTTTCCAGGAGGATTATCATGAATTCTATGATCCAGTCTTTGAATGGTTGGAACAGTCTTACTTGGCAAGCTTCGTCACAAATAAAAAATTTCGATATTTCCTCACACTTGCTAAGGAGTTCGATGCATATGGAAATGCATTCATGGGAAGCTTTAGAATTTTGTTGAATGATTGTTCTCATCAAAAAGGTAAAAACATAAACTGGTCAGGAGAGGTGCTCATGGCCTATATTTCTGTTGACAAGCAAGACCTTCAATTTTTTGTGCAAGCTATTCAATTTCTTATCTTTCCTATTGCACATTGTTTTATATTTGTTTTAATCAATCACATCTTTGTGATTACAGGTCAGGAACAATTATGGTGGCTACATTGGAAATGCCATTACACGTTACCCCGACCTTCTAGATGGTTAGGTTAGGAGTAGGTCTAATTGAATTTTAGTTTACCTGCATCCTAAATTTGTTTCCTGTATTTTTTTTTGTGTTTTTTGTTTTGGTTTCACATCATGTTTCGCTTTAGCCATTTCCTATCTTGTTTTCTAGTTTTGTTTCCTTGTTGTGCGTTGCCTTTCCTTTCGTCTTGTGAGGTTGTGCATGAAGATACTTTGTGGCTTAAAGGGAATGTGGAAAAATAGAAAAGGACTTTGTAACACTGCAACATTTCGCTAACTCTCTATGCTTCTTCCTTGTCTTGGTTACATCTTCTAGTCAGTGATGTTGCAATGGAAAATACGATCCTTGCGTTAAGAAAGCCTTATGTCGAACCATGACCTCTTTGTCTATTCTGGAAACCTCATGCTTGCACTTGGGTTTTCTATGTTTCAGTGTTTCTAGGCTAATCCAATCAAGTAGAGAAGGACAAGTGGAAAATCTAAACAAGCAAACCAATATCATAGGTATTATACATGCTACTCTGAAGGGACATGTTAACACCCCAAGAAACTCTCCTAGGTTGTATCTCAGATATGCTCGGGAACATTACAAACTCAACAAAATGTTGGATAAATGGTGGATGAATGAAAGAAATGTTGCATATTCAAACCAGATAACCACTTCTAATGTGCTTGACCCCAGACATGGGTGAACACCCCCAGACTACAAGGCTTTAGACCACCAATTACTCACAGTTTGAGGATAAGGTGATAATGGAGAAGACTCACCACACCAGTAGATGCACAGGACCCTGTGATGGCCGGCTCCAACCAGTTAAAAGGTCTGTAAATCTGTTTTCTAATACACAGATAGGATGACAGCTCTCTGGTATTAAAACAACAGAAACTTGCACACAAATTCAATGATACATGCCAAAACCTAACACAGAGGTGGGATGACAGCCCCTCTAATGCTAAACATTAACAACACATGAATAAATGCAAAACAGGCACAACCTGGAACAAAAAGAAGAAGTGGACAGTGAGCAATTAACAGCAAAAGAAGCTTGCATTAGCTAAAAATGAAGACCAGATGCTGCAGGTATCACAGCAGTTACAATCTCCAGAAGTTGAACCTTACAACGAAATAATACTCATCAACCTGATTACATATTTTTTTTTAGTATATATAGAATTTGTTTACAAAAACACTCTGTTGAGTTCCACGAGGAGGGGTCATAATGGACCACCCACTCATATTAACTCTTTTGATAATTTGTCTGCTACAATCTGATGGTATTAATGAATAAATCAACCTTTTTTCTGCTCTGCTATCCTTTTCTGAGCATATGGAATGTAATGTGTACAAGGCTCCATGACTGATTAATACCTTGATCTGCTTGAAGCCGTCCTTCTTGTCCTTGACCATGCTGTTTTTGAATGTGGCAGTTAAAATATTAACTGCGCAGAGTATTGAACATGGGCTCCTTTCTCCTTCGGGTGCGCAGGAATACTCAAAACACAAAAATTGCATTGAAAACTGTCGGGAGGCGATCGAAGACACAAAGACAATATCAACCGTCGGATCGCGAAAATGAATGGTGCAGATTGGATTTAGGGAGCTATCGGGTGTAGACGAGAATGGATGAACGAAGCTCCACCGTCGGATCGCAAAAATCAACGGCGGAGATCGCTTGATGAGGGGTATCAGGAGGTTAGAAAATTGGGATAGACGAGAGCCATTAGATCAGGGCGCGATCGATCCAATGGCCATCGCATGAGGAAGATGCGCACCAGTTAGCGAGTGGGGGACCATACCGGAAGGGCGATAGGCGGTTTCCCCACACCGCTTTTTGGGAGAGGCGGTTTACGTACAGGGCGGTGCGATGCAGTAATATGACGACGCGTGGCAAGTAGGTCAGTAAGGAAAACCACTTTCCCGCGGGCTAACGAACGAGCGGTTTACGAGGTGAGGGCTTGCGAACACCATCGGATGATAAGGCGGGATGATCAGACGGTCGAGAATTAACATGCATTATGGTTGATATGACAGATGATGTGAGAGGTAAGGGCCCGCCAATAAGTTATGTTTTTTAATTATACACGCGGTTAAGAGAATAATAGCATATGGGTTTTGAAATTAAGCAAATAAAGGTTTTAACCAAACAATGAGACTTACACGGGGTTTTGAAGTGTTTGAACAGAAAACAAGCGGGAGCCGGGGAAAAAGAGTTTATGCGGGGTTTTGAGGCAAAAACCGGGATAAAGTAGTTTAAAGGAGAATAAGGGGAATTTAAGGGGAAGGAGGAAACGGAGGTGGGAGTTATAAGGAGAAAATGGAAAATGAAGGAGAAAGCATGAAAGATTGCTGCCAGCCTTATACAACCAAACCAGCACTGCTTCAATACCTATTTTGATCCATCAAGCGTCAAAGAACACAGCAGAGCTAACACTGGCTCCTTCTGGAGATGAGATCTTCCCTGTGAGGTCTCAAGAACGTGCAGATCAATGCCTTTCCAGCTGAAAACCAATTATTCAAAATTCCTAGTGTTCCATTAGGCATGGAGTCTAGTGCATCTAAACTGAAACTGATAAAAACACAATATTTACAACTTTTAAGGCCAAAGACCTTAAACAACATAAACTTTCAAAAACTGCCCATTAACTGGGCCATCAAAAACTGTCTCTCCTCCCATACTTTTCAGTATGAAGGTGTTGTTCCCTTGAATTTGTGAAATGATGAAAGGCCTTGTCCAGAAAGCATCAAATTTCCCATGGTTGCCTTTCTTTTCCTTCAGTGCATCCCACTTCAAAACCAAGTCACCAATCTGAAAACTATTTGTTTTTGACTTTTTGTCAAAGGCCTCCTTGACCTTTCTTTGATGCGTTGTAGCCTTTTCAACCAACTGTTCTCTAATATAATGTATTTATGCTAGATCAGTGATCCTCTTTGCCATGTCTTCTTCCTCATCTTGCTCTTCTTGAAGGAATTTTGCCACAGGGAGAGTTAGCTGAATTGGAAATACAGCCTCAGTGCCATATACCAGCTTGAAAGGAGAATTCTCTGTGGATTTTTTAATGGTCACTCTGTCAACCCACAATGCATACTTAAGCTTTGAATCCCAATTCTTTTTATTGTCCTTTAACAGCTTTTTAATTATCCTGATCAGTCTTTTATTAGAGGATTCTGCCAGACCATTTCCCTATGGATAATATGAGGTGGAATGAACAAGTTTGATACTAATTGAATCACACATTTCCACCAGTTCTTTTGCCCTAAAAGTTGCTGCATTATCTGTGACTAGTTTGTGTGGACAACCAAATCTGCTGAAGATATTCTCTATCAAAAACTTTATGACCACATTATGATCAGTCTTCCTGGTAGGGACTGCTTCAATCCACTTGATAAAATAATTAGTGGCTACTAATATCCATCTATGCTGGCCACTGGAATGTGGATTGATTTCTCTAACGAAATCCAAACCCCATTGCTGAAAAGGTCCTTTTGCAATTATTGGTTTTAAGGGCAAGGACTTCAACTGTTGTTTTCCCTCAAATCTTTGGCACCTGTCACAAGATTTAACAAAAGAAAATACATCAAAAAAATAAAGTGGGCCAATAGTACCCAACTCTAAGAATTTTATGGGTTGTAGTCTTCCAATAATGGTGCCCTCCACACATGCTGTTATGAAACTGCTGCATAACTTCTTTTGATTGTTCTTTGTCCAGACACCTTAAAAATATTCCAAATGGATCCCTCCAGTAGAGCAGATTTTCCATAATGCAATACTTTGCTGCTCTAAGTTTTAAAGTTCTGGCCTGACTTTGAGTAAATCCTGAAGGGATCTCTAGCTTCAGCAAGAAATTAATTATTTCAGCATACCAGTTACATGAAGCTAGATTTTCGGCCACTAACTACTTTCCCCTTATTTCAGCTGCTTGTTCTTCTATATTTGTCTGACCATTTTCTGCATTTGTGCTTAGGAAATAAATATCTAAAGACCTGCAATTTTCTTCAGCTAGTAATTTAGCAAGACCCTGACTTCTGACCAGTTTAGTGGGCTTCAGCTCTATGTTAAATTCTATCATCTTTGCAATCCATTTTGCCCTTCTTCCATCAGCATCAATTTGAGTCAAGACATCTTTTATTGCAGCAGAAGGCACATATGCAATTATTTTTGAATGCAAGATATAAACTCTGAAAGCCTTTAAGGATTTAATAAGAGCATATGCCTGTTTTTCTATAATATCATACCTTAGTTCAGCATCCCTCAAGTTCTTGCTGAAAAATGCTACTGGATGTTCTGAACCTTCTTCATCTTGCTGCAATAAAACTGTTGCAATGGTGTCTTCAGAGGCAAAAGAAAATATGTGGAACTCCTTGTTGTAGTCTAGACTTATTAATGTGGGAGCCTCCATAATAGCTTTTTTGATGGAATCAAATGATTTTCTTGCTGCATCAGTCCATCTTACCTCTGATCCTTTCTTCAACATGGAGGTCACATGCTTAACCAATTCTGCAAAATTTGGAATAAACCTCCTGACAAAATTAATTTTGCCCAAAAAGGATTAGACATCTTTCTTTGATCTTGGGACAAACAAAGTCTGAATTGCTTTGACTCTTTCTAGGTCAATCTGAACACCTGCAACAGACACAATATGCCCTAACAGCTTGCCTTCATCTAAAGCAAATTGAGATTCTTTGGGATTGACTGATATTCCAAACCTCCTACACTTCAGAAACACTTTTTTCAAACGCTGCAAATGATGTTGATGGCTGCTGGAGTAAACTATTATATCATCAAGGTAGATAAGCACAAATTTGTCCTTCTCTCCCACAAATGCTATATCCATAGCTCTCTGAAAGGTAGCTCCAGCATTCATCAATCCAAATGTCATTTTGGCATACATAAAAGTGCCCCAAGGAGTGGTAAATGCAATATTTTCTTGATCATCTGGGTGCACAGCGATCTGATTAAAGCCTGAAAATCCATCCAAAAATGATATCACTTTAGTTCCTCAGACTTTTTGTAGCAAATGCTCCATTTTCGGTAAAGGATAGTTATATTTCTTGGAGCATTTATTTAAATTTCGGAAATCAACACACAGTCTAATTTCTCCACTCTTCTTCCTCACCACCACTAGATTGGCTACCCATTTTGAATACCTGAGAGGGACAATGATCTTGGCAGCCAGCAATTTTTTAATTTCTTTTTCAATTAGAGGAAGAAGCATAGGATTTATTGGTCTCAGCTTCTGTTTGAAAGGAATAGTGTCTTTCTCCAAAGGGATTTTGTGTTGAATTATGTTCTTATCATATGTTTTTAGATCACTATACTCCCAGGCAAACACATCAGCGAACTACCTCATTAAATTGCAGTATTCAGTACTTTGATCAGCAAACAAATGAGTGGACAAATTCACATACCTAAGCTGACCTGGACTTCCTATATCATGCTTCCAGACTGCAGATTGGTCTTCTTTTTGGGCAGTTTTGTAAGGCACATCATTTTGGTCAAACAGTCTTTCAAGAGGAATTAGGCCTTTAGGAATATAGTTACTAGGAAGCTGGACAATGCTATTTTTACCAATCTTGTTTCTAAGATGGGACTTGGGGTTTTCTAACAAGACATCATTTTCTTGGTCAATTTGCATTTCATAGAACTCATCAATGACTTGAAGGAACCTGTTTATCTCATCATCAACATCAAAAACTTTCCAATGGTGGACATTATCAGGCAAGAAAGGTATGTACTTGATTTGGACTTCATAAACTAATCTGAGAGGCATGGGAGGTATAAATAGACTAGCAGAAACAACAAGGGAATCAGCAAGCCGATTTTGGGCTCTAGGAATGTATGAAATATAAAAATAATCAAAAGAGTCTCTAATTCTCCATACCTCATCTCTGTATGCTTTCAGCCTTGGGTGCTTTGCCTGAAATGTTTTATTTACTTGCTAGATGATCACATTAACATCTCCAAACACCTTCAGGTTCTTGATTCCTCTGTCTTTGGCTGTATTAAGGCCCAACAGCAAAGCCTCATACTCTACTATATTGTTTGTGACTTGAAACACCAGCTTAAAAGACCGTTGAATGCTTTCTTTCTTTGGAGATACTAGCACCACCCCTGCTCCTGCAGTCTTCCTAGAACATGCTCCATCAAAGAACATCTCCCAAACCTAACTTCCTTGTTTTTCCTTGGCCTGAACTGTTGGTTTCCTGATCTGCAATGAGGCCTTCTGGGATTCTTCTATTTGGAGAATACATGCTCCAAAATCAATGTCCACTGCATAAATAGGATGATTTGTAGGATTCTTCTCATCACTGATGATATATGCGAACTATGCTTCTCTATATAACCTCCTGCTTTCGCCTCCAAAAACGAGGACAGTGGCATAAGAAAGATCATTCTGAAGTGTCCCACCTAGTCTCTTAATCCACCCTCTGGGCAGCAGCATGCCAAATTTAGGAGGGACATCTGCGACCACAATATGCATCATCATACTCTTCATGGGCAGTTGAGTTAAGGTAATGGCCAGGTATTTGATAAATCCAAGACATTTCACCTTCTTTGAATCAAAAGAAAATAAATCATGATAAGGTCTGGTGATATCAGGGCCTAACTCTTTCATGACAGCTTTAGGCATTAAATTGTGACTGGACCCTATGTCTAGCAAGCAATTGTGGAGGATTTGTCATGAATGGTCAATGAGACATAAAAGGATGGAGAATTATTATCAGCAGGTTCAATCATAGGGCTGAGCACAATGGCAGGTTTGTCATATTGCAAATTGACAGAGTCAGTGGAGGTTTGTTTGGTTTGTAGTTCAAGGGCTTCAAGGATAGGCTCCCTAAATACTTCACTCTTCACCAACTCAACCAGAGGCACAGATATTTTCAATTTCTAAACTTCTGACTCAAAGTTGAAAGAAGAAGATGATTTACCAGAACTATTTACCTCTTGAACTGGAGCTTTGAGAATGATTGGATCAGCTGTTGGTCTTCTCTGCTTGATATTTTGTGGTTCTGTTTGGACAGTAGCTTTTTGTGCAGGATTTTCTTTGACATTCTTTGCATTCGACCTCAGGTTATATCTCCATTGTTGTTCACCAGTTTGTAGAACAGCTCCTCTGTCCCATTCTTTATTGTCTTGTTCCTGCAACAATGATTGTTCATACTCAGCTAATGTCAAAAATGCAGTGCTGCCTTTATCTTCCATGCAATGAATTTCATCCTCATCTTCTTCAAATTTTTCTTCCTCCATGACCACATTTTGGAAAGAAGCTTTAACTTTCTGATCTTCTTTTGAATATTCACCCCTCTGCATTATTTGTAACTGCTCATTTTCTCTTCTGAAAGGATTTGGATTTCTTGGAGCAAATGTGCTTTGTTGCCTTGTTTTCCCTGGATTCTGCTCAACTTTCAGCTTAGAAATTTCAACAGCTAATGACTCTATCATCTTAGTCATTTTGTCTAATTTAAGCTCTGAAGATGATGCAGAAGAAGTAGAAGCCTGACCTCTCTGCCTCCTTCTGTCAGCTTGACCTTTTAGTTTCTCTGCGGCCATGATATTAGATTCTACTTCTAAGGTTTCATCCTGCATGTCTGCCAACATAGCACATCTCCTTTCTCTCAATAACAGGCAGAAATCAGAGTCAAAAGCATTGGCATAAGTGAGTTTGGGAGAGGTGGGGGTAGGTTTTACCTTAGCTAGTATCTTACTATACATACGATTGAATCTTTTATTAAAATCATGCAAAGATTCACCATTTTCCCTCTTCAAATTACCAAAATCAATATGATAATACAACGAGTCTTTTTTATCTCCCCATTGCATCAAAAATGCATCATCTAATGCTTCAATATCTGTTATTGATCTCTGGGGTAATTTTCTAAACCACTTCCTAGCCTCTCCATCAAGGCTCTGGACAAAAACTCTCATCCACACATCATTTTCACTTATATCTAAATTATCAGCATAACTGTAAAAAGCTTCTAGGTGTTCTTCTGTTGTTACTCCCTCTGTGCCAGTGAATTTAGGCATATATTTTTTATATTCTCCCATAGGCATAGGATTTAAAGGCACAGGCAATACCAATGGTCCATATCTGGCAGCTGCAATTCTTTCTATCCTCCTAGGTGCTTGTTGTCCTGCCATGATTGTAATATTTGGAAGAATACTAGCAGGTTGAATGGTAGGGATTAATGTGATGGATGGCAGAGATAAAGGGATGTTTTGGACTAAACGGGGAGTTTTCTTTGGACTGAGATTCAAAGGGGAACTAACTGCACAAGGGGCTGAACTAATCTCTGAAGGTTTTTCCTTATTAACAATGTTGTGCTCTGAATCTTCAAACTGTAAATCTTCAGCAATAACTTTATCTTTCAGAGATGAATAAGATTTCTTAGGCTTACCTGATCCTGATGCCCCTTTCTGTGATATTTTTTTTCAATTTGACAGTCCTCTCAGGGTCAGGCACTGGTTCAGCAGGTGATTTCTGATGATTTCTTTGCGTTTGTCTCAGAAACTGAGCCAGAACTTCAATGTGGAGTCGCCAAAGGTTGGTCTTCCTCCAATGGAGTCGCCAGATAGATGATTACAACCAGAAACTGTGTTCAAACCCTGTCTATCATCAAAGCTTGAAGTTATGTCGTTCTCCCAGGGAAGCTGAGCTTCAATTCTCCTCTCCCCAGCAATGGCGCCAATTAATGTTAACACCCCAAGAAACTCTCCTAGGTTGTATTTCAGAGATGCTCGGGAACATTACAAACTCAACAAAATGTTGGATAAATGGTGGATGAATGAAAGAAATGCTGCATATTCAAGCCAGATAACCACTTCTATTGTGCTTGACCCTAGACATGGGTAAACACCCCTAGACTACAAGGCTTTAGACCACCAATTACTCACAGTTTTAGGATAAGGTGATAATGGAGAAGACTGACCACACCAGCAGATGCACAGGACCCTGTGATGGCCGGCTGCAACTAGTTAAAAGGTCTGTAAATCTGTTTTCTAATACACAGACAGGATGACAGCTCTCTGGCATTAAAACAACAGAAACCTGCATACAAATTCAATGATACATGCTAAAACCTAACACAGAGGTGGGATGACAGCCCCTCTAATCCTAAACATTAACAGAACATGAACAAATGCAAAACAGGCACAGCTTGGAACAAGAAGAAGAAGTGGACAGTGAGCAATTAACAGTAAAAAGAGCTTGCATTAGCTGAAAATGAAGACCAGATGTTGCAGGTATCACAGCAGTTACAATCTCCAGAAGTTGAACCTTACAGCAAAATAACACTCATCAACCTGATTACATCTTTTTTTTTAGTATATATAGAATTTGTTTACAAAAACACTCTGCTGAGTTCCACGAGGAGGGGTCATAATGGACCACCCACTCATATTAACTCTTCTGATAATTTGTCTGCTACAATCTGATGGTCTTAATGAATAAATCGACCTTTTTTCTGCTCTGCTGTCCTTTTCTGAGCATATGGAATGTAATGTGTACAAGGCTCCATGACTGATTAATACCTTGATCTGCTCGAAGCCGTCCTTCTTGTCCTTGACTGTGTTGTCTTTGAATGTGGCAGCTGAAATATTAACTGCGCAGAGTATTGAACATGGGCTCCTTTCTCCTTCGGGTGCGCAGGACTGCTCAAAACACAAAAATTGCATTCAAAACTGTCGAGAGGCGATGGAAGACACAGAGGCAATATCAGTCGTTAGATCGCGAAAATGAACGATGCAGATTGGATTTAGGGAACTATCGGGCATAGGCGAGAATGGATGAATGAAGCTCCACCGTCGGATCACAAGAATCAACAGCGGAGATCGCTTGATGAGGGGTATCGGGAGGTTAGAAAATCGAGATAGACGAGAGACGTCAGATCAGGGCGCGATCGATCCGACGGCCATCGCACGAGGAAGATGCGCACCAGTTAGCAAGCAGGGGACCCTACGGGAAGGGCGGTAAACAGTTTCCCCGCACCGCTTTTTGGGAGAGGCGATTTACGTACAGGGCGGTGCAATGCAGTAATATGACGACGCGTGGCAGGTAGGTCAGCGGGGAAAACCACTTTCCCGCGGGCTAACAAACGAGCGGTTTACAAGGTGAGGGCTTGCGAACACCGTCGAATGATAAGGCGGGATGATCAGACGACCGAGAATTAACATGCATTATGGTTGATATGACAGGTGATGTGACAGGTAAGGGCCTGCCAATAGGTTATGTTTTTTAATTATACGCGCGATTAAGAGAATAATAGCATATGGGTTTTGAAATTAAGCAAATAAATGTTTTAACCAAACAAAGAGACTTACACGGGGTTTTGAAGTGTTTGAACAAAAAACACGCGGGAGCCGGGAAAAAAAAAATTATGCGGGGTTTTGAGGCAAAAACCAGGATAAAGTAATTTAAAGGAGAATAAGGGGAATTTAAGAGGAAGGAGGAAATGGAGGTGGGAGTTATAAGGAGAAAAGGGAAAATGAAGGAGAAAGCATGAACGATTGATGCCAGCCTTATACAACCAAACCAGCACTGCTTCAATACCTATTTTGATCCATCAAGCGTCAAAGAACACAGCAGATCTAACAAGACAACCTCTGCTGCTCTTAACAAGTCAAGATCCCTCTTCCGCCCATGAAATAAATAAGTGTCGATGCACATTCCTATATAAATAGATAAATAAAGGCGAAAGAAGAGAAACGATTCATGTGTATAGAGGTGAAGCAAGAAACTTTGTCGGGGTATTGTCCATGCTCGCTCGCAATGGAGCAATGTTTTTATTCCTAAAGTGACTCTGTCGGGTACAGTCCAAGCATGGTAGCAATAGAGCAACACCAGAGATGAAAAGACTATACTCTGAAAATATGAAGCTCGCGAACTTCATTACTCTGTTCCAATTTGGAACATTGTGTGATCGTTGGTCTTATGTTTGTGTTTAACCGAGTAAAGGAATGGAGGGTTCTATGTTTATGCATGGGGTAAGTAGGGAACCCATGGTAATCTAAATGATGAATCAATACTTTCTGAAGAACTAGACCCTGCACGAAATAATTGACCAAGGCAGAGAATTTTGAGTTCTCCCAGTGTGTTCCGAAGTGTTATTGTGACAAACACCATCCAAAATTTTATGTGCACTCGAATTCTGGAGCCTACCATGGATCCTGTGATCAATCATTCCATAGTCACTTCTTGGTGAGTTGATTCTTTAACAAGTTTCAAAGTCACTTGCTCACACATACTTAGTCTGTAACAAGTGCATGAACACATTATTTTACTCAAGCTTGGAAAAACATAGCACGTTCCATCAAGACTGTGCATGTGTTGGGTTGTGTTATATTCTTTCCCCGACTAACCTATGTAGTGAACCGGGGAGTTAGAGAGGGGGCGGAGCCCCCCCTTGTTGCGTCGATTGTGCAACGGGGGGTCACAGGAGGGGTGGCATCCCCCCTTGTCTAGGGGTTTGAGGGGGTGGGTAGCCCCCCCTCGCTGCCCCGGGAAAAAAAAATTTAGACCCTACATTAGGTTGGGCAAACCTACCTATGGTTTTCGGTCCATTGTTTTGGACACGATGGTTTTCGGTCCATGGTATTGGATGCTTCAACATGTATAAATATGTATTGTAACATTGAAAGGAACATAATGAAAAATCAAGTTGGTAGTCCTGGTTTTCAGATCCAGGGGAAAATCTCTATGCATATGTGTTTTATGTGTTATGCTCTCGCATTGTTTATTTTCTATGTTTAAGAATTCGTATGCAGGTAATTTTTGAACGGGGTTAAAACCTACATTTGGAATCAAAGTTGTTTTGGCTTCAAGGGGACGCCTTTGTTGCTGAGGGATTTTTCTCGGACCTGTCGTAGACCCTGTTCAGTGGGAGATCTGCGAGATCGATTCTGGTGGTGAAATAAGATGGCGAGCAATGGAAAGATAGAGATTGAGAAGTTCAATGATCAGAGTTTTGAGTTGTGGAAGCTCATGATGGAGGATCTATTGGTGGATAAAGATCAGTGGATCGCGATAGATCTGGGTACTAAACCAACGGGAGTGACCGATGAAGAATGGAAGAAGTTGGATCGGAAGGCAAAGAGCACAATACGATTGTGTGTCTCATATTCAGTGTTGCTGAATGTATGAGAGGAAGCTACGACGAAGGCTTTGTGGGACAAGTTAGGGACTTTGTAACAATCTAAGTCTCTGGTGAATAAATTGTTCCTACGCAAAAATCTGTATAACCTGAGGATGAAAGATGGAGACTCGGTGACAGAGCATCTGAATGCATTTAATATTGTGGTAAGTCAGTTAGCATATGTTGATATTAAAATTTCAGATGAGGATAAGTGAATTAGTTTGTTGTGTTCTCTACCAGATTCGTGGGATAGTCTGGTTATTGCAATAGGTAGCAATGCAACTGCCTTGTAGTTTGACGAAATAGTCTCATCCTTGCTGGCAGAGGAGATGAGACGGAAAAATATGGTGAGCCAGAATGGTGATGCCTTGTCTGTACAAGGACGTTCCTAGAACAAAAACAAAAATAAGTCATTGAGTGGTAGATATAAATCTAGAGGGAGATCTAAATCTCTAGGAAAACCTGTAAAGGTGGTGTATTGGAAATGCAGAAAGAAAGGGCACTACGAAAGGCACTGTAAATCTAAAGCTCCTGACAAAGGAAAGGGATCTGATGATGCTTCTTCTGCAGAGGCGAAAACCACCTCAGATGAATGTGGGGATGTGTACTTGGCTTCTTCAAGTACACATGTAGATCATGAGGCATGGTTAATTGACTCTGGTGCATCTTTTCACTTCACTCCCATAGAGAGTGGTTCTATGAATATGATAAATACGATGGTGGTGATGTCTTCTTAGGGGATGATAGGAAGGCTAGAATTGTTGGTCGCGGAAAAGTAAAGTTGAAGTTGCAAAGTGGAAGGGTTAGAACACTTCCGAGTGTTCTACATATTCCTGCATTAGCCAGAAATCTGATTTCTGTAAGCAAGTTGGATGATGCAGGTGTGAAAACAGTGTTCAAGAAGGATACCTACAAGATGGTTCAGGGAGCACTGGTATTGATGCGAGGAGTTCGGATTGGAACTCTGTACAAGCTACAAGGTAGCACTGTTGTTGATGGGTGCAAAAATTCTGTGGTTCCTGAAAGTGGAGCAAAAAATCTAGTGGTCTCTAGAGAGAAGACCATGCTGTGGCATCAAAGGCTTAGACATATTGGAGAGAAGGGCCTTCAAATACTTCATGGTAAAGGTATGGTAGAAGGCATGAGTAATAGTTCTATGGATTTTGATTTCTGTGAAAATTGTGTATATGGGAAGCAGAATCGGGTGAGTTTCCCCTCTGGTGGTAAGAGGGTGAAACAGATATTAGAGCTTGTGCACAATGATGTATTTGGACCTGTGAAGGTTCCATCACTAGGTAAGTCTGTGTACTATGTATCATTTATAGATGACTTCTCAAGGAATACATGGATATATTTCCTTAAGAAGAAATCTGAAGTTTTTGACAAGTTTAAAGAATTTAAAGCTCTGGTGGAAAACCGAACAGAGAAAAAGATAAAGGTGTTGAGTTCAGATAACGGTGGAGAGTTTTGCAGCAAATAATTTGAAGAATTCTGTAAGAAGTGTGGTATAGCACGGCAAAAGACTACTCCATATACACCTCAACAAAATGGAGTCACAGAAAGAATGAACAAGACGTTGATGGAAAGGGTAAGAAGCATGCTCAGTGGTGTCGGGTTTGGACAAGAATTCTGGGCAGAGGTGGTGGAGACAGCATGTTACCTGGTCAACAGATCACTTTCATTAGCGTTGGAGGATATGACTCCACAAGAGGTATGGACTGGTAAAAAACCCTCTCTTTCACATCTCAGGGTATTTGGATGTGATACATATGTACATTTTCCAAAGGAGAAACGAACCAAGTTGGATAGTAAATCTGAAAAGTGCATCTTTATTGGGTATAAGGATGGTTTAAAGGATTATAAGCTTTGGAACCCAGCAACAAGGAAGGTTGTGTACAAACGAGATGTGGTGTTCAGAGAGGTGAAAGATTTTATTAAACATGAAGTCCAACGAATTTAACCTGAGAAGATAGAGTTTGAGCTAAAGGAGGAAGAATCAGACTCTACAGCAGAGGAGGAATCAGAAGATGAAGAGCCACAAACTCTGGGTGTAAGAAGATCAGTTTGAGAAAAAACGCAGCCAGAAAGGTATAGTCCATCTGCTTTCTATTCAAATTTTGCTTTATCTATTATTGATGATGATCCCAGAACTGTGAAGGAAGCAGTAGATTCAAAGGATGGAAAACTTTGGAAAGAGGCCATGGTTGATGAAGTGGCATCTTTGCACAAAAATGAGGCTTGGGATCTGGTGGAGTTGCCAGCTGGAAAGAAACCCATTGGTAGCAAATGGGTGTTCAAGAAGAAGACAAATGCAGAAGGAAAGGTGGAGAAATACAAAGCTCGGTTGGTAGCAAAAGGTTATTCCCAGGTACCGGGAATTAATTTTGGTGATATTTTTTCTTTTGTTGCCAAGGTAACTTCTATTAGGTTACTTTTATCTATTGCTTCCACTTTTGATTTTGAGGTAGAACAGATGGATGTGAAGACAGCATTTCTTCATGGGGATCTAGGAGAGGAGATCTACATGAAGCAACCTGAACGCTTTGCAGTGAAGGGTAAGAAAGAACCTATATGCATGTTAAAGAAGCCTTGGTATGGGTTAAAATAGTCACCAAGGATATGGTATCAGAAATTTGATACATTTATACGGGAACTTGGCTTCACCAGAAGCAAAGTAGATCACTATGTGTATTTTAAATTAATTGGTGACCATGTTATTTATCTGGTCTTGTGTGTGATGATATGTTTCTGGTTGGAAATGACAAAGAAATTATCCTGGATTTGAAGACCCAATTGTCCTCCAAATTCGACATGAAATATCTTGGTGCTACAAACTATATTTTGGGCATGGACATTAAAAGAGATCGGGCAAAGAGGAAACTCTGGTTAAACCAGAGGAAGTATGTCGAGACAATTTACAGAGGTTTAATATGCAGGATAGTAAACGGGTGAAGGTTCCTATTCTTGTAGGTGTAAAGCTATCTGTTGAACAGTGTCCCAAGACACAAGAAGAGGAAGAGGATATGTCTCGTGTTCCATATGCAAGTGCAGTCGGTAGCCTGATGTATGCAATGGTCTGTACTAGACCAGACATTACACATGCAGTGGGAGTATTGAGCAGGTTTATGTTAAAACCAGGGAATGAGCATTGGACAGTAGTGAAGCGAGTTTTCAGGTATTTGTGTGGCACCAATGATTATGGTTTGTGCTACCAAGGAAGACCAGGATTGGACAATGTTTTGGATATCCGTGGCTTTGTTGATGCAGACTGGGTTGGAGATTTGGATCAAAGAAGATCTACAAGTGGGTATGTGTTTAACCTATTTGGAGGTGCAATCAGTTGGATGAATAAGAAACCATCTATAATGGCACTATCAACTACAGAGGAAAAATACATGGCAGCCACTCATGCAAGCAATGAAGCAGTTTGGTTGCAGAGATTGTGTTCAAGTATGGGGTTAATACAGGGAGCTATAAGGATAGACTGTGACAACCAAAGTGCAATTTTCTTAGCAAAAAACTCTGCTTATCATTCAAGGACAAAGCACATTGATGTTCAATATCACTTTGTGAGGGATATGATAGAAGAAAAAAAGGTATTGCTGGTAAAGGTGGACACTTTGAATAATACTGCAGATGCATTGATAAAATCTATGAGCTCTGAGAAGTTCTCTTGGTGTAGAGAAACAATCAGCATTTCAGGGCTGGAAAAATGACTAAGCTCTCTTGTGGCCCCCTGTGGAAAGAAAACAACAAGTGGGAGAATGCTGGGTTGTGTTATATTCTTTCCACAACTAACCTACGTAGTGAACCGGGGGGTTCCGCCCCCCCTTTCGTTGTGCCAATTGCGCAGCGGGGGGGTCACAGGGGGGTGGTAGCCCCCCCTGTCTGGGGGGTTTGAGGGGGATGGGTAGCTCCCCCTCTACGAGGTCCGAGGCAGCGCCCCAGGAAAAAATAAATTGGACCCTATATTAGGTTGGGAGAACCTACCTATGCTTTTCGATCCATGGTTTTGGACGCGATGGTTTTTGGTCCATGGTATTGGATGCTTCGGTATGTATAAATATATATATTGTAACAATGAAAGGAACATAATGAAAAATCAAGCTGGTAGTCCCAGTTTTGGGATCCAGGGGAAAATCTCTGTGTATATGTGTTTTATGTATTATGATCTCGCTGTTAGAAAATTATATATTACGAAGCAATGGAACACATAAAATATTGCAGAAATATAAACACAGAAAACGCATAAAAACAAGAGAGACACAGATATATGTGGTTCACCCAGTTTGGGCTACGTCCATGGAGAAACAACTAGTCCTTCCTTTTATACTATCCAGCAAACTGAAGATATACAACCTACAGCAGATCCGTTGTAACACCCTCTTCACTCTCAATCTCTCTCTCTTCTTCACTCAGAATACAGATCTACATAGATGCAATACAATTCCCTCATATATAGTGAGGGGTTACCTTCTAGGGCAAAAAACCCTAAATTAAACATAGCTTCTACCGTCAGATCATCTGCCTAATGAACAGCCTAGATTGACTAGAAATTACTAGACTTTTACAACGCAATTTTACATCTATTTTTAGCTTCGGGGGCGTTGTCCCCAAACCCCCGCCTGGGGACCGCTGGCCGCCGAACCCCCGCGAAGGGGATAAGTCCCCCCCGCGCGTGGAGGGGTGTACAGTGTTCATGGGGTATACATCTGGCTGAAACCTTTGAATACAGAAGATAATCAGGCTCCACACCCAACAATCTCCCGCTTGGAGACTGATTATAGCAACCCCACCGCTGGTTCATTTGCTAGACAACGACTCCACTTTGGACCTGGTTATTTTTCATCTTCTTCATCATACTTGAATACCAATTGAAACCGAGCACATTTTCAGTTTCTCCCTAGTTACAACTTTTGTTAGCATATCTGTAGGATTCTGGCTAGTGTGTATCTTTTCCAGCTTCAACTGTCCATTTTCCAATGCTAACAGTATGAAATGGTACTTGAGCTATATATGTTTAGTCTTGGAATGAAATGCAGAGTTCTTTGCAAGATGTATGGCACTCTGGCTATCACTGTATAACCTGCCCAACTCTGCTTCTTGCCCAATTCATCGAGAAACCTTTGTAACCAAATCATTTCTTTACTAGACTCTGTAGCAGCAACATACTCTGCTTCTGTTGTTGAAAGTGCAACAACACTTTGGATTTTTGAAACCCAATTGACAGTTGTTCCACCTACGGTAAATACATATCCTGTAGTGCTCCTCATGTTATCTCTATCACTTGCCATATCTGCATCAACATATCCATGTAAAGCAATGTTTGAACCACCAAAGCATAATGCTTGATTTGTGGTACCTCTCAAATACCTGAGAGTCCACTTCACCACCATCTAATGTTCTTTTCCTGGATTTTTCATGTACCTGCTTACAACTCCCACTGCATGTGCAATATCAAGCCTTGTGCAGACCATTGCATACATTAAGCTTCCAACTGCTGATGCATATGGAACTTTAGACATATGAGCCATTTCTTCATGAGTGTTGGGACACGCCTCCTTACTTAACTTGAAATGGCTAGCCAAAGGTATACTAGCTGGTTTTGCATTCTGCATATTAAACCTTTTCAACACCTTTTCTATGTACTCACTTTGAGACAATGTTAATTTGTGATTCTTCCTATCTCTAGTTGTTCTCATACCAAGGATTTGTTTTGCAGCACCCAAATCCTTCATTGCAAATGAGTTTTCCAATTTCTTTTTGAGCACATTTATTTCCTACATGTTAGAACCTGCAACAAGCATGTCATCTACATACAATAACAATATAATATAGCTGCCATCATTTTTCCTTTTGAGATAAATACAATGATCAGAGTGACATCTAGTATAACCTTGTTCAGACATAAACCTATCAAATTTTAGATACCACTGCCTTGGAGCCTGTTTTAAGTCATACAATCTCTTCTTCAACCTACACTAGTTTCTTCTTCCCTTTTACCTCATATCCTTGTGGCTACTGCATATATATCTCTTCCTCCAAATCCCCATGGAGAAAGGTTTTCTTTACATCTAATTGCTCAAAATGCAAATCTTCAGCTACTACTAGACTTAAAATAGTTCTAATTGAAGCCATTTTAACAACATGAGAAAATATTTCATCAAAATCAATACCTTTCTTCTGTGCAAACCCCTTCACCACAAGTCTAGCTTTGTACCTCTGTTTTCCTCCATCTTCTTCCTTCAACTTGTAAAACCATATATTTTGCAATGTTGTTTTACCTACAGGCAACCTAACTAAGTCCCAAGTATGGTTATGTGCTAAGGAGTCCATATCTTCTTTCATGGCTTGTTCCCACTTCTTCCTGGTTTCTACCCGCACTGCTTCTTCATAACATTATGGTTCACCAGAATCAGTCAATAATACATAATATAATGAAGGAGAGTATCGTTCAAGGGGTCTACTTATCCTGGTAGATCTTCTAACACCTCTTTCAGGTGTTTGAAGTGCTTTTTGTTGTTGTGGTTGATGTTCTGGCTGTTGATCATTATGATTTTTAGGCACCATCACTTTTCCTGTGATATCGTCAAGCACTGTATACTCTCTGTTTTCTTTTTCTTGTTTCTTTTCCTGCAACTGGTTCTTATACAAGACCTTTTCATTGAATATTACATCTCTACTCCTAATGATTTTGTGATTTTCATAATCATATAAGCAATAACCAAAATCATTAACACCATATCCAATAAAGGCACATTTCTTTGATTTTGCCTCAAGCTTTGTTCTATTTTCTATGTTAATGTGGACGAAGGCTTCACAACCAAAAGTCTTTAAAAATGAGTAGTTCACCTTTTTACCTGTCCATGCCTCCTCTGGAATACCACCATCCAAGGAACTTGAAGGCCCTCCGTTTATTAGATAAATAGCAGTATCTACAGCATCTGCCCAAAATTGTAAAGGAAATCCTGCATGCAATCTCATGCACCTTGCACGCTCCATGATTGTCCTGTTCATCCTTTCTAACACACCATTTTCTTGTGGTGTTCCTGGAACTGTCTTCTCTCTGCGAATTCCATTCTCTGAACAGTACCTATCAAACTCTTTGCTGCAATATTCACCTCCATTATCTGATCTGAGACACTTTAATCTTTTCCCCGTCTCATTTTCAACCAAATATTTCCATTTCTTGAAAGTATCAAATACATCAGATTTATTTCGAATACAATAAATCTAGGTTTTTCTAGTTGCATCATCAATAAAAGTAACATAATAACGAGAGCCACCAAGAGATGATACCTAAGCAGGTCTCCATACATCTGTATGCACAAGCTCTAATTTTTCGCTCTTCTTTTCTTTCCCAACTCTAAGGAATCTGACTCTCTTCTGTTTTCCATAAACACAATTCTCACAGAATTTTAAATCAACATGCTTCAAACCTGGCAACAAATTTCTTGAGTGAAGAATCTGCATCCCCTTCTCACTCATGTGCCCGAGCCTATGATGCCACAATGTCGTATCTTCTCCTGTAGAGGTTAAAGCATTAACAGAGTTAGAAATACCATTGCATAAATACAATGTACCAACCTTTTCTCCTTTCGCTATTATCAGGGATCCTTTAATGACCTTCCAGGTTTTATCTGTGAAAGTAGTTACGCAACCTTCACCTCCCAACTGCCCTGTTGAAATCAGATTTTTCTTCAAATCTAGAACATGCCTTACCTCCTTCAATAGCCATTGATTTCCATTTTGCTGTTTTATGAAAATTGTACCCATTCCAACAATTTTACAGGGTTTATCATCACCCAATCGAACTTGTCCAAAATCTCCTTGAACATAATCATGAAAATGTTTCTTATCAAGTGTGACATGGAATGAGGCCCCTGAATCTATCACCCAGGCATCAATAATACTTTCTAATGAAAGAATCAAAGCATCTTGCAACACATCACCTGTTACATTCGCTTCATGATTAGTTTCTTGCTATGCATCTCCTTATTTTCCCTTCCGAGATCTACAGTCTTTCTTCAGGTGTCCTTTCTTCCCGCATTTCCAGCACACTATCCCCGATCTAGACTTGGATCTACCTTTTCTTGACTTACTGCGATATCCTGGGCTCTTTCCTCTTTCCATTTTTCTTCCCCTAGTCTCTGCAGTCAAAGCATTACCTGATGTCTCACTAGAGCTTTTCTGTCGCATTTCCTCGCTAAGGATTGCACCAACAACATCATCAAACTTTAAAGTACTAGATCCAGAGACAGAGTTACTAATGGCCATAACTAAACCATTCCAACTTTCTGGCAATGAGCACATAAATAACAGAGCCCTAACTTCATCATCAAAATTTACCCCTAAAGAACTTAACTAACTTGTAACTGTATTAAAATCATTTAAATGGTCTGCAACAGATCCACCTTCTGACATCTTCATATTAAATAAATGCTTCATAAGAAATACCTTATTTGAGGCCGAGGATTTTTCATATAGTTTGGCCAATGCCGACATTAAACCCTGTGTTGTCGTTTCCTTTGAAATATTAAACGCTACTGACACTACTAGGCACAGCCATATTGTTCCAAGTGCCTTTCTGTCCAGAATATCCCATTCTGTGTCTGTCATACTCGTCGGCTTCTTTGTTTTTCCGCTCAATGGTAGGTACAGATCTCTCTAATACAAATAATCTTCCATCTGCATCTTCCACAACTGGTAATTTTGGCCATTGAATTTTTCAACCCTAAACCTACCATCTTCCACCATTTCTCCCACTCGAACCAGGAACCCTTCTCTCATGCGAGTTTATCAGCCAAATAGACCTTTAGCTCCAATACCAATTGTTAGAAAATTATATATTACGGAGCAATGGAACACATAAAATATTGCAGAAATATAAACACAAAAAACGCATAAAAACAAGAGAGACACAGATATACGTGGCTCACCCAGTTTGGACTACGTCCACGGAAAAACAACTAGTCCTTCCTTTTATATTATCCAGCAAACTGAAGAGATACAACCTACAGCAGATCCGCTAAACACCCTCTTCGCTCTCAATCTCCTCTCTCTTCCTCACTCAGAATACAGATCTACATATATGCAATACAATTCCCTCATATATAGTGAGGGGTTGCCTTCTAGGGGAAAAACCCTAAATTAAACATAGCTTCTTCAGTCAGATCATCCGCCTAATGAACGGCCCAGATTGACTAGAAATTACTAGACCTTTACAGGGCAATTTTACATCTATTTTTAGCTTCAAGGGCGCTGCCCCCGAACCCCCGCCGGGGGACCGCTAGCCCCCGGACCCCCCAGCTTGGGGGATTTACCCCCCCAGACCCTCGCTGGGGGGACAAGTCCCTCCCACGTGGAGGGGTGTACAGTCTTCCTGGGTTATACATCTGGATGAAACCTTTGAATACAAAAGATAATCAGGCTCCACACCCAACACTAGCATTGTTTATTTTCTGTGTTTAAGAATTCGTATGCAGGTAATTTTTGTACGGGGTTAAAACCTACAGCCTATGCGATCTTCAATCCATGTTGACAATCATTGTGCACTGACAACAACAGTTTCTCACATTCTAGTTGTGTTTGTACTCCCATTTCGGCGAGTTTTGCAAACTGTCACTCTCACACACCTTTGTTTTCGCGAGTGTCATTTTCATGTTTTTGGTTGTCGCTTTCACTTTAATTAATGTCATTTTCATGATTCTTTTCTCTACCATGTGTTACTTTCACTGTCATTCACATATCGCAAGAGTCGTTCGCACTTTAGCAATTGTCGTATTTTTGCATGTTAGTTGTCGCACAATGAATGTATGCTTTTATTGGTGGTTTCGAGTTATCTTTGTGTGAATGAGTTGATCTAACCACGTAAACATTAATCGCACTCATTCCCAAAGTTTTAAGCATTGTCGCACAAGTGTCGTTGCAAAGTGCACCTTTAGTGTCGCATTTATCGTAAACTCATCGCAAAGTTGTCACATTGAGGGAAATATGTTGTAAACGTGTTCCAGATGATCTATGTTATTGTTTCATCAAAGTGTTTCAAGTGTGTGATCAAATTCAAGTCATATCACTGTTCATAATAGTCTCTTCGATCCCACACTTAGCAAAATTTCAAAAAATTCCCAGCAACCTAGCCTCATCCAGCCCTCCTGAACTGCACATTGCACAGTATCATCCCTTAAGCAGTGGCCTTGCCTCTTGGAACTATGCAATGTGTAGTCTCTGCCTCCCAAAACTGTGTATTTCCCAACTTCAGTGCTCAAACCCCAACCTTGGCTCCCAGAATTGTGCAATTCCTCCTCCCAACCGGGCCTTAACTATGCATTGTGCAGTCTCTAGCCTCAAGTTCATCCTTGAGCTCCTGAACTACGTAACTACGCAATGGTCCAGCCTCCTCTGCCTTCCATAACTACACAATTCTCCCAAGAAGTGCAAACCCCTACAGCTAAGCTCACTGAGTCCAGAAACTGCACAATTTGTCTCCCTAATCCTGCCTGAACTGCGCACTACGCAGTCTCAAGGCTCAAGCTCACCACTAAATTTTTGAGATGTAAATTTGCACAATCATTTGGACTCATTTGTGCTCGATAATTACGCAATAGGTTGATCCAGTGCCCATCCCCTCGGGCTGTCACATTGAGCTCCCAGACTGCGCATTTTTCTTCCTCAGCCCAACCTGAACTGAGCATTGCATAGTCTCAAAGATCAAGCTCACCCTTGACTTCTTGAGTTGCGCAATTGCGTAGTTATTTAACCTCTTTCCCAGCCTGTCATCCGATTATGGCTCGGTCAGTGGATCAATAAACACCACCTTAAATTAGGGGTTTATCGGATTGATATCGTCTTGTCATGAGTGGATTACAAACATAGGTACTTTTCCATGCTATGGCAAGATGATGATGAAGGAAATGGAGAAGGAAGACATGTTATAAAACACATATGGAACTGAACAAATAAGATTGCCATTAGGCGAGAAGATGAAGGAACACTGAACTCTAACAAAAGATGAAGATCAAAATCACATGGAAGACTCCTCATCCTCAAGTCATAAGGAAGAGGAAGAAGAAAAACATGTACCATATTTTGAAGAAGACACAAAGAAAGAAGCACCAAGAAGGACAACTTGGCATTGTCACATAATCATGCAACTCATGTCATCAATGTCATGCCAGGTCATGTCACAAGTCATCACATGCCACATCATTATTGTGGATTATGTAATTACCTATTTGAAATGTCTTGTAAAGTGGAATTACAAAGGACACATTTAGAATATGAAGAGTCATGTAAGGTCAAAAATTCATAGGAAGTCAAATAGTCATGAGGGTATTCAAATTTGTCACAAGGAAGGTGAAGCAGCAACTCTTGGTTATATATACACCCTCATTATATGAGCAAAGTACTTTTCACCTTGACTCCTCCCGCAAGGCATTAGAGAGACAAACTAGTTCTTTTGAGGAGCAAGGAGTGGCTCCAACGCTCCACTATTGGAGCTAGTGATGTTCGATGTATACATGTCTCTTGGAATTTTTACTTAATAACAGAAACCCAATGGGCCATCACGTTCTTCATGCATGGATTATGGATATTTGTAAGACTATTCTATGAATGTTTGTAATTCATGTTTTCTTTCATCTGTGCTAAAGTAGTTGAAATATTTTTGTTATTCTAATACTTGTCATATTGAGAATGTGTTGTAATGGTTATTATTGTTGTCCCACCCGTGTGGACTATTCCACAAGATACTAGACAGATCTTTCTCATTCATTAGTTGTAATGATTGTCGCATCTTTTGTGGACTATTCCATTGGATGTTAGATGGTCCTTCTTGTCCGTGTGTGTCTCTACTGGCATGGTATTATTACCTCTATCTTAGAGGCTCACTTTACTCTTTTCCTCTGCAGTAGAAGAAATTTGACACACCTACAACCAAACACTCACTAGGCACACCTTTTGTTATCCCCTACAATGTCCCAGACTTAGGAGGAAATCGAAAGAGGAAACCTAGAACCACTTTCAATTCAGTAGCTATCCCTACTGGACCAGAGAGGGATCTCTATAAGGATTTTGTCAATGAATAGCCAAAAAGAAATAGATTTTAGGCTAGATGTATAAGTCTTGTTTGAGTATTTAAAAATTTAGGGTTTTCAGTTCGCTGGATTAGGGATGAGAGCAGGTAATTAGGTCAAGGTATCAAGTGTACAGTAACAGGCATAAAGAGGAGTTAGATAACAGTATGTTATGGTGAACTTAAGATTTAGTCAATGTAGTATAGGTCTAAGAGTTTTAGAAAACATAATGAGCATGTATAAGCATGAATTCATTGATTTTAGAAGAAGAGAGATAGAAGCATGTTTTTCCACATAAACAGAGCTTAAATGTAAGAATTTTGCCTATATGACTGCAACGAAAACCATAAGAAGAAGGCACAACATGTAAAGAGAGATGATTTCATCAATTAGAAACTGATATGAAAAGAAAATAACACCATAGACTCACTGAACAAGTATTCCTGAAAAATAGTTGCAACTGCTCCTTGATTAGTTGTAAGAAAACATAAGGTACAAGCCTCTCCAAAAAAGTCCAACCCTTCTCACTAAATGAGAAATCATACATATAAACTCAAAACAACCATTTCCCCACCTTTATGGGTCGAATCCTTAGGTGGTGGAACAGTTACCAATAATCTCTCAACAAACCAGAGAGAGTAAGAAGGTCAAACACAAACTCCTCTTTTAGACTTTGTTTTGAGTTTTGCTACCTTTATGAGGCTTAATTAAACACTAAAACAACCTATCATGCCTATTAACTCAATAATTACATCATCAAGTCTTCAAAATATACAAATTACATCATAAAACCAAAATCTGGCGAAATTTGAAGTGAAAAAGTCAGCTATAGGTATAAGCGTAGCACATTCAACTATAAGCGTAGCGCCACCTTCCAGGCCATATTTGGAGGCTTTCTGGAAGTCAAAATTGAAAATTAAGAGAACGATCAACTAGCATTTTCTGTCTAGTTTCCAGATCAACTTGAATTTTTGGAAATGGAGCACGGGAAGGCCTTCAAAAATCAATTCTCCCGAGGTGACTCTATAAGTGCAGTGCCTGTTCCAAAACAGTGGCAGAAAGTGTCTTTTTCACTCCTTTTTGACTTTTTCTCTTCACCAGTTTGCTGACCTGCTTCCAAAAGTGGATTTTTGAGATCCTTAGGGAAAAATCTATCCAAGGATATAAAGTTTTCATCATTTGGAGCTCTGAGATGAAAGCGTAGCACCAAGGCGTTGCGCTTATAGAATTTCCTGTGTTTTTAAAACAGTAAAAAATGACCAAAATTTTGGAAATGACAAAATTTTCTCCAAATTTCCTCAAAATTGCTAAGTGAGGGTATAATAGGATATGTTATGCCATGAGTGAGGCCTCAGCAAGTAAATCAAGCTTCTGCTTGTCCTTTTGACCAATTAGGTTTTCCTTGAGTTTGCTCTTCAAATGCTTGATCCTGACTTGAGATACTTTGTTTCTGGTATAGTAGTGCATAGCCATATGCCTCTGCAAGTTGTTGTTCATGTTTTCCTTCTTGAGGAGCTGCTCCAGGTGTCCATTTACCTTATCAAGCCAATAAACCCTATCTTCATTGATTTTTCTAGTGATTAGGTCATCTACCATAATCTGTTCTTTTGGTGGAGAAACCTCTCTTTGTAGCTCAAGGGCTCTTTTAGCTGCTCTAGTTCTTGGTCTCCCTGATGCAATTTGCTTTCCTTTACCCTTTGACACTTCCATTTCAACCACTGCTTTTCCCTTTGTATCTTCTTTCCTTGAAGTAGTTGCTTGTTTGTCTTGAATCATCTGGTTCACCTTCAGTTGCATATTCTCTTGTTGCAGGCATGCTATTAGAGCATTTGCCTCTATCAATTTGCCTTCCAATCTCTTGATTTTAGCCTCCTTATCTCTAATGATTTGATCTTTAACTCTGCCCTCCTGTCCTTTCTCCATAGCTGACACATGTGTACCTAGATGAGAGGACTCCTCATGCTGTGAGAAAACTATCTCTTTACCTGTTGTAGGCTTGGCCCCTTCAACAATCCCTTGAGAAAACACAAGCCTATCACCTCTGGAATAAGTCTGAGACCCTTCTGCCCTATCTTTCCTCTTGGTTGATTTGCTTGAAGAAGCAATCTCTTGCTACATTGGTGAGCTTGAAGGTGTTGTTTCATCACTAGACCTAGTTGAAGAAGATGGAGGGAAAGTTGAACTTGAAAATGATCCCAAGACATATTTGCTTGTGCTAATTGATGACAAACTAGCACTTTCACTAGGCCATGATGAAACAAACTAGTGTAGTGATTCTCCCCTTGCTTTTGTACATTTCTACCATTTTGACCAAACTTTTGTACAAGTAATAGGACAAATTGATTTGTTGTACACCAGTGAAATGCATCAGAAGTTTCATGTGATACTTATATATCCTTGAATACCTGCCTTCACATGCAAAATACCTCATAATAATTTTCATGGGAGGGGTGTACCTATCCAACAAATGTCTGAATGGAAAAATATATGTTGGAGCTACCTTGTATTGTGTTTTTAGGTACATCTTGTAGTTTTGAAGGTCAAGGTCTTCTCTTTTGAACCAGATTTCTCCAGTGTCTGGAATCCCTGTAGCTGCGGAGATAAGTTGCCTTGAAATAGTGATTTGAAACCCTGCTATGGTCACTTTGTCCCTTTTAAGTTTAGTGGAAAAAGCACTAGTTAATTGGTCATGATACTTCAATTCTTCAACCCTCTAACAAAATGTAAGGTAGCCTGCATCTTCAAAATATTTCCTAATGAAGGGAGATGATAAGACCTCATGGGTTGATGTAGGTTCATGTCTGATGACATGTCCTCCTCTATGCTTCCTCTGCTCTGAGGTTTCAGACTCCATCTCAGCACTTAGCTCTTAGGATAGCAACTAGGGTTTTGACTATGGGAAAATAGGGGATTTTCAATAGCTGTGAGGGAGTTTGGGGAAAATGAGGGGGATAGGGATATGAGAAAATTCCAAGAAAATTTGGGGTGGTAGTGAGGGAGTTTAGGAAACTAGGGAAAGTGGAATTACAAGATTTGGGTGAGTGGAAGGTTTCCAAAACAAGAAAACACAGTCCTATAGTAAAAAAGGGTGCAGTTTGTCTAGGGTTTAGGTAGAATTGATGAATTTCGGGAGTGGGTTTGATGGGAGGTGTTTGGGTGAGTGTATTTAGGATAGATGATGGTGTGGAAGCATTTAGATATGAGTTTTAGCAGCAAATTTAACAAGAGAAGGATGAAAACCTTGCTAACTGCATTCAAAACCCTAGGAGGTAAACATGAGACAAATAAGCATAGATGAGGGAAATGAAAGAAGTTTGAACCCTGAGATAGATCACCAACCTGTTTCAGCAGTAGAACAATGTCACCATGATGGAGCAAACCGCTGCAGAGGGCTCACACTCTTGGAGAGACGATGGAGCAGCTACCTGGTATATGCGTAGCAGAGACAGGGTCATTTGCATAGCACAGTTTCAGAAATCAAGTGTTGGATGCAAAAAACCTTCTTGGCATGACAAAATTACCTTGGTGGAATGAGATGGAGTGTTGGAAAATGCAATGGGAAAATGAGGAATGAATGAGAGTGAGTGATGAGCTTTTATAGGTGGAGAAAATCGATTTTCCCTTTGTACAATAATAGTGGACCCACCAAACAGTTTACACTTGGACTTGACACTTTATTTTTGTGATATTATGATATTTCATTTGAGAGAATGAAATAAAAAAATAACCTTCAAACCTTAGTTACCAAACTAATCTCTACTATTCCTCCTAACATGAATTTAAATGGTAAAAAAGACCAATTTTCAAGAATTACACCTAGTAACCTAGTGGTGACCTAATGCTGACTTATTAGGTGGATTATGAACAAAAATGAATATGGGACTCTACTAATGATGAATTTACTAGACCAAGATAGTGTCTTTTGACCATGAGACTGAAGGAATAGTAGGGACTAACCTTCCTAATCGGTGATCAATTTTTTATTGAAAAACTTTTTAAAACTAAAAATTTGACCAGAAACCCTAAAAATAGCTATGTAAAAGCACATTTGATCGTCGATGACAGGATGCAAACACTGACACTAACACCTTCTTTCTTTTTGAACAAACCATGGGTACCTCTTTTGATGACAGTTAGAGCCAAGGCAAATCCATACGAATACATGGAAACTGGGTTGATATTCCGGATGGGGATCCTACTCCAAACAGTGTGAGGTCTAATTGGGACTTCACATCGAGGAGACCCCTTGGTTGACATATTTCCAGCACCGTCAACAAATTCTAATTCTTATTATTGATGAGTAAAATTATCTTAAGACTAGCGTTCTCTGCCATTTAGAAACTACATAGTTACATGGAAGAGAACAACCAAGGGAAAAATTCCACTTGTCCTTTTTATTTTGCAGGTAGAGTCAATCCAATATTGTGAACTACATTGTGAGAAGGCTTCACTATTCTTCGTGATTTCATATTTTACCACACACAGAGGACAAAGTTTGGAGACATCAATAAGAGGAGAGATTGATCCTATTGAGGTGTGAAAATATTAAAGGAGATTAAGCAAAAGTGGGGGTGATTTCTGAAAGGACCAAACCTATGTTGAACAAAACATCTAGGAACTTGAAGTTTCATGTCGTACCAATACGTGAAACGCTAAAACATGATCAAAACGTGACTGAAATTCCACTGAAACATCGTTGAAACATTTCAACATTGTTTCGACCCAAATCTGCCCCGGTTTGGCCCAAATTTTCCCCGATTCCATGAATTTTTTGCATTTGGAGGCTCACTCAAGCACCCAAGAAGGGTGTGGGGCCCTTCTATGGCCAAAAAAGATTTAATCTACCACTAAATTCTATCTATAAACACTCCACAGCCTAATTTATCTTTAATCGATCCGCGTTCTAGTTCTACTAAAAAAACACCTTGTTATATTTTTCCTAATGAAGATGAGGATGAGGATTAGAACATATGTAATTCTGCTTGTCATTATCTCATGTTTTATTTCATTTTCAGCACATATAGCCATGTATAAAGGCTGATTTTGGATGTAGAACCTCATGTATAAAGGTTGACTTTGGATGTAAAGCCTCATGTATAAAGGATGGTTTTTGAATCTTGGTTGTGCAACCTAATCTATAAAGGATAATTTTGTGTTTTGAATCATGTAATAATTTATGAGAGTTAATATAAATTGGGGTTCCTTCTAAAATGCCATTTATGTTTCTCATTCTTTTTTTTCTTGCAAGATAATGCATTATTAATTTATTTGTAAAAAATACTACATGCATATAGCGTTTCGCCCAACATTTCCTTTTTTTTGGTGTCGTGTTTCCAGTCGTACCCATTTTGGAAACTTCTAGACATTTTTGTGTTTCATGCAACTTAGAAACAAACCCATTCCCTTGATCAAATCCATCCATAGTGATTTAAGAAAATAGCTACTTCACACTCCAGCAAGAGGTGAGACCCCAAGGGCATAGGTATTATCACAACAAAAACAATTTTTTATTTTCTTTTTGTAACCCAAAGGAATTGGAAACTGGGTTAGTTTCATATTTTTGTGACACAGGGTCGATTTTGGTCGCTACCATTATACCTCTAGGGTCCTACGACCCGTCCTCCTCTCTCGTACCTAGAAATTGTTTGTCACCATCCCAAAAATGAAGAAAGCGCTAAAGAGAGCTTGACAAAACTACATTGGGCTTAAAATGGCTCACTTACATTCAAGATCTCAATGAAATAAACAACAAAGAAAAGATTGTTATAGAGTTGAGTGTCTCACTTTAAGAAGAAAATACTCATGAAGAGTCCTACCTCATTAGGGAGGACGAAGTGGTGGAATTAAAAGAAGATATTCCTACTTGTATAGACGAAAAAGAATCTCTTTATTTTCACACTAATTTTTATTTTTTAGAATTCTACTACTACAATGACAAATTTTATAGCTAGGCGACGAGTACAAAGAGAACATCTCTCGCCATTTGAATCCACATAGGGCATTGGTCCTATAACGGAGTTCATGGCGATTATTTAGGGACTCCTCCCTTGTTTGTTTAGTTGTTAGGCATAAATAGCAGGGGCTTGGATTGAGGTGACAATGGGTCCCTGTCCTATGTGTGTGTCCATCTAGGAAAGTTGCTTGGACCTTAGCAACATTGCTAATATAATAAGTAACATACCATTATACCAAAAAGGAGTAGTATCACAATTTCATTCAATCCTAGTACCTCAACAGCAAATGCAATGTTCTTCTATGCCTTGAGGTCACTCCTTCCACCTCTCTAATGCACCTCAAGCTACTTGCATATGAAATCTCCAACACCTTTATAGGGACTCCTTTTCCTAGCTTGTTCCAATATTACCAGTGTGATTAGTCATCCTAGGACAACTTCATTAAAATATTTCCAATCATACATTGGTAGTTTCAATGTAAATTTTCCAAACCGTAAGTGACTATTGTCTTATGCTTCTTTATTAAATAACTTAGATCTTAAAAGAAGTAGAAAATATGAGCATGAATCGATCACATAGATGGTTGTTAAATGCAACAAAACCATAAAACCAAAACATGAAATATGTTATTCAAATCAACTTATCATTAATGACTCAAAACTTATAAGGACACCTCAAAATGAGGTTTTCTACCTATTGAATGAGAAAACTACAACTTTAGCTCATATAAATATGTGGTATGACTTTGTTCGTACAACTCTACAAATTTTATGAACTATTCGTAATGTTGTACAAAATTTTATGGTATGTCCATACAAATATACGAAATTAACTATGTGGATATATCTACAGCGTTCAATTATTGTCGAGCTACCTTTTTAACTACTGAATTGTTTTCTCCTTTCCTTAGTCTATTTCCTCACCTTTAAATGAAACTCTCTTCATGAAGAATCAATGTGTATTTTCCTTGTAACTTTCCCTACCTTAATACTTGAGTTAAAGACCTAATCTACCATAACCTTAATCTTTGATATCTATAGTTGAAATTAATCTAAATCATTAATGTTTAAATACACTTTACTAGACTTATAACTCAAAAAGACTTTTCACTTTATAAATAAAGTGAATTACAAAATAGAATATTTGAACGACTTCCTACACGTTTGTCACAAAACATGTGTGTAAGTGTTATCCAATTTACAATAATCAACACTCCCTCTTAGCGAGGAAAGAATCTTGCACAAAGCAATGCGTGTCTCTAAATGCTTCAAAAATCCCTTTTGGTAAGGGCTTGGTCAAAATATTAGGAACTTGTTGAATTGTGGGTGCATATTGGAGCTTTATTGCTCCCTTCTAAATCATGTCTAGAATGAATTGATACCTAATCTCTATGTACTTGGATTGGTCATGGAAAATTGGATTCTCAGAGAGTTTGATACACTTTAATCATCACAATAGATCTCCTTGGGATCCAACTCCTAATCAAATAAACCTACAAGCAACTTGTGAAGCCAAATGGCCTCACAACTCACTGTACTAGCTTTCATATACTTCTCTTAAGGCCCAATCATGCGAAGCAACCAAGATGAAGGAAGAAATGGAGATCATACTATCAAAGAAGGATGAAGAATGCAAGAAAATTGAGGAAGAAATTGTCTTTCTTAAAAAGGAAGTTGACTTGCTCAATAAGAACTTGAAAGTTCTCAAACCCTAGATGACATCGTAAGTCATCAAAGGTCTCCCCTTGATAAATCAGGCCTTGGCTATGCAGGTGAATCCTCAAGCAAGAATGATAATGCTTCAAACAAAAAGGATGTGAGGAAGCCAAAAAGAAATGTTGATGCTCCCAGTTCCAGCAAAGGAAAGGAAAAGAGTCAGGACAACTATGGAAGAAATCCTACTCCAAAGAGACTTGCAGATGGTGTCAAGAATACCAAAAGGCAATGAGTATCATCAAAGAATCCCAAGGCAAAAAGACTTCAGAAGTACATCAAGGCAATATTCATCTCCCAGGGATCAAAGTATATTTCTTGGTTATTGCTATTCTTGTAGAAACTTTGGACACATGGCAAAAGACAAATATAATGGTCCTCATGAATCTCCTAGAAGAAAATTTTGCAAGAAGAATTCATGATTTCTTATTCATGAACAATATGGAGTGCTTCAATTTCTGTAACATTGGACATATGTCACGTGACTGTAACTTGACTTGGGTCCCTCAACAAGCTAAAACTATGTCAACCAAGCCAGAGAAGAAAGTTACACAAGTATGGAGAAGGAAGAAAATTAGATCTGAAAATCTCTTGATCACTCCAACCAGCAATACATGTTGTTGATTTGATGAAGTCATCGTTGATATTCCAAATATTTGATGGTGAGACTCTGCCAAAAAGGAGACCATGCATACAGTTAGGGGAAGTTTGTGATTCTTGAGCATTCTTGGAGAAGCTATCCATAAATGGGCCCTATGAAATCCTTGATGAGTCATACATGGACAATCATCCTTTGATATATCTTCTCTCGGGAGCAACTCCATTGAAGAATATGATCCCTTTCTCATCTAGTGGACTATTGTTGAGGATCTCTTCTTTTTTATCACTAAGCAAGTAATATTTCTTGAGGTAGAGGAGTTTATGCAGATAGGGGGAGTTGGTTCATCCATGAAGAAATGCAACTTGGACCATATTGCCAGATGAAAGAGCACCATGACAGGGGGAGTAACATACCTATGAAGAACTACTATTGATGAAGAAAATATGATGAAAAGAAGTAGCTTGACAGGGGGAGTACTTGGGCACCCCGTTTGCCATTGATGTCAAAGGGGGAGAGAATTTTGGAAGGGCAAGAATATTGCCATCAATGACAAAGGGGGAGATTGTTAATCAAGGTTGTCATTGATGTCAATATGGCATTGGCCGAGATGGAAAATATTCTTGAGATGCCTGGTTCCAGATGATGATGTCATGACTCTTGTTTGACAATGATGCCATCAATTAATATGTCAAGCCACTAAAGAAGAAGTATTAAGAAGTTCTAAGTGCCAAATTCCAATCACATGCCTTATTTGATGATTTAGACCTTAACCCTTGATGACATATGGAGGACTACACTTGATGAATGACCACACTTGATGATGGCACTTGATGAGATCTTGATAACATGGTTGGAAGACTAGATGATGACGTGGAAGATCTCATTTGATGGTTGGAAGACTAGATGATGACGTGGAAGATATCATTTGATGGTTGGAAGTCTATCTTGGAACTTTTCTAATGATTCTTCCTATGACATATCACTGCACCATTATATGATGACACAGGGTGATACACTCATTGTTGGATACTATCATGATGACATGGATGTCCTACATGATCTTATGATGATGATGAAGCCAAACAATGGAGAAACCATACTGTCCCAAACAATCCTCATGTTGTCCCAAACTTTTTATGCATAAAATTTAAGGACAGTCACAAAGGAAATTAATTTTTCCACCTTAGAGGCATCTTTTCTCAATGGGACCTAGACCATCTTAAAGAGGATATTTTTCCTCTTTCTAATGAGCCCTTACTTGCCCCGAAACTCCCAGTGGTTGCTGAGAAAATGAATTTTTAAGTTGAGAAATATATATAATTTTAATGCAAGCCAACATGAGCCGACTTATGCAACTTGGTGTCTCATTCAAGTGACGTGTCTCCTCACCTTAATGCAAAACCAATATAAATATAAGCTCGTCCCCTCATTCTAGCCATCAGATTTCAGTGATCTTTTCTAAGATTGAGCACATTTTTTAAACAAGAATTACAGGAGCAAATAAGAGGTCGGGGAGGACACTGAAGTTTATAGTTTGGGCAACTTTTTAAGGAAGCCATGGTCGAACCTTCCATAGTTGTCGTGGTCGAAGCTGTCATAGTTGTCGTGGTCGAAGCTACCGTAGTTGTCATGGTCGCAGTGGTCGTAGTTGAAGTGGTTGAAGTTATCGTGGTCGAAGTTGTCGTAGTTGTCGTAGTTGAACATGGAAAATTTTAGGGGCTAATGTTCGCCCAGTGGGCTAATTTTCCATGACTTTTCCACAAAAAAGATTCGCCAATTTCCAACTTTATAAAAGACGATTCGCCCAAATTTTAGAATATAAAATTATTTTACGTTAAAAATCGCCAACATTATATAGAGACTATATATAAAATAATTATAAATTTGATTAATTTTACAAATATATCAATAAACATTTATAATTTGCATATTAGGGATTAGTGAGATTCGCCAATATTTTAAACTTCAAGAAAATTTTCCGTCCTTAAAATTTTCCTTGGTTGAAGCTGTCATAGTTATCATGGTTGAACCCACCATGGTTGAAGTTGTCGTAGTTGTCATGGTCGAAGTTGTCATAGTTATCGTGGTCGAAGTTGTCATGGTTAAAGCTGTTGTGGTCAAAGTTTTCATAGTTGTCGTGGTCGAAGTGTTGATTTATTGGGATTGGACAAATAGAGCTTGTTGAAGTCTTCACTTGAGAACAGAATAGGGCAGAGTTTGAGAACTTTGTGAAGCAGCATACTGAAGATTTGTGGAGATCGTTGAAGACCATGATACATTGAAGCCATCATGAGGTGACCTTGAAGAAGTTTTGTTTGGGTAACATGAAAAGCAATGGTGATACCTTCATGTGAAGAACAAGGTTGTCATTGATGATGAGACATGGAGACTAAAGTGAAGGGATAGCTAAAGATTGACAGGGCTCGTTGAAGAAGACATTGGGAGTCATGAAGTATAACCAAATATATCTTGACGAAGTAAAGCTAAGGGTTGGAGCCCAAGAGGTTGGAGCCTGGAAAAGACAAGGTTATTGCCTTGGAAGATAGGGTTGGAGCCTTAGAGGATCGGAGTCCTCAAGAAACCAGGTCGAAGACTGAACCGGATATAGGGTTGGAGCCCTTGAGGTTGGTGCCTCAAAATTGACAAGGTTGGAGCCTTAGAAGTCCAAGTCGGTGCTTGGCATATTATAGGTTGGAGCCTAGGAGATTGAAGATCGATGTCTTCATCTAGGGTTGGAGCCCTACATATATTGTACTTGATTTATTGTAAACAAGAAATTAATAAAATCATTTATTCTTATTGTTAATTTTTTTTTCTAAATATAAGTGATATAATTGGTAAAAATAACAATTGAAAAGAAATATTGATTTACCCCTCCTCTCAATATTTCCAACAGAAAGGTGGCTTAGTGTTCTTGATCAGCTGTGACCGCTTTGGGAAAGGGTCATTTCCATAAGTCCAAGTTGCTCTCGAAAAACCAAGAACTTTCCTTTCGGTAAAGACTTGGTAAGAATGTTAGTTATTCGATCATTAGTGGAGATGTGATGGAGCCTCACTACTCCTCTCTGCACCATATCTCAATTATGGTGACACTTGATCTCAATATGCTTGGACTTATCATGAAACACATGATTTTCTGCAAGACAAATCCCACTCTTATTGTCACAATATATAATTGTTGTGTCTAGAACTTGTTCAAATAGTTCCCCAAAAAGCTTCCTCGACCAAAATGCCTCACAGCAAGCCATGCTAGCAACAATGTACTTAGCTTCAGATGTATTTAGTGCAAGAAAATTATTCTTTCTACGAATACAAGAAACCATGGCAGATCCCAAGCTAAAGCAACACCCAAACGTGTTCTTTCTATCAACAGATTTACTAGCCCAATCAGCATCAGTATATCAGTGTATTTCAATCATACATTGATAGTTCCATGCAAGTATCTGAGTACATGCTTTGCAACAATCCAATGGGCATGAAAGGGCTCAATCATATGTTGACTTAGAGTGTTTACAACAAAGCATATGGCAAGCCTAGTGTTTACCAAAAAAATCAAAGCACCAATGAGTTATTTATACTCTATGGGATTTCCCAGACTAGCTCCTGCAACTTTGCCACATAATTTCTTAAATTTCATTTCCATAGGAGTATGCATAGACGTAAATTCTACCATAGAAAATATTTAATAATCTTAACAACATATTTTCCTTGAGAAAGATAAATTTCACTAGGTCTTTTCCATACCTCTAGACCCATAAAGTAATGCATCAAACCAAGGTCTTTCATTTCAAATTCAGAAGCTAACTCCCTTTTACACTGAAGGATAATAGGTTCTCCTCATGTCAAGAATAAATCATCAACATACAATACCAAAATCAAAGGTATACCTTGGACTGTCTTGAAGTATAGGTTTGGGTCTGCACTGCTTCTTGTGAAACCAAGATTTATCACGTAGTTATTAATGCAAGCATACCAATCTCTTGGAGCTTGGTTCAACCCATATAAAGTTTCCTTCAATCTGCATACCTGAGTTTCTCTGTCATTCTCTTTAAAGCCTTGTGGTTGTTCCACAAATACCTCTTCCTTGAGGAATTTATGTAAAAAAGCAATTTTCATGTCCATTTGGTGAAGAGCCCATCTCTGTCTATCAGCTAAGGTAACAACCGATCGAATAGTAGTATATCGACCTACAGGTGCAAAAATATCATCATAATTTATTCCCTCTTTCTGATAGAAACCTCTAGCTACAAATCTAACCTTATATTTTTCAATACTACCATATACACCATGTTTAATCTTAAACAACAATTCGGAAGTGACAACAAATTTACCTTGAAGTCTAGGAACCACTTCCCAGATACCATTCTAGATGATGGATTCGTATTCTTCAATCATGACATCTTTCCATAATTGTTGTTTTGCAGATTCTTTAAAGGTGCATGGTTATGCCTAAATGATATTGCTCATGGAAGCAACACACCCTTGAAACCGACTTGGCTTCTTACTTTCTCTAAACATTCCTCTTGAGGCAGCGCGTTGTTCAGCATCTTGCAAGGTATCTCGCAGCCATAGTGGTCTCTTTCTGGTAGGAGGATCATGAGGTGGAGGATCTAGAGGATCCATGAAACACATTCGATTATCAACAAGTTCATTCTCAAGTTTTGGTTCATACTCATATGCAGTGTTTTTTCATTAACATCTTGTCTTTCAGCAATGGCAGAAGGAGGAGATTCTCTTGCTTTTACAAGAGGTGCATCTTCATCAAATGTTATGTCTCTGATAAACTCTATAGTTCTTTGACCAGGAACATAGATTTAAACTTTTGAATTATCACAATAGCCAACAAACGTACCTTTCTTACCTGTAGCTTTCAATTAGTTCCTTTCCTCTTTTGGCACATGGAAGTACACATGATAGCCAAAGATTCTCAAATGACTCACTTCAGCCCTTTTAATAGTGAATACTTGTTTAAGAGTCTTATTTTCTAAGGTCCGATGAGGAGTTTTGTAATGCACATAAACAACAATATTTGTAGCTTCTCCCCATAGAAACTTTGGTAGCTTTTAATCATGCAACATGGCTCTTACTACTTCCATAATAGTTCTGTTCTTCCTCTCAGCCGCACCTTTTTGTTGTGGATTTTACCGCACAATGGTTTCTTTCTTTATTTTGGTGTCTTTGCAAAGATCATTAAAATCATTGGAGGTGAACACTCCCCCATTATCTGATTTGAAAGCTTTGATCAGCTTTCCAGTTTGATTTTCAATTGGAGCCTTGAAATATCTGAAGATGTCAAATGTTTCGCCTTTCTTTTTTAAAATGAATATCAATGTCTTGCAAGAAAAATCATAAAAAAGAACCATGAAATAATAGTAGCCACCAAGAGAAGTAACAAGCATAAGTCCACATAAATCAGAATGTATGAGTTGAAGTACCTTACTAGTTTTTGTTTTGCTTAAAGAGAATGGTCCCTTTATATGTTTTCCACTTACACATCCTAGGCAAACTCCTTCATGATCCATTATGATCTTAGGCATTCCAGAAACCATCTTCCTTACATGAGGTAAGGCTTTGTAATGTAGGTGAGTAAATATTTTGTGCCATAACTCACACTGAAAATCGATATCATGGACCAGTGCACGAATGGGTTTATCATTGACTTTGTAAAGCCCTTCATATCTTGATCCAAGAGTGAAAGATTCTCTCATATTTGAATTCAAAGCCAAGGTTAGTTTTCCATTAATAAAAGAAACTTGCATTCCTTTATATTCTAGAGCAGATATGGATACAAGATATTTTTTCAAACCAGTGACATACAAAACTTCTTGGAGAAGATTAAAAAAAAAAATTCCATAATCTAACTGAAATGAAATTGAACCATAACTTTTAACTTGGTGAGTAGAATTATCTCTAAGGATAACATTTAAATTAGAGAGTGCTTCTTTGCAACCAATAAAATGTTTGGAAGTGCCATTATCAACTAACCAACTATCAAATGAATCTACAAAAGAAAAATTGGAAAGAGAAGAAACAAGAAAATATTTTAATTGAGTTTTCGTTGCATTATTTCTATACCTTGGATTTCTTGTTTTCTTAGGATGGTCTTCTTTCATTTTTAGAAGTGTCTTTATATAATCGGATTTGTTTTTGAATCTAGGTGTTCCTCTTCTTTCTTTACAGTCATGAGCAAAGTGATCATGCTTTTGACAGTTAGAAAATTTAACTTTTGACATGCCTAGATCCCCTTTATTTGATTTGAAAGCAGATTTATTATAACATTTCTTTCTCTTTTCATATGTTGAAAATGCAATAGGTTCTCATTCTTTATGATGTGAAATTTTCCCTCTAGAGATCATTCTGGCCTCCTCTTGGATACATTTTCCCAGGAGCTCATCAAATGTGGGAATAGTGTTAATATTGTTGATGGTGGTGATAAAAGTATCCCAAACAGGAGAAAGGTCTTCAAGCACAATCAACAACATTTCTTTGTCAAGTAGACTATTTAACACTATTAATCAGTGATCTCAAGGAAATATTAATTTAGGTATGCTTTATTAGTACGTTTACACATAATTTTCACAGGTATTAACAAATATACTAATTATTTTGACAACTTTGCAGATACGGGATCAAAAACGAGCTGCACTTTTGGCAGAAAGGCGGGCTTCAAGTGGGTCAGCAAGTCCTCCACGGATTCTTGTGAGAATTGTTGTGAGAACTGTTGAAAGTTGATTTTTTATTTTGGTCATTTTCAAAAAGTATGTTTGAACCCTCTCTTCTTTGTTCGTCTTGATGTCCTTCAACTAATTCTTCAAGGCAATAACCCAGTTCAAATTACTAATTGCAAACATGTCAATTAGTTTGTCATACATTTCTTTGGCTTTCTTCAAACCATAAACATAAGTAATGAGAAGATCACTACACTAATAGAAAATGATGAAATTAGTGACTAGGTGACTAAAAATGTTAGTAACCGTAGCTTTTCCAAAAAAAAAACTACCAAAATTGAGCAATGACCCATCTAAAAATGACTAACATAAATGACTAATTTTTTCACGGGTTAAAATATACAACTAGTTAATAAGTAATGCAACTAAAAATGACTAACATGAATGACTAATTTAGTCTACGAACAAAAATATGACTGCCTAGCAAGCACTACAATAATATAAATTAGTCATTTATGTTAGTCATTTTATTGTGTCACTTCTTCAATCAAAACATAAAAGTGATACGGGATCCAAAGGTTGTTATGAATATGTTGAAAGGTTATACTTTCTTAAACACTTCTTTATTGGATCAATGGGTGATTACAATTAGGGAGTTGATTAGAATCTTCAAGGTTATATCTTTTGATAACATTCACATGGAATTAAATTCAAATCATTTGTCAAGTGTGGATGCACATAACATCTGTATGAACCCTCAACTTTAACAACAACCTCACAGTTCTACACACAGTCTAACAATACTGATGGGCAAATACAACAATGCCAACATCCAACAAAAATCCACGTAATGAAAAGGAAACACTAATAAACACATGCAGAATCCTCAATCCTTAGTTCTAAAGATTACACAAACCATCATGCTCAAATCAACAAAGCAAAATTTAAACTATAGATTATCAATGTGGTAATATGAATAAGAAGAGAAAAAATATTAACAAATATTCAACTCCAACGTCACTCTCACCACATATAAATATCACTACATAGGACCACTAATTACATACCGCTTGGACATGTTATGGTAAATTATCTCCATTTAAACCAAATCAAAGTTGCCCCATAAATTATATGCATTTAAACCAAATCAAAGTGTTTTGACACAATTTTGGCGCCACAATGTTATGGTAAATTCTCTACGTTTAAACCAAATCAAAGTCTTTCGATAAAATTTTGGCACCACAAATTGTTCCACCTTAAATGTTTTTTCATCTAGCAATATGGGGTACGTAGAGGCATCTTTGGATGACCATGGCATTGGTCAGGTTGGGATGCTACTGCTCGACCCTGCAACACATTCAAGGCTTTCAGTTCTCAAATTCCATTTATGGATCACTACATCCCATCCTTCTCGTACTTCAAAACTCCAATATGATGCTCATTGATCTCTGTAGATGTAGAGTCCACCAATAACCTGTAAATGTATGGAGCTTTCTTTCAATTTTGTCTTTGTTATTTTTTCACTATAATGGTATAGATGATGGGCGCAAAGCTCTTTGATTTATTATTTTTTCTATTGAATACATTGTTTCAAATCATCTATTACTCAAAATATTGATCTAAGATTGAAGTATTCTGATCTCTCCTCTTTGTTTTGTCCAAGGTTTCTCATGCAGGGTTTGTGTTATAAGCCTGCTATGCTATTGTAGTGTGGGGTTTCTGTTTTAAGATTTTCTCGTCTTATTTCTTAATTTGGTGCTACAAATAATTAGCAAAGTGTCAGTATTATCTAACTCAAATTCGAGTAGAGTGTTATTGCAAACAGGACCGTTAAAAATGCCTTGGTAACACTAGTAAGAACCCATATACAATATGTGTAACCAAGACATTATTAATGACAAGTGCGCTGGAGTGGGTTGTCAGCATAACGATATTTTGATTCCTACCAACGAGTGGGCTGGAAATACCACGCCAAGTGCTCAAAGTTCTCGACATGCATTTAAGAGTTCTTCCCCTAGCCAGTGCCAGAGTTTCGTTAGCCAAGGACAGCTATCGCACGCTAGGAACATGGAGAATAACAGGAATATGGCTATGATAAGCACCTGTGGGGCAGTTCCCAAAATGCTCATGAAATATTTGGGATACCACAACAAACTAATCAAGACGAGATGTCTCAAGGAGGGGATAATCAATCGGCACTATGTGGGCAGTAACAAGGCTTCCAAGCAGAATTGATGAAGCCAAAATTTTCTAGCAAGCAATCTGGCCAGGTACTCCTAGGTGTTTCTCAGCAAGTTGCCTTTCAAAATCAAGCTCAGTCTACTAATGGACAGGAAAGTTACTCACAACAACAACAACTTTCTCATGGAGGTAATGCCTCAGATATATCTTCACAGGAATCAGCGTCCTAGGAAGTGAAAGTTGTTGTTCAACCAATGAACTTTGAATAGAATTAGGCAAGCCAGGCGCTACAAGAGTGAACATCCATGTGAATAATCACAATTTGTCACAACCTCCAATTTATCGGAGGATGGAAATTGACAAGCAGCCTCCAAGGTTCCCAAGCATGCAACCCAACAATCAATAAGCAATGCTTTAAAGACGTCCCAAGGCTTAGTCGGCCTCAAAAAGTTATAAATGGGTATAATATACAGCTATGTGAACTCCAAGGCGATCTTGTCATGCAGACCATGTGAAGTCTAGGATTTCAAATGCAGGGGATCAACCTACAAAACATTGCCAGTTTCAAGAACAATACATAAATGTAAGTGAATAGGCCAGGGATGGTGTTCATTTCTCTTTAGTTGTAGCTACCCAGTGTCATTCATGCAACCCAACAATCAACAAGCAATGTTTTAAAGAGGTCCCAAGGCTTAGTCAGCCTCAGAAATTTATAAATGGGTATAGTATACAACGATGTGAACTCCAAGGTGATCTTGTCATGTAGACCATGTGAAGTCTAGGATTTCAAATGCAGGGGATCAACCTGCAGAACACTGCCAGTTTAAGGAACAATACATAAATGTAAGTGAATAGGCCAGGGATGGTGTTCATTTCTCTTTAGTTGTAGCTACCCAGTGTCATTCATGTTAGAGTACCTACGTGTTTCAACTGCAATTATTTTCTTAGTTAATAACCATTATGGGTTATATTGAACAAAGTCTTAACACGCATAAAGTTATTTATGATAGGAATAAACTATGTTTCCTTTGTTGTTGCATGAATCTTACTGCAACAATAGCTCACATGGGAACCCCTGGCTGATGATGCATCTAAAATTTCTTTGGCCTAAAATAGCATAATTAACTATGTCTAATCTCATTTTGAGGTCTTTTGTTGAGATTGTGATCATAGGTGGTTGCTTGTTTCATTATTTGAGATTTTAAAAGGAAATAAATTAGTGATATACACAAGTCCAGAACAACAGTTTGTGATGAATATCTTTTTTTAAAGGGGCAAAAAGAGAACAAATTCAAATTCATAATTTAACTACCACACTAAGTCAAGATAAGTCAAATTTTCTTCCTATTGCTACCACCAAATTATGGGTTGTGTAAGAGCTTCCCACTATTTTCTTTATTAATCTACCTCCCAACAAGATTGATATTTGAGTACGGCTCTATATTAACACAAATTCATCTTAACCCTGGATCTGTTATGCGCCAAGTGCTATCAAATTCCTCAAGTTGCTACATTGCCAAGCCCTCTGTTGTTAACTGTCAACTCAAATCCCTATCACAGGGAACTTTTGATCCTACAAATGAAGTCCATGGGCCTAGAGCTCTTGGAGCTTTAGTATCAGGTATATGGAAGTTTGTTTTTGACTCAAGAGAATCACTACCAGTGGGATTTGTTTTGTAATTCTTGCAAAACCATAAATTTTATCAACCTACCATAAAGAATTTGCAGAATGATTCAAATATCGTTAATAAAGCTTCACAACAGTGAAGACTCTGCAAGGTATAGTTGCATGTTGGAAAAATTGGTTGTAACAGAAGGAGCTTCACTTTTCTTCAGATAAATCTCAGTTCAACACTCCACCCAAACCTCATGTTCTTCTCTGCATTGATTGTTTTATGGAACTAAGATTTCAAAATTTTAGTTCTTTCCCTTCATTTGTAATGAATATAATTCATATCTAAATGAAATTCAAGATCTCATTAATTTAGGTTGCAATAATATCAGTCATGTGTTTATGTCTATCACTGTTTTATTTATTTATTTTTTTAAGCAATACAGACAAGGGAACACACACTACAAAGAATTGATGGTCTCCTCCCCTCCTCCCTCATATGCATTGTGGAATGTTCCTCTTGTTGCAATAACACAACCTTAATAGAAAGTAAATCATAGGAAAATAGAAAGTCCAATAATTCTCAGTAACACCCATAATATTTTGGTGACTTTTCTGGTTTCTCTTTTACGGAAACATTTCACCATTTGAAGCACCCTCTAAATGGTGCATAATCCCTTATGTATGCAGCAGTGTTACCAGACTTTGCTCAGGGAAGAGCTTAGCAAGGCAGAAGAGTTAAGAGGTTGAAGAGACTTGGGCAAAACTTCACAAATCTTCTAGACAAAATGATTTAGTTTTTGGTTATTTTAAGCAGGTTCGTGAGCCATACATGCATTGAGTCAAACTCATTTGAACTGAGTCAAATTTGCTCAATGCAAGTATGACTTGCCTCTGAGTCATTTTGACTTGTTTGTCTCACGACTTGTATTTAACTTGCAAGTTGCACAACAACATGGACTTGGGAAATTATTCCAAGAAATAGATAGAAAAATAGTAAATGATTCCAGAAAGGAACTTCATATCAAGATGGTGCTTCATAACTTTCCTCAGAAAATTAAGAATAAGGGCAAATGTTAAAATTGGCAACTAGGGCCAAATTCCACTTTAGACATCCCATTGGATGGAGATGATTTTTGCATTAAATTCCTCTTCTTGAGAGGACCAAAATCGACCTAAAGATCATCAAATTTAGACAAGCAGAAATGTGTTTTTGAATTTATGTTTTCTCACATGTACATTATCAAGGTTGGCCTCTCATCTATATCATCTCATTAAGCCCAATGGTTGGGTCTCTTGACCTCCCTACGATTTGTATAAATAGAGGTGGTCCTCAATCTCATTACACACATTTCTTGTGTATTGTTCTTGTGATAATCCGTCTTTGTGGCAGCGAAATTGGTTGGAGGAGAAGATAGGGTTCTTTATGGCATATCTCTCTTCTTCCATCGCAGGTCTGAGTTATCTCCAGGTTGAACGTAGGCATAAGGGTAGACCTGAACTGCATGGGTATGTTTTAATGATATGAGGTCTCTCTATTAATTATGTTGCAACCTCATAGAATCCTCTTCAAGCATGCAATCTTATTGATCAATTGGGCAGTGTAGAGGCAAGTATTTGTGATGGTTTTGTGCTTGTCCTAAGGTCGCAGGTAGGAGTTGTACCTACATCTTCTGGCAGAGCTTTTTGATTAATGAAAGGCCTAATTCAAGGCCTCCTCTCTAGGCCGTAGTTACAAAAAGGAGGTTGCAACCCTTTGTTGTGGGTAACAGTCATATGGAGGATTGTTTGTATGGGCCGAGAGGGCTAGGTAGACTCCTCTACCCTAGCCATAGTTACTCTCAGTAGCAGTGCAATGATCAGAATTGTTTGTCTCCTGACTAGAAGGTTTATTTTCTTTGTTGTTGCAAGAAGACTGATGTAGGGTTCCCTATGAATTATTCCAAGGCCTATAACCATGTGTAGGACAAAAAAGTTTTGGACATGAGAACAAGGAGATTGGAGCAGTTGATAGGAGGCATTTTGGAGCTACTATGTGAGATAGTGGTGGTTTGAATATAACCCTAAGCAGGTCAAGCTACTACAATAGTAAGTCATCCGCCTTGCATATCGTGGCCATTTTTGGCAAGTCAATTGACTCTGAATTCTTGTACTCTCTTTGTTGACACTTAATAAGAATAATATGAAGATTTGATCAAGGGTTTTCCCCATCTTGGGGTTTTTCCCTAGCTTGAGCCATATCATTTTGCTATATTGGCTTGGCTTGTTCTCATCATTTACCGTCTATGTTCTTTCTTCAGTTGTTGTCAATGTGATTATGAATTACTAATCGAAGTAAACTTGAATTGATATATGGGCTAATGAGGAACATTGAAGTAATTGTCCCAAGCAAAGAACATGTTAACCTAAAATTAACATGGAATCAAAGATCAAGTGAGAACAAGCCCAATTGATAGAAAGAGCAATCCTTTGTAAAACTCTCCATGATCTTCTTCATCTGGAAATCCGAAGGTGAAAACTGCAATCATCTTAAGTCATAACCCTTGCTCAATATGAGATCCTTTAACTTTGTCGTCTTCAAGTTATGAACTCCCTATTTCTATCATCAAATCTGAAGTGGAATCATGAAGTAAAGAGAAGGGCATTCATTAGCTATTTTTGAGTCTAGCATAAGAGCAAGAATTCTGAATTATTTCAAGATAAAGGGATTCGTTTTTATTGCAGGGATCCATAAACTTTCAGCGTATTTTAAGAACCTAATCTTGAGGCTCGGATCCATTTCAGATCTCTGAATATTTTTGGCACCAGAACAAGGTTATTACAAATCATTGAATCTTTGAATTATGATGTGGATTAGCCCTTCATCAAGACAGACTTCTGTAGCAGTCAAAGTCGTAAAGGATTTAGAGAAAACGTGAATCTTCAGACTCCTTATAACAGTAGGGCCTGGATCCTTGGTTATTCATTGTTGGGAATTTGATCTAGCTGAAGTATGCATCACAAGGTATGTGTTTGAAGTAAAAGTCCGTGGTTGAAGAATGGATTTTTGGTCCTAAGATTATTGTGGTCACATCAAGGCTGTGTCACAATAAGCCTAAAGTCTTGTGACAATCCGGTTACTCAAGTTGCAGCGACCATTGATATATTCCTTTTGTTTGAACCCTCCTATGTCACAATCCTGAGCATGAATCTCTTGCAAACAAGGACAAACATTAGTACAAGTGTGTTTCATTGTGTTATAATGTGATTGAAGCTCCCTGGGTTATGACCGTAAGAGAAGAGATGAACTTCGCATAGAATCTGGAAGTCCGATTCAAATATTCTCTTCCAGCATCGTTTGGGTAGCCTAATGATGATCATTGCAGCAACCTATCAGTACATTTATATGCAACTCTTCATTTATTATTCTTGAGTATAGAAGAGATCAAAATTATATTGATGTTCAAATAATCCTGAGTATACTGTCACCAATGGTGAACATGTTGGACAGTGGACGACATACTTTAAATTATAACTTCGGCATTTAGGTCGTGCTATTTCTTGTTAAACAGAGATGTGTGAATCAATGTCTGCAAGTCAAAACTGTCTCATAACCATATCATCATCGTTAGGAATGTTTGTTGGTATCATCATAAAATTAACCAGTTGTCAGTTGAATATATTCCAAGCTCTGAAGAAAATCTCTAGTTTGTCACTTCAAGTTGTCCAGAGAAAAATCAAAGTTGCAAATGCAAGGCATTTCCTAATAATAATAGTATCCATGACCTGGATGGTACTATTGGAAGTAAACCAGCTTGACGCCTCAGTATTTTCATAGTATCAACAGAAATATTGCCTGGCATATCTAAGTTCTACTATGATTGAATTATGTGCATCAATCTCCATGAATCAATATGTTCTATCAATCATCTAGAACTTTGTTGGATTGATAGTTCGTATATGCACGTGCTACTGCAGTACCTTCGACTTTGACATCTTGGATAAGGGGTGAAGCACCTTAGGGGTCTTCATTCTTGAAGAACAGTTACAAGATCTTGGCGTCCCATTTCAGGTCTTTGATCATGAAGTACAGAAACATATGTGACGGCAAAGATCTCTACCATCTGGTGAGTAAATCTCTATCCGAGTTTCTGAGGAATGCAAAGAAAATCTACTGACGATGTGGCTTCAACAGCCATTGTATGAGCCATCACCACTATTTTTATCTCCTTGATAGGCTTAACCCAGAAAAAGATATGGTTGTAGTGCTCTTGTCCTTTCTCTATGCTGATGTGGGTGAACCTGAGCAGTGGTTGATGACAGAATTCCTCCAGCCTTTCCGACCATATCATCGAAATCTCCTCCAGGGGGTTCAAATGGATTAGAAATAATTCAGGAAACTGGTAAATTTGCTCTTCATACAAAAATGGTCGAATGGATTGATAACTCCTCATGCCTTGTGATCATTTCAAGAAGGTTGTCCATGTCAAAGGTCATAAGGACTACTAGCTGATTGTAGATGACTCGACGGGCAAGGTTTATTTCCTAATATTTAGAGAGCTATGATTCAGAGGGAGTTGATTTCTTCCTTAGCTTAAGGGTCTAATAAAATGGAAAAGTTGTCGATCCAGATTCAAACATCTTGTGGGAAGTCTGAGGTACACTAACAAAAATTGTTGAGTGGCAGTATGGTGAATAGTAAGGTGCTATAATCCACCTTATTTCATGGATGAATCAAAGACTGAAGTTTGGGAGCTCCATTGAGACTAGATGTATAAAGCAGTAAGCATGGCTTATTGAGAAGCCAGTTGAAGAATCTCTTCACTGAGCCCTTTGAGCACACCTTCGTTGTATATTTTAGAATGAGGTTCATTCCTTTTTAAGAACCCCATGTTCCATGACCACTCCGAGCATTTTGGCCTCCAGTACCACTTTATTTGGGATATGGTACTACTAGGAGCAATCAAGCTCCATCATTTCAAGATGGATGTACATGTTATCATCATCTTCACAAAGCTTCTTGGAAATTTTATTTTCCTTCAGAAAGAGACTGGGAGTCATGGACAGACCCTACTCTGAGGGTCCTGACTGTACATTGAGCTCTAAAAGACTAGTAAGAAGGAGTAAGATCAGTCAAATATTTTCTTCATCAAGATATGCTACAAGCAGAGGATTGCTAAGTGCTTCTACGATCTTTGTTGTAAATCAATATGTCTATAGAAAGATTTGTATTCGTCTATATGCTACGGGTAGAGCTATGAGGCTCTCATTGACGATTCGATTATCAATATCATCGTCAAAATCTAATCTTGATCTTTCAGAAAGCAGTGTGTCCATATTCCCTATATGAAGGGATTCTTGGTTGAATATTGAGCTCTGGGTGCTCCTGGGGGCGTGGGGTATTTATTGAGCTATGAGCGACCATAGGGTGAATGGTTTACTTTCCTCTATTGGTGCGTTGTGTACAGGGTGAGTGGTTCACCTTCCCCTGTGATACACCATTATGGTTGATATGTGTGTTGGGTGAGTGGCTGACCTTCCCCTACGATTGCGGACACATGTATGTAGGGTGATTGGTTCACCTTCCCCTACACTTGATGGCATATACATAGGATGAGTGGTTCACCTTCTCCTATGACATATGAGCAGGAGGAGTGGTTCACCTTGTCCTGCGGATGCCCCGATAAGAGATGCATATAGGCATATGTTTACATGTTAGTGGGATGTGGTTCATCCTTTTCTCACATGTAGGATGCTCATTCCCTACGATTGGTGGTTGACATGTCAATGGGACATGGTTCATCCTTTCCCCACGTGTAAGATCCTTCCTACATTTGATTGTTGTGAGTTGTGTTTGTAGGATGTGATTTATCCTTTCCCTATATGTGATTGTGACTTGTGTTTGTAGGATGTGTTTTATCCTTTCCCTAGATATGATTGTGACTTATGTTTGTAGGATGTGGTTCATCCTTTTCCTACTCTCAGTGATTTGCATACGTGTGGGATGTGATTCATCCTTTGACTACACTGGTGTTGAAGTTTCTAAGTCTACTTAGTTAGAAACTCTCCATGCACTTTATTTGATTTATTCCTACCTACTTGTTATTTTACTTAACAAGTTATATACAATGTAAATACTGAAAATAAACACTAGTGCATGCTCAACATATTACAGATCAACAACTAAAGGAAACAGAAACAATCACACCATATGACACCATTATTTTTGCACCAATGTCCCCGGAAAAACCCAATGTGGGAAAGTCAGTGCAACTATCTAAGGGTTTTCTTATTAAGCATTATCCGGGTACAATATGGGTGTCGAAACTAGCCTACCCAACAGAGAATTTCCTTGGTAGTAATACCTCTCAGTTTCTAACAAATCTCTTGGCTAAAACCCCGGATAATCCTTCTGGCAACTCCTCAACACCAATCTGCCCCAGAAACCTCAGCGCTAGCCTCACTCTAGACTGTGTCAGCCCCTTTCTGCCCAGCGCTGGCCCTGTGTCACCCTGGATGGGTCTACGTCAGCCTTAGGAGGCCCTCCGTCAGCAACGCTGGCCTCTTTGAGGCTCTGTGCAGCTCTCAGCTGCCTCTGCGTGAGCCCTGGCTAGCTCTGCATCACACTCCCTAGCTACTACGCTACTCTCCCGGCACTATCTTTGCTTCTCTGTCTCTCTATACTCAATGCCCCTTAGTTGCAACTCCCGATCACTAATTCTATCTCTCTTAGCAAACCCCTCTCTAGAAAATAGAATGACTGATCACTCTTGTGTATTCTCCAAGTGACCCTCAAGCCTCCTCTTATACTTTTCTTGTTGACATATCAGCGGCCGAGATTAAGTCCCTAATCAATGGCTAAGATTAGCTCTGGCTTGATCCATGTCTTTTGGACCATTCTAACACAGTTTCATATTAATACACATTAATATTTTATTTTCCCTAAGTTTAGACTTAGGGACTCCATTAAAAATATTAATTATTTTAATATCTCATGAACTGTTTAGAATCTGTTCAAACCCTTTCTGGGTATTGGAGATCTCATGTGCCCCAACATCTCCACCAAATTTCGTGGCTAGAGCACATCCGATGCTACCCCAAATCAACACTCCCTCTTAGCAAGGACTGTGCTCTAGCAATACTCCTCACTAAGTATTACTCTGATCATCCGGCATCGGTCCCTGTGCTGATGCTAGGCCTGCTGCCCACCATCCTCTGCACTGTTGTATCCTGTATTGCTGCCCATGGTTCTACCACTGCCATTGCTGCATCTGTATGACAGTTCTCTCTGCATCTGTGCTACTGCTGGTCCTTTCTCCCAGCACTGCATCCGCACTGCATCTCCCCTCATCATGCTGCATCGTCCTGCCCACTGTTGCACTGCAACTCAGTTACTGAGAAGTAAGTAATTGATCTCCCAACCCTGACCTCTCTGTTGGGCTAGAGACGCTCCGGATGCTGAAGCTCCCTCTACCGCTAACAAGTGCTCCCTCTCTAACCTTTGCGTTGCTGCAACAACTCCCTGCATCTCGCACTATTGCACACCTCTTTGTGCCATCTTGCACTGGTGCAACACTCGTGTCTCTCGCGTTGTTGCAGCCTGCTAGCCTCGCACTGTCTCAGGATGTTGAAGTTTCTAAGTTAGTTAGAAACCCTCCATGCACTTTATTTGATTTATTCCTACCTACTTGTTATTTTCCTTAACAAGTTATTTACAATGTAAATACTGAAAATAAACACTAGTGCATGCTCAACATATTACAGATCAGAGACTAAAAGAAACAAGAACCAAAACACCATATGACACCATTATTTTTGGACTAATGTCCCCAGAAAAACCCAACGTGAGAAAACCGGTGCAACTATCTGAGGGTTTTCTTATTAAGCAATATCAGAGTACAATGTGGATGCCGAAATTGGCCTACCCAACAGAGAATTTCCTTAGCAATAATACCTCTTGGTTTTTGACAAATCTACTGGCAGAAACCCCGAATACTCCTTCCGGCAGCTACTCAGCACCAATCTGCCCCAGAAACCCCAGCGTCTGCCCAATTTGGACTACGTTAGCTTCTCCTAGCCCAGCGCTAGCACTGCGTCAGCCTATCTTGGCCTGCGTCAGCCCCAGGAAGCCCTGCATCAGCTCTCTGAGCCTTTGCGTCAGCGACGCTGGCCCCTCTGGTGCTCTGCGTAGCACTTAGCTGCCTCTGCGTGGCCCTGCGTGAGCACTAGCTGCTCCTGCATCTCTCTCTTTGGATGCTCTACTGCTATCCCGGCACTATCTCTGCCTCTCTGTCTCTCTGTACTCAATTCCCCTCAGCTACTCTCCCGATCACTAATTCTATCTCTCTTAGCAAACCTTGCTCTAGAGAATAGAATGACTAATCACTCTGGTGTCTTCTCCAAGTGACCCCAAGCCTCCTCTTATACTTTTCCTATTGACATCTCAATGGTCGAGATTAAGTCCCTAATCAATGGCTAAGATTAGATCTGGCTTGATCCATGGCTTTTGGACCATTCTAACACAGATTCATATTAATACACATTAATATTTTATTTTCCCTAAGTTTAGACTTAGGGACTCAATTAAAAATATTAATTATTTTAATATATTCTGATCTGTTTAGAATCTGCCCAAACCCTATCTGGGTATTGGAGATCTCATGTGCCCCAACCTCTCCACCAAATTTCGCGGCTAGAGCACATCCGATGCTACCCCAAATCAACACTCCCTCTTAGCAAGAACTGTGCTCTAGCAATACTCCTCACTGAGTATTACTCTGATCATCCGGCATCGGTACCTGTGTTGATGCTAGGCCTTCCTACCCAACATCCTCTGCACTGTTGCATCTTGTACTGCTGCCCATGGTTCTGCCACTGCCACTGTTGCATTTGTACGACAGCTCCCTCTGCATCCGTGCTGCTGCTGGTCCTTTCTCCCAGCACTGCATCCGCATTGCACCTCCTCTCATCAAGCTGCATCGTGCTGCCCATTGTTGCACTGCAACTCAGTTACTGAGAAGTAAGTAACTAATCTCCCAACTGACCTTCCTGTTGGGCTAGAGACACTCACTGATGCTAAAGTTCCCTCTGCAGCTGACAAGGGCTCCCTATCTCTGACCTCTACGCTGCTGATACAACTCCCTACATCTCGCACCGTTGCACACCTCTTTGTACCTTCCTGCACTAGTGCAACACTCCTGCGCCTCTCGCACTGCCGCAGCCTACTAGCTCTGCGATGTCCCGAGACTCTTGCACTGTAGCTCTCTCTGCCGCTCCATCCGCATCCATCTCTACCCACATCAGCCAGTCCTGCTACTCCTCGTCGGGGCTCCTGTAGCAAGGTCTAATCCAAGAGGCTGGGAACCTCGAGGATCCTGCCCCTCATTGCCTATAGTCCATCTGACTATAGCTCGATGTCTCCCCACTTCCACTCAAGTGGTGTGTGTGCACTCATGGCACAGTCATCGTCTGTCAAAACTTCCTTCTCTGCCTGTGCTGGCGCTGCCTTAGTCTCGGAAGACTCTCCCTTACTCTTCTTCCTTGGACACTGGGTCGCATAATGACCCAGCTCCCCATAGTGGAAGCACTTGATCTTGGAGAGATCTTTCTTCTTCTGCTTTTCCTGCTTTCCCTCAGATGCTAGGGCCACATCCTCCTCCTCCTGCTTGACCTTGATCCCTTTGTTGTTGCTACCTGTCTTCGACTGTCGTCTGATCTCTTCCTGGCGAAGAGCTGCCCACATCTCGTCCCAAGGTGGGAGAGTCCCTCTGCCCAGGATACTCTGGACAAATACTTCCCAATCTTCTGAGACAATATTCAAGGTTTTCCTCACCATAAGTTCCTGATCCGGTGTCGCTCCTATTGCAGTCAACTAGTCTCGGATCTCATTCAATCCTCCGAGGAAGGTGTCAATCGATTGACCCTTCTTCATCTGATATGACCTCATCTGCTTCTCGAGAAACATTCTTCTCTACATAGAAGTATGCTGATACAGCTTCTTGATAGCCTCCCACTTCTCAAATGTTGTTTCCTTCTCGGCTATATGTGATACCACATGATCCTTGACCTCGTCAAGGATAATGCACTTGGCCCTCGCCATCACCTCTTCGTACCTGTCATTATCATTGGGGTCGATTGGGACAGCTATTACCTTCAAGGTGAAGTTCTTGGCACAATTCCTATCAAGCACTGATAAGATTCTGGCCTTCCAGACTGCGAAGTTCGATGCTCTGTCTAGTCTATCCTGGTCTCCTACCCCGTGTAGTGCCATGATGCTCCTCTACTTCTCTCTTGGAAGTTCTCTGTTCGACTCCTCTGAATCTCTACTTCCCATCTAGAAGTTCTCTTCTAGACTCCCTCTGAGTCCTGATTTTCCTCCTGGAAATCCTTCTGCCACTTGTCAAGATGCCCCCTACTCTGATCGACTCGTGCAGCTGCACTGCTGATCCGGGTTCCTTGGCTAGAAACCCTCGGCAACAACTCTTATGGCCCTGCTCTGTCAGGTATTGTTCTGACTACAGTACCTCACCAACTCCACTCTGCAATATTCCTGCAGCCTTCTAGACCCCAACAACTGCCTCTCTGTGAACTGCGTCAACCCCTCTCTGCCTCACGCTGGCTCTGCATCACCCCAGATGGGTCTGAGTCAGCCCTGGAATGCCCTGCGTCAGCCCTCTGGCCCTCTGCGTTAGCAACGCTGGCCTTTCTGGGGTTCTACGCAGCTCCCGGCTTCCTCTACATGGCACTGGTTGGCTCTGTGTCACACTACTTAGCTTCTACGTTGCTAAAAATAGCTTTTGTCACTTCGGGACAGCTGTTTTCTACTACTATTGCTCCGCTTGGCTGATGTCTTTTAGTCCTCTTGTGATCTTCAATCACGCTCTGATACCATGTTGAAGTTTCTAAGTTTACTTAGTTAGAAACCCTCCATGCACTTTATCTGATTTATTCCTACCTACTTGTTATTTTCCTTAACAAGTTATTTACAATGTAAATACTGAAAATAAACACTAGTGCATGCTCAACATATTACAGATCGGCAACTAAAAGAAACAAGAACAAACACACCATATGACACCATTATTTTTGGACTAATGACCCCGGAAAAAACCCAATGTCGGAAAACCGGTGCAACTCTCTGAGGGTTTTCTTATTAAGCAATATCAGAGTACAATCTGGGTGTCGAAACTGGCCTACCCAACAGAGAATTTCCTTAGCAGTAATACCTCTCGGTTTCTAACAAATCTACTGGCAGAAACCCCAGATACTCCTTCCGGCAGCTACTCGCACCAATCTGCCCCAAAAACCCCAACGTCTGCCCAATCTGGACTGCGTCAACCTCTCCTAGCCCAGCACTGGCACTGCGTCAGCCCCAGGAGGCCCTGCATCAGCTCTCTGAGCCTCTGCGTCAACTACGCTGGCCCCTCTGGTGCTCTACGCAGCACTTAGCTGCCTCTGCATGGCCCTGCGTGAGCACTGGCTGCTCCTGCGTCTCTCTCTCTGGCTGCTCTACTGCTATCCCAGCACTATCTCTGCCTCTCTGTCTCTCTGTACTCAATGCCCCTCAGCTGCTCTCCCGATCACTGATTCTATCTCTCTTAGCAAACCCCACTCTAGAGAATAGAATGACTGATCACTCTAGTGTCTTCTCCAAGTGACCCTCAAGCCTCTTCTTATACTTTTCCTGTTGACATCTCAACGGCCAAGATTAAGTCCCTAATCAACGACTAAGATTAGATCTGGCTTGATCCATGTCTTTTGGACCATTCTAACACAGATTCATATTAATACACATTAATATTTTATTTTCCCTAAGTTTAGACTTAGGGACTCCATTAAAATATTAATTATTTTAATATCTCCTGATCTGTTTAGAATCTACCCAAACCCTTTCTGGGTATTGGAGATCTCATGTGCCCCAACCTTTCCACCAAATTTCGTGGCAATAGCACATTTGATGCTACCCAAATAAACAAGGGACTCCTGGATTGTAGCTCTCTTTATCACTTCATCCGCATCTGTCTCTACCCGACTCATCTAGTCCTGCTACTCCTCTTCAAGGCTCCCGTAGCAAGGTTTAATCCAAGAGGTTGGGTACCTTGAGGATCCTGCCCCTCATTGCCTGTAGTCTGCTTGACTACAACTCGATGTCTCTCCACTTCTGCTCAAGTGGTGCGTGTGCACTCATGGCACAGTCATCGTCTGTCAATACTTCCTTCTCTACAATTGTTGGCATTGCCTTAGTCTCGGAAGACTCTCCCTTACTCTTCTTCCTTGGACAATAGGTCGCATAATGACCTAGCTCCCCATAGTGGAAGCACTTGATCTTGGAGAGATCCTTCTTCTTCCGCTTTTCCTGCTTTCCCTCAGATGCTAGAGCAACATCTTCCTCCTCCTGCTTGACTTTGATCCCCTTGCTGCTGCTACCCGTCTTTGACTACCGTCTGATCTCTTCTTGGCGAAGAGCAGCCCACATCTCATCCCAAGGTGGAAGTGTCCCTCTGCCTAGTATACTCTGGACAAATACCTCCCAGTCTTCTGAGACTGCATTCAGGGCCATCCTCACCATCAATTCCTGATCCGGCGTGGCTTCTATAACAGTCAACTGATCTCGGATCTCATTCAGTCCTTCGAGGAAGGTGTCAATCGACTCTCCCTTCTTCATCTGATACAACCTCAACTAATTCTCAAGTAGCATTCTTCTCTGCACAGAAGTATGCTGGTACAATTTCTTGAGAGCCTCCCACATCTCATATGTCGTTTCCTTCTCAGCAATGTGTGGTACTACATTATCCATGACCCCATCAAGGATGCTGCTCTTGGACCTCACCATTGCCTCCTCATACTTGTCGTTACCATTGGGGTCGACTGGGATAGCTATTACTTTCAAGGCAAAATTCTTGACACGATTTCTATTATGTGTGGATAAGATTTTGGCCTTCCAGACTGCGAAGTTCGACACTCTGTCTAGTCTATCCTGGTCTCTTACTCCATGTAGTGCCATGATGCTCTTCTACTTCCCTCCTGGAAGTTCTTTGTTTGACTCCTTCGAGTCTCTACTTCCTGTCTGGAAGTTCTCTTCTGGACTCCCTCTGAGTCCCGATTTCCCTCCTGGAAATCCTTCTACCACTGTCGAGATGCCCCCTACTCCTGATTGTCTTGTGCAACTGCACCACTGGTCCGCATTCCTTGGCTAGAAACCCTCGGCAGCAACTCCCTCCTCTCGGCCTTGCTCTGTCAGGTACTGTTCTAACTACAGTACCTCACCAGCTCCACTCTGCAATATTCCCACAGCCTTATAAACCCCATCAACCTGAAGGTGAAAGCTCCTAAGCTCTGTGCAATCCCGGCACCAGCAACCCGGCCTCCTCAGCCAACTGCGTCAGCCCTCCCAGCTTCTTCGTGGCTCTGCATGAGGCTCCCTTTGTCTTCCTTAGCCTCTGCGCTGCATCTTCCCGGCTCACCCTTAATGACACAGGCACTGCGTCACCCTTCCTTGTTGTTGCTTTGTTAGAAATAGCTTCTGTCACCTCAGGACAGTTGTTTTCTGCTGCTATTGGTCCACTCGGCTGATGTCCTTAGTCCTCCTATGATCTGCAATCACGCTCTGATACCATGTTGAAGTTTCTAAGTCTACTTAGTTAGAAACCCTCCATGCACTTTATCTGATTTATTCCTACCTACTTGTTATTTTACTTAACAAGTTATTTACAATGTAAATACTGAAAATAAACACTAGTGCATGCTTAACATATTACAGATCAACAACTAAAGGAAACAGAAACAATCACACCATATGACACCATTATTTTTGGACCAATGTCCCCGGAAAAACCCAATGTGGGAAAACCGGTGCAGTGATTTGATAGTTTTCTTATTAAGCAATATCAGAGTATAATCTGGGTGCCGAAATTGGCCTACCCAACAGAGAATTTCCTTGGCAGTAATACCTCTCAGTTTCTGACAAATCTCTTGCCTGAAACCCCGGATAATCTTTCCGGCAGCTCCTCAGCACCAATCTGCCCCAGAAACCTTAGCGGCAGCCTCTCTCTGGACTGCGTCAGCCCCTCTCTACCCAGTGTTGGCCCTGCATCACCCCGGATGGGTCTGCGTCAACCTTAGGAGGCCTTGTGTCAGCCCTTTGGCCATTTACGTCAGCAACACTGGCCTCTCTGAGGCTCTGTGTCAGCAACGCTGGCCTCTCAGAGGCTCTGCGTAACTCCTAGCTACCTCTACGTGGCCCTGCATGAGCCCTGGGTGGCTCTGCATCACACTCCCCGGCTACTACGCTGCTCTCCTGACACTATCTCTGCGTCTCTGTCTCTCTATACTCAATGCCCATCAGCTGCAACTCTTGATCACTAATTCTATCTCTCTTAGCAAACCCCGCTCTAGAGAATAGAATGACCGATCACTCTTGTGTATTCTCCAAGTGACCCTCAAGCCTCCTCTTATACTTTTCCTGTTGACATATCAACGACCGAGATTAAGTCCCTAATCAACAGCTAAGATTATATCTGTCTTGATCCATGTATTTTGGACCATTCTAAGACAGTTTCATATTAATACACATTAATATTTTATTTTCCCTAAGTTTAGACTTAGGAACTCCATTAAAAATATTAATTATTTTAATATCTCCTGAACTGTTTAGAATCTGCCCAAACCCTTTCTGGGTATTGGAAATCTCATGTGCCCCAACCTCTCCACCAAAGTTCGTGGCTAGAGCACATCCGATGCTACCCCAAATCAACAAATGGTTGTAATGTGTAACTGGAGGATGTGGTTCATCCTTTCCCTACGTGTGGTTGTGAGCAAGATGTGATATATTCTTTCTCTGGTATTGATTCAGTATCATACTACCCATGTAGTCCGGGACACATGGGAAGTTCCTCTCATCTGGCCAATGAGTTGGGAAGAGTGGATAGGGACCATAGCACTATCGTTGGACGCATCGTGTACTGCCTCATTCCATATGTCTAAATTGTTGTTCACCAACTTGATCTGGGATCAAGTCTGGTTGAGGCTCTACCTCTGGATTGAATTTTGTCAGTAGAGAGTAGTAAGATCTTGTGACTCACTCGATGAATTCTTCTTCATCATTCTTATCAGTGTTCAGCAGAGCAGAGAAGAGATGAGATCCTAAGATGAGACAAGATGCAGAGATGGTTCATGATGACAGGATGGTATGATGATTGATAGATTGGCAGGTGGAATTCTCCCTAGTTGAGATGGAGCGTTAAAATTGGCAACTAGGGCCAAATTCCACATTGGACATCCCATTGGACGTAGATGATTTTTGCATTAAATTCCTCTTCTCGTGAGGACCAAAATCGACCTAAAGATCATCAAATTTGGACAAGCAGAAATGTGTTTTTGAATTTATGTTTTATCACATGTATGTTATCAAGGTCGGCCTCTCATCTATGTCGGCTCAATAAGACCAATGGTTGTGTCTCTTGACCTCCCTACAATTTATATAAACAGAGGTGGCCTTCAACCTCATTAGACACATTTATTTTGTATCGTTCTTGTGATAATTCCTCTCTGTCGCAACGAAGTTGGTTGGAGGAGAAGACAAGGTTGTTCTGGGCATATCTCTCTTCTTCCATTGCAGGTCTAAGTTAACTCCAGGCTGAACTCAGGCATAAGGGTAGACCTGAACTACATGGGTATGTTTTTATGATATGAGGTCTCTCTATTAAGTATGCCGCATCCTCATAGAATCCTCTACAAGCAAGCCACAATCTTATTGTTCAATTGGGCAATGTAGAGACAAGTATTTGTGAGGATTTTGTCCTTCTCCTAAGGGCACAGGTAAGAGTTGTACCTACATCTTATGGCAGAGGTGTTTGATTAATGAAAGACCTAATTTAGGGCCTCCTCTCTAAACTACAATTACAAAAAGGAGGTTGCAGCCCTTTTTTGTGGGTAACAGTCATATGGATGATTTTTTGTATGGGCCAAGAGGGCTAGGTAGACTCCTCTTCCCTAGCCGCAGTTACTCTCAGTAGCAATAAAATGATCAAAAGATTTTGTCTCCTGACTAGAAGGTCGATTATCTTTGTTGTTGCAAGCAGACTAATGTAGGGTGCCCTGTGAAGTATTCCAAGGCCTATAACCGTGTGTAGGACAAAAAATGTTTGGACATGAGAAGAAAGAGTTTGGAAGAGGTGTTTTGGAGCTGCTATGTGAGACAGTGGTGGTCTGAATATAACCCTAACCAGGTCAAGCTACTACAGTGATAAGTCATCAACCTTGCATATCGTGGCTGATCCGAATGGAAGATGGCATCAACCCATGGTATTCATCCACCCATGTAATTTACCCATGGTATTGTAAGTGGCATCCACCCATGGTATTCATTCACCCATGGTATTGTAAGTGACAGCCACCCATGGAATTGACCCGTGGTATTGTGACATCCACCCATGGTATTCATTCACGCATTGACCTGTTGTATTGTGACATCCACCCATGGTATTCATTCACCCATGGAATTGACCCGTGGTATTGTAACTGAAAAATATTATAAGTAACAAGTCACATTTTGTAAAAGGACAGATTGTCCACCACAATGTAGTCCTTACAGTTATTATCTGTTTTAATAAAAAAATTCTTTGTGGTTTTGTTTATTGGGCATTCTACTCTTTTTCTTCTGGCAATTTTTCAGATCTTGGGGGCCTTCCCCCCAAGATCCATTTCAATGTTTTAGATCTTGGGGGCCTCCCCCCAAGATCCAAATCAGTGGTATCAGAACAGGTTATGATTCCATGGGAATGAGGGTTTGATGCATATTTCAGTTTCAAATTTTGCATCAATATTCAACAAACTTCAGGCACACGTTGCGACCTCCACAGAGCACTTTCTTGAGCCAAGCAGGAAGAATTTTTCTTTTTCCATTTTTTTTGCAGGAATTTTTTTTGGGCGGCGAGTTTGCAGATCAGATCTAAAACATTTGGTGCAATATTTACAAAAACAAATAACATTTTTGAATTCCTTGTGAAAAATACCAAAATTCAAACAAAAAAATCGACCGAATCAGAATCTCGATGAGGGAGATATTGCTAATTTAAAATCAGCTATGTTGTAGAATTTTTGTTTTTTGATGACAACTGGTGGATGGCGACTCTCCTATCATTTTTTGAAGTTTTTGTGCAGAATTTCAAAAAAAAGGATTGTATATCTGAGCTCCTCTTGAAAAATCACCCAATTTCAAAAGAAAAAAAAATGGGTCGAATCAGAGTTCGGATGTGGGAGATATCGCTGATTTAAAATCAACTATTTTTTAGAACTTTTGTGACGACGGAAACATTGCAGCACGAATATGAGATTCTAGAGTGTCCAAATAAGGATTTCCAACACATGGAAAGATGCAAAATGGTCCTTCTGCTTCCAAAAACATGTTATAATAAATATTTTGAGTTATATTGACCGATTTATGTCCATTTTAATTCTGGAGCAGCATTCGAAGCGGGTTCCCATTGGAAACGTGCCCTCCCACCCCACTTTAGTAAGCACCTGCTTCACATTCATCAGTTTCAGCATAGCAGCATTCGGCTTGGGTTATTTGGAGACGTGCCCTCCCACCCCAGGCTATGTAGGCACCTGCTACTTCATCAACAACCAACATCACGGTTATGGGTCAACCACACAAAATCCTTGTCATCGAAGTCCATTTGCTAGGCCACACACTGTTAGTATCACAGTTGGTCACAAGCATTACAAGGTATCTCTATCCTCAGATCTTCGTTTGTCATGGTTATGGGTCATCCACAAACCCACACTTCATCGAAGTCCATTTGTTAGGCCGCACACTGTCAGTATCACAGTTGGTCACAAGCATTACAGGGTATGTCTATCCTCGGATCTTCATTCATCATGGTTATGTGTCATCCACAAACCCACACTTCATCGAAGTCCATTTGCTAGGCTACACACTGTTAGTATCACAGTTGGTCACAAGAATTATAGGGTATCTCTATCCTCGGATCTTCGTTCATCATGGTTATAGATTAACCACATAAAACCCTTCTCTTCAGTGGCTCTTCATATTCAACAAAGGCTTCACAGAACAGAACTTCACGCAATGGGGACCATTGCTTCTTAAGGAGGGAGGAATGGTCCGAATGGAAAATGGCATCAACCCATGGTATTCATCCACCTATGTTATTCATCCACCCATATAATTTACCCATGGTATTGTAAGTAACATCCACCCATGGTATTTATCCACCCATGGTATTGTAAGTGGCATCCACCCATGGTATTTTAAGTGACAGCCACCTATGATATTCATTTACCCATGGAATTGACCCATGGTATTGTGACATCCACCCATGGTATTCATTCACCCATGGAATTGACCCGTGGTATTGTGACATCCACCCATGGTATTCATTCACCCATGGAATTGACCCGTTGTATTGTGACATCCACCCATAGTATTCATTCACCCATGGAATTGACCCGTGGTATTGTAACTGAAAAATACTATAAGTAACAAGTCACATTTTGTAAAATGACAGATTGTCCACCACAATGTAGTCCTTACAGTTATTATCTATTTTAATAAAAAAACTCTTTGTGGTTTTCTTTATTGGGTATTCTACTCTTTTTCTTCTGGCAATTTTTCAGATCTTCGGGGCCTCCCCCCAAGATCCGGATCAGTGGCCATTTTTGGCAAGTCAATTTTGACTCTGAATTCTTGTACTCTCTCTCTACTAAACACTTGATAATAATAATGTGAAGATTTGATCAAGGGTTTCCCCATCTTGGGGTTTTTCCCTGGCTTGAGCCATATCATTGTGTTCTATTGTCTTGGCTTGTTCTGTTCATTTACCGTCTATGTTTTTTCTTCAGTTGTTGTCAATGTGATTATGAATTGCTACTGGAAGTAAACTTGAATTGATATATAGGCTAACGAAGAACATTGAAGTAACTGTCCTAAGCAAAGAACGTGTTAACCTAAAATTAACAGCAAAATATTTTACAACACTCTTACAAATTGAGTGGTAAAAAAATTATTATTCCCTCTGGATTGTGGCTTAAAATCATCACATTCAAGTTTAAATTTCTCCAATTGTCATCTAGTGAAAAGGTTTGAGTACATTCTAGAATGAGAGAGATGTTGCATGATGAGGCAAAATATTCTGGATAAATTTTAGGAAACTTAGAAGACAAGTTTTATAACATTGGTGAACAGTTTAACCAACAGTTGGAGGTAGAATTCAAATTTTGGCAAATTAATTTGGGGCTTAAGATCTTTGAAAGATGGATTTTAGAATCCTTACCAAACATGAAGTACATCATTAAGAAATTCCCTCCTTCCCTATTGACCCCAAATGACTTCTAGGAAAACACATTCACTAGAGGGCCAAGGCTTATAAGTACTTTGGGGGGAAGGGGGCAATTTGACTTTGCAATTTACGGTAATCTCCACAAAATATGAAATTAAAAATCTGGTTTTCAGTAAACTAGATATGTTTTTAACTTTTTCATATAGCTTTTTCAATGATTAAATGCTTATTTAAAAATTTGACCTGGCTTAAGATGGATGTTTTGAAGTTGCACTTTTTGACATTTCTTATCCTTAATTAAACTCTCAAATCTATTTTTCAATACATTTGACATAGGTTTTCTATATACCTTTTTCAGTGATCAAATGTATATTCCAAAATTTGTGCTACCTTTAGTACAAATATTTGGAAGTTTCCCCTGACATCTCTAGCTCCATTGCCAGACCTTACCATCTCACTCATTCCATTTTAGCAGGCCATTATTATTTTGTATTGTGCCACAGACTATTAAGTATTTTGTATTATACCACAGTCTCTTATATATGTGTCATGACAACACTACCATTGGTTTCTTTCTCTCTATATGTTATTTTTTAGCATTTTTTTCAGAGATGCGCTTGCACTCCCACATTGTAGTCATAGCTGACTGTACTCTTCTTTAGTCCCATTGACCTACTTTTGTGGTCATCAGTTGGACATTAATAAATTTACTTACTTACTTACTTGGCATTATTCATTCTTAAGCATACTTCAACATTTCATGAAATATGTGCAATGATACAAAAATTTCTAAACTCCCAAGCTTTCTGGTTTTGTAATGTCAATTGATGCAAATGCAGGCTAGGTGAAGGCATAGAAACACATAGTTAAGATTTCTGGCATCCACTGTCTTGTAGTTTCTAATTATTTCTTGCTTTTGTCTCCAACAACACCTCTAAATGAACAAGGCTGAGGCAGTAACAGTCTTATGACACTTCAATGTCAATCCATGTTACTGGAAGCATAACTTTCTTGTCAGGAAAAATCTTTTACCTCATCATGATCACACGTTAAGTTTTGAAGGTCTCAAACTGGTGAAATAATCCCTTGTTAGAAGGGGGATAATTCTACCAATTCCTGTCTTAAAAGGGATCTGCATTATATCTTGATTTTGTCTCCAACAACATCTTTAAGACAAGTAACAGTCTTACAACACCCTTCACTTAAATGCCAATATGTGACTGGAAGTTGTCTTTCTTGGTCAGGAACAAGATCTTCCAACTCACAAAATGGTGAGTTTTGTTGGGGTCTCAAAGGTGAACAAATGTGTTTTTAGAAGGGGGATGATTCTTTAAATGTTATTGTTAAAAGGGATCAGAAATTTTTTCAGATCTAGACATGTTTTTCTGTTCCTCCTACTGAATTCCTAGAAATTATATTGCAGGTTGGCAACTGCTTCTAATCTCTCCAATAGTCTTGAAATTTATTTTCCCAAGATAAAGGTTCCACTGATCTATCTTTGGTTTCTTAATAATTACATTCTTTAGGCTTGCAGGCCTAATGTGCTGACCACTTAAAATTCTTTGGTTACGTTAAAGTTACTTCCACACCTCAACCTATTGTCATGTTCCTAGGCTAAGTTTTCACTGGAAGCCCTCCCAACATTTCACCTCAAAGGGGGAAATCGATGACTCAATGGGAGAAGACATCTATTGGTAGTTCATGCAGATCAAGCGGGTTTCATCCCAACAACCTCACATGTCTACTATGCCATTTTATGTTAAGCACTTTTTGCAGATTGTTGACAGTTTCATTGTTTGTCTAGACTAGCCACAACAACATTGGTCATATGGCCATAGGATTTCCCTTCCATCTGTGAGTACACTCTCACAGTGATGAGTTGAGACAGATCACCAAATTCAATGAGAGTAAAATATTAATTATCATGGTTCATGGAAGCTGCAATAGTGATGTCCATTGCTTTGGAAGATGGAGGAGTAAGTTCTTTTTAAACAGTAGTGTCAAACCAGCGCTCAATAGAGGGAAGTGTCTGTATGTTGATGCCAAAATTAGTGACATGACTTAATAATAACATATGCATGCTTAGATTTCATTTTTTTTTAACACGCCAGGTAATGCAGTTGCATTACTAATGGCGCATGTTGGGCATGGATGTGATGAAAGATCTGGGTTGGGTGCGTTTAGTAATGTGTTGTGCACATTGGGCATGGATGAAATGAATTTGAATGCCCACTTTATTGCTAAAACTCATTCATCTTTTGGAGAGGTTCTCATTTTTTTTTTTCATGTTCTTTACTTTTATGCTAGGCAATTGGCGTCAACCAGGCAATGATCAATCATTGTCAAAATATTGGGTAGCCATAGGCACTCAAGATTCGACTATTTCTCAAGGAACTCCATGTTCTTCAAGGGGTGGTTCTCCATGACTAAATAATGGTCAAGAGAAAAGTGAACTTGCATCTTATCTAGATCAAGCATGTACTAAGACCACAATATTTTGTCAATTATCTTATGGATATTATACAATAGCTGGTGTATGTTTTCAAGAGTCCATCTCGAAATCTAAAATCTGGGCCAATAACAACTTCTAGGACAACATGTGGTGCCTTACTAACAGAATGAGAGTTTCCAACTATTCCTTACTTCTCAAATTCTTATGCTAAAGCTCACTGTGCTCATCTGTTTTCAGATTTCCGCAGGCTTCTGTTAGAAAATATATTTTGGCTGCTTTACAATCTGATACAATTAATAAGGCCACGAGTATTTTTTCTTTGTTTTATATATGTATCTATGTAGTTTCATCGTGAGGGAATGACTGTGTTTCCTTATTATGATGGTGCCACTTTGTAGACTAGACTATTGAAATGCATGGATGTGAATAGAATTTTCATATCATTACAATTTATCTAAATAATTAGTTGGAAATATGAAATTTAATAGTTTGTTTCCACCTGTGGGGTGAGATAGGTAATTCTATTCGTGTACAACAAATGACCACAAAACTAGCTCAATGGGACTATATTGCAACCAATGTTATACAAAGTAGGAGTGCAAAAGCAACTCCTAAATCTATGTCGATGTTTGATTGCATAGCTGACAATGATTCATCCTTCTAATCAAATTTCCATTGGAGTTAATGTTGAAGCTTCTTGACCATAATCAAATAGAAATTAGAGTCCCCACTGGAAGTTTATTATTATTGAGATTTGTTCCATTATTGATGTAATGTTGGGGTGTTTTTATGAGGCCAAATGTTCAATTCTTGATGTCTTGGGGTATTATTTTGATGCCAATTACTTGTAGCATTTCAAGAAATTTAATAGTGTTTATGGTTTATTTGGAATTTGGTATAAAAAAATCAATACTTGTTTGAGGAATAAAAATCCCAAAAGGAAGCAGTGAGTCTACTTGGTTTATTTGGAATTTGGTATAAACACTAGCAAAGGAAGCCCAAATGATGTTTGAAAGAATGAGGGGAAGATTTCATCCCAATGCAAATACTTATACCATACTTATATCAGGATGGTGCGAGGCAAAGAATCTGATAGAGGCAGGCAAACTCTGGAATGAGATGGTTGATAAAGGATTCAAACCTGATCTTGTCACCCACAACATTATGTTGGGGGGTCTCTTTAAGGGTTGAAAGAAGGAGGAGGCTCTGAAGCTCTTCTAATTAATGAAAAACAATGGTCCTTATCCTAATTCTAAAAGCTACACTACTTTTATTTGTGCCCTTTCCAAATTACAGAGGATAGAGGAAGCCTCAAAATTCTTTACTGAAATGCAGGAACATGGCTCCCCACTTGATGCTATTGTTTACATCTGTTTAAGAATTGGTTATGGAACTAAGAAGAAGTTGGATAAGGCTTATGGGTTGTTACAGGAAATGAAAGAGAAAGGGATTCATCATGACTGCTGGACTTCCAATGTTCTAATCAAAGTGATGATGGTTTTGAAGCCACTAAAATTTTTGAGGAAATGAGCCAATGTGGGTTTCAACCTACCATTCACACCTACAACATGATGATGAAATTGTATTTCCATGCAAGGAACCCTGAGATGGGTTTCACTATATGGGATCAAATGGCTCAGAACGGCTGTTGTCTTGATGTTAATTCTTACACTGTGTTCATTGGAGGGTTGATCAGGGAAGGCAGATCTGAGGAGGCTTGTGCCTATATAGAAAGCATGATTGAAAAAGGTATGAAGGCTCCGTGTTTTGATTACGACAAATTCCTCGCTGATTTTTCAAGAGCAGGTAGACCTGATATATTTGAAGAACTTGCAGCGAAGATGAAGCATGCAGGGAAGTTGGATATATCAGACGTGTTCCTTAGGCGCTCATAGAAGATGAAAAAAAGTTCAAAATAAGACAGGTTTTGAGTAAATGGTTCGGTCAGACCTTTGCCACCAGCTCTTTGATATTAGGGGTCTCGTACATGTCTTGTATTTTGTGCTATGTTGTCCCATCCAAGCTAGATATTGTGAAAATATGGATAGATATTAAGGGAAAACCATTTTGCTAGATGATTTGATTTTACAGGTCAGTGCTTTGTTTAGGGAGAAATTTGAGGATTATTACATCTTGTCAGGTTAAATGGGTTTGATTCCCATGGAAATGGAGTTTCAGGTTTCAATGTACTTTTCAGCAGTCGATTCATGAAATCCAATCAGTTTTAGAATATCATAAAAACCCTCTTTATATGTAGACATGTTGTATCATTAGCAAACATTGCTATATGTAAATAGTTCTCCTTAAAATCACAACAGAGGCAAGCTTTTGATCTAAACCCAAATGGGCAGATTTTTCCGCTGTTAACCTTCAATGTAATGTTCTCATATGTAGCATGATTTTTGGATCCAATGCATCAATATTAGGGTAAATTTCTTTTGTTTTGATATCTTTTTATATTTTTTTGGTGCAATATGATAAGGAATTAGAGTTTTTGATATTTCTACCATCGCTACCTTATTTTTTCAACTTTCCTTATCTCTCTAGCATTGGTTGTGTAGAACAAAATGTTTGTCTATTTGTTGTTCATTGCAGGTGAAAGAGTAGGGCAACTTCATCTATGGAAAGACATGAAGGAAATTTAGTTGTTGCTGAATCAGGTTGGTATCATCAAAGCAATGGGTGTGACTAAGAGGGTTTGTTTTTTGTTGGAGAAGATGACGGATGTGGATCATTGGAGACAGAAGGTATATGGCTGATCAGTTTTATAGAGGGTTATTGGCCATAGAGAGGAGATTAAGATCTTGATGATTTTGATGACGAAGAAGTGAGTTTTTCTGCTTTTCAGACCAGAGAACATGACTCAATGAAGATGTTCCTAGAAACTATATCAACATAAGGAGCACCAGTGAAGTTAGATGAATCATAATTTCCAGGGAGTTTGAGTTTAGATGCATTGATAGTTGGGTTCAAGAGCTTGAGTAGTTTTGTGACATGGAGAATATAGCTACCATCCATCCTTATGGTTGGACCCCTTGCAGAAAATAAAGCGAGTCAAGCCAAGGAGAAAATCAAATTTTGGGAAAAAATACTCAGGATCAAATTCCAACACTCAAACAATGATCAAGCCCTGTTCAGGCAATTTTTATAATTTAGAAAAACAGGTCTTGTCACTGGAAGTATACAGAGCAGTTCAAACAACTGCAAATTAGAATGAATGTAATGCCTCCTCTGAGCCTGAGAATAATGAGTATGTGGTAAGTTGGTAAGTGATTTACCATTTTGTTATATTGGGTTTGTCATAAAATAATAATAACATAAGAATAAAATGTGCACTTACTAGAACTCCTAAAATAAAACCACTGGGGCAATGAACCAATGAGTGGGGAAGTAGGGAGTCATAAATTAATAATATTTTATTGGTTGGCAAGGGTCATTACCAAATTCTTTCCTCTTCCTTTTGTATTTTGTGACTCTACATTATTTTCCCAAGCTTATTATGGGTGGATGCGTAATCTTCATTGAAGGCTCAGGGAAGGAATTTGTTCCACCTTTGGGAAAATCATTCACATTTTGATGGTTGAGTTGTGGTTGGGTATGCTGGTGCTCAAAATGTATTGTGCCAAGGTTGAGTATGCTGCTATAGTTTCACTTCCATGAATGAATGTAGAAGCCATGATGGAGTTTATGGGTAATGACTAAGTAATAGCTGATCAGATTTCCTGATTTGAACAATATAAATTCCCTGGCCAGCCTGTACTGGGGAATTGGAGAGAAAGGGGATAGCCTCTTTGCCTATTTTAGTTTTGTGCTTTGCAATTTTTGAAGACCCATTATTTCTTTCCCCTTGACTTCAAATGGAGTTCGTACTTTTCAACAAATCCCTTCCTTTCCTCTCAAGGAACTGAGAAATGTTTTCAAACCATGAAAGAATAATTTATTTAACAAGTCAAAAAAAAGTACACATAAAGGGAATATCTCATAATTAAATCCTTCTTGAACAACTTCTTTGAAAGGGAAAATGAAAAAAAATTCAAAGGAATGGCATTGACATAAAAAATCATTCAAATGTCTCATTTGCATGTTTATCCAGCTGCATTTATCTGATGAGACATTCAATTGGGGTTTGTACCTTTTCAGGAAACCCATCCCTTTCTCTCAAGATTATTTGGTTGGACTGAAGAAAAATGTTGCTACACTGTGAAAGAATAATTTATATAACAAGTCACAGAATGGGAACATCAGCATCTCATAATTAAAATCTTATGGGACATCATCTTTTACAAGGGAATATTGAGAAGATTCAATTGCATCATTTGAATCTTCATCCAGTGGCATGCTATACTGATAAGACATCTAGTGAACAACTATAATTGTTGTACATAGTGCACTTTTGTACTTTTGGGTGACTTGGTTCAAATTGACCATTCACCTTTTTTATTGTATTTTATTGCAGACATGATGGCCATGTTTTAGGGCTTGCAATAGATTCTCCAACAACCCTTGGGCTATAGTCAAGGGGTTTTTACCCCTTTGACATTCTTTTCTCCTCTTGGAGCGATATCCACACATATTATACTTGTCCATTGTCATCATCTTTCCCCAACATGTTTTTGTCTCATGTGACTCTTCTTTTGCAGAGGCCAACATGCAGGAAGAAACTTATGAGCCATGGAAATTTCAATAATAGTTCATTCATGTGCCTACTATTTTCTAGGGATGCCTTTATTTCCAATTTTAATGCATCAGACTATTCAAACTTCCATTGCATGGAAAGCCTATGGTGTGGGAGAATCGTCCATAATTTGTCTCTAGATCATACCCTTCAGGTCATCTTGCTTCCAGTGGATCTCTCCTATGCCTAGTATTGTCTAGAAGCAACTGTATTTCCAATTTCTGATGTTGCCAAAACTGTTGAGATGCATCAGACTACTCTAACTTCCACTACATGCCAAGCCTATGGTGTGGGAGAATCATCCAAAATTTGTCTCTATATCATCCTTTCATATCATCTTGCTTCCAATGGATCTCTCCTTTTTTGTCCATTAGGAGATTTTCTCTCACAGTGTTCCACTTCCTTGAGAGTAGACAACTCATGGGAACTTCCTACTTAAATAGTGAGGACTCTTGACAAGGACTCTGTCACTACTTTTTTCCATGTGCCTTAGCTATAAATTAGAATGGGTTCAACCCTTCGAGTACAACATTATTTCTCTAGTTCCTTGTGTTCATCATCCTAGAACAAACACAATATATTTTCATTGGTGCTTCTCTTTCTTGAATTTTGACATGCTTCTACACTTTTTTTTAAGTGGGGAGCCCTTCCAGTCATTTTTTTCCATTGGTTTATGCAGAACTCTGTTAAACAGAAATGATGGTCAATACAAAGGCCTCAGTTACACATAGCCCAAGATTTATCTTGTATTTCGTTGAAAGTGGTATAGCTACAATTATTGTAGGAATGAAGCACGATTTCCTCTTAAGGACTTAGTCTATTGAACTTGCATTACGATTGTAGTTTAACAAGCTTTTGTACTTCAGGTTTTTTGTACTTTAGTACTTCATCACTTTTGGGTGAATTGGTCCAAAGTGGTCATTCACTTATTTTATTGTATTTTATTATATACATGGTCAAACTTATCATTGTCTCCCAATTGTGTACTCTAATATATAGATAATGCAAATAAGCGTGCAATAAATGTGTGGAGTTCTGGTAATATTTTCTCATATTTGCATACTCTGTTTTTGTTTTCTTTTTTAGAGTTCTATATAACGACCTTCTTTGGATCTCCATCGCACTTGAAATTCTTCTTGAGCATCAACACCTTCCTCTCTTGATTTTAGGTCATATGTATGTAGAGTTGCAATATAGCTTCACCCAATTCTTCTAGAGAATTTGTGGTATGCTTAAGCTTTGAGACGTTCTTGTCTTCACTAAATTATCAACTTCATCTGTTAGGGTCCCACCCTAACCCCCTTATTTATGTCATGGGGATCACGTCATAGTCAAGAGTCAATAAAGCCCATATTAATATTTGTAAGTGGTTAACCTGCAATTAATGACGGGACCACAGTTAGTTGCAAAGGGGCCGTAGTATTAGATAGATGGTATTAATAAAACCCACGGTATTGGCCCGTGGTATTGCATGTATGAGTCATATATAAAGGATAGAGACTCCCTACGAGGAGCATCGTGTCTTATTTTGTAATCGAGCTCTGCTCTATTGGAGGTTGCCCCCTCGAAGAGGCATGTGAACATTGCTCTTTGAATAATAAAATCATTGCTATTCTGTGTTCTGGGTATCTTTTCTTCGCATATTCTGTGTTCTGGGTATCTTTTCTTCGCATATTCTGTATCTGGGTATTATTTTGCAGGTTAAGAGCATAACAAGTGGTATCAGAGCACTTTCCAGGGCTCGGTGGGATCTCCAATTTTTAGCAATTTTTTTTTTTTTTGGCTAGAGACGTGTTCCGGCGTCTTTAAACCACGGGATCTGTCGTTAAGCGCATAAACCTGCGGATTTGGGGAGGCATGCACGCAGGAAATACAAGAGGTGGTCACGTCTGTTGGACTCCCTTGTAACCCCTGTGGGTACCCCTTCGAGTAGTAGCGCATTAGACAGAACCGCGCACGGACTGTCTTCCACGTACCCTCTGGGTATATAGGAAGCCCCCTAGGCTCCCTTGAAACCTCGCCATAGATAAACCTTCGGCCGTCTTGTGGCTACAGTACACCGAGAACAGCACTCGGAGAGATTACTCGCCCGTACGATAGGGTAGTCGGGTTGTACGGCTAAGGGTACGGTCGATCCTCCTTAGTTAGAGCCCTGAAACATTGGGTCGAGTACTACTGTCAGACCCTTATGTATATTGCGATCTGTAGCACCTGACACTCCTCTAGACCATAGCTCCTTTTTCTATCGGGGATCACACATCAGATCCGCGTGTGCAAAGACGTGCTGCAGCAGCAAACATCAGTCCCGCAGCTCCATCAGATCAGCAGCAGCAGTTATTCCACCATTCAGATCTCTCAGATCCACTAGATCGGAGTTGTTGTGAAGGGTTCGTGTACCGCGGTATACTTTTCGCAGGACGTTTGGCAGCATTGACATTTTGAGGATTTGGCGACTGCAGTATTGATCAAGAAGGAGTAAAACTCCGTTAGGAGTTTTCCAAAAAAAAAAAAAGTCTGAGATCTTCCAAGGCGCTTATTGGTGATCTAGCCCATCAGCATCAGGACGACGAGCTGAGCAAGGTGGTACCATTCAATTTATTAGAAAAAAAAAATTGGCGGTCCCAATTGTTCATCAAGTTGGTGTATGGTAGAAACTAGAACTCAAGCGATGGCCAATGAAAGGCTAGAAAATATTGAAGAAGATCTGAACAACCTCAACCGTATGATTGGCGAACTAAGTATCCAGGTAGAGAAAGCACTCGAGAAGGGCAAGGCGCCAGCCCAAGTGGAGGAGTCTAATGGCCATGAATACCATGAGGGTGAGTCTAGCCATTCTCCTCATGTCTGGCACACCCATCCACCACCCAGTCATCGACCTCCCAAGTTGTATATGCATAAATTTGACGGTTCTCACACGTCCGCATGGCTAGCACAAATGGAGCAGTATTTCAAATTGAATCGTATCCTAGATGAGGGGACTAAGCTTATGGTGGGAACCATGTATTTGGACAATGAACGATGGCAATGGGGGGAATGGCATCAACGTTGCAATGGACATTTTCAAAATTGGGCCCAATTTACCAAAGCTCTTCGAGATCGCTTTGAACAGGAAGACTCTTTTTTGGGGCGTCTCACTAAGCTCCGACAAACGGGTACATTGGATGAATATATTACCTCTTTTGAAGCCTTAGCCTTCCGCACTAAGGGTCTCACAGATGAGTTCTACACGGAATGTTTTATCAGCGGTCTTAAAGAAGCCATCAAAGCTCAAGTTCTACTCCACCACCCTCCCACGTGGACGGAGGCTTGCCAGGTGGAACGTGCAATAGCAGCCTAATACAGCCGCCCAAATTTCCCAGCTAAAGGTCGTTCCCCACAAGCTCACAACACGACTCAGACACTGAAGATCCAAAAGGTGTCACCTGCGGAAATGGCCGAAAGAAGGAAGCAAGGACTATGTTACTACTGTGATGAAAAATATTCCCCGGGTCAGTGTTGGCATTATGATTCAAGTGTTGTCCTTGATGGCAACTCACTCAGAGGATGGTACAGGTGCTCAGAGGTTGGTACAGGTAATGGCAACTTAATCAGAAGACAGATCTCAGTACAGCATGCCAAGGAAGCTCATACACGCCGTTTCGTTAAGCCCAAGTCGCGTGTACACGCTAGTTCGATTCATAAAAAGCGCGTGTATGTGGAAAGGTTCCTTTGGTCCATGGTGGTTAGTCCTTGGAAGTTGTGCCTATGATTTCGGACCATTGTGTCTCGACGGGCGTGTCGATCCCTAGTTTTGAAGTTGATGGTATTGTGTTACTATGGTTTTGGCTCTTGGTATTGAGCTAGGCCTAAGACTATATAAGGAGAAGAAGATCATTAGGCAAAATCATCTTTCGACAAGGCTTGAATATCTAAGAGAGAAAGAGATCTGATATGCAGGTTCTGGGTTGCTTGATCTAAGCCAAGGAGAGATCACATCGGTTGATGGAAGACTAGATCTAAGGATAGATCGGGATCTAATGGTTTGAAATGCACTATCATGATATGGTTGATTATGCGTATTTCTAGATCTGCATATTGTCGCAATGTTACGTTTTGGATCTAACTAATGTCTGGTACAGCTGCAAATTGAGAAAGGTTATTTTTAGATCTGTACGCAGGTTGGCTTCGGTAAAAGCGCGTGTATACGCGGGTTTTGCTCATTGAAGTAGCGTATATCTTTTGAAGCTTGATTTTGGGTTTACAGTGGGGTCTGACTGTTATTGCAGAGTTCTGTAGTCTGCTCTGTGTTCTGGTAACTGGTGATTGACAGGGTTCAGTGGTTCAGTGATTCAAAGTTTGGTTGTTTTATGCTTCAATGATCTGTTGTGGAAATTGAATGATTTGTGGTCTTCAGATTGTAATGTTGTGCTTCAGGAATATCCAAGTCTGAAAATGTATGAAAAGTGATATCTGAAAGAAGGAAGATTGTAGGTCAGCACCTACGTACTAGTATCTTGGCTAGTACAAGAGCAAAGGGGGTTGGAGCTCCCTTCCAAGGAAGTTTGGAGAACGAGAGAAGGTTGTAGCCTTCTGCAGGTTGTAGCCTGCGTACTGGTATAAGGCTGCACCAGTACAAAAGATTGTAAACTGAAGTTTCATATTAAAGAAAGATAGAGACAACTTGCAGCAGGTGGTTTTCACCCACATTGGGTTTCCACCTTATATCTTGGTGTTCATGTGTGTGGCTTTTTATCTGTTCTGTTATACTGCACATGTTTACTGTTAATGTGGTGAATAATGTCCTGATGCACTTAATTGAAGAATAAGCTAACTAAATTGTGAGTTTTCTTCTTATACGCTGTTTTACTTCGTCACAGTAGCGTGTACACGCTGGTTCACTTAACTGAAGTAGCGTATATGTTTCTGAGCATTTAAAAAGTTTGATTAATCTGATAATACTGATTCACCCCCCCTCTCAGTATTATTTCCAACAATTGGTATCAGAGCAGGTCCTTCAGAGAAGCTTGATCGCTTGAAGGAAGATCATTCATCATGAGCAACTACGAGAAAGAAGCATCAATCAGGCCACCGGTTTTTGATGGAACAAATTTCAATTATTGGAAGGTAAGAGTTACTGCATATCTTCAATCTCTTGGTACAGAAGTTTGGGACATTGTAGAAACAGGCTATGTTTTTCCTTCAGCTACTCCTACAGATCCAGCTGAGAAAAAGGCATATGAAACAAATGCAAAAGCAGTCAGTACTCTATTAGGAAGTATATCTCAAACAGAATTCATGAAGGTCATGCACTTCAAATCAGCAAAAGAGATATGGGACAAAATGATCACTAGCTATGAAGGAGATGAACAGGTAAAGCAAGCTAAACTTCAAACTCTCAGGATTCAATATGAGACCCTCAAGATGTATAATGATGAAAGTGTGGCTAATTATTTTCTTCGGGTAGATGAGATTGTTAATTGTATGAAAAATTTGGGTGAAGAAATAAAAGAGACTATAGTAGTTCAAAAGATTCTAAGATCATTATCCCCCAAGTTTGAATCTAAAGTATCTGCAATAGAAGAAAAGGAAAATCTCAAAGTTCTCACTATGTCTCAGCTACATGGAATTCTAACTGCTTATGAAATGAGAAAGGGAGGTCCATCAGACAGAAGGGAAGCTGCTTTTAAGGCATCAAGAAAAGAAGATTACTATGAAGCAAGCCATGTTCCAGAAGAAGAGGAAGAAGAATCAAATTTTGTCAGAAATCTTCAAAGGGGTGCTGGAAGGTTCAGAGGTAAGCTACCTTTCAAATGCTTTGCTTGTGGAAGAGTAGGTCATTATGCTGCAAAATGTCCTAATAAGGATAAAGGAAAAGAACCTGCTAGATGGAATAAGAAACAAAGTGCAAATAAGAAAAGCTACTACACCCATGAAGATAGTGATGGCTTATCAAACAGTGATGAAGATGAACAAGGTAATAAATATAAGCTATTAATGGCATTTGAAGATGATGATTATGAGGATGCTGTAGATGTGGATAATCTCTATAATGAAATTACTAGACTCAAGAGATGCATAGAAGAAAAGAGTGTGATCATTGATACTTTGCAATTTCAAATTGATGAAAAGGAAAAACATCTTGAAAAACTAGAAGGTGAAATTGTTGGTCTCAGAAAAGAAATTGAGAAAACAAAAGCTATTAATCTTAAGTTTGTCAAAGGATCTGAAACTTTGGATGAGATTATCAATGTGCAGCGGTCTCCTCTAAACAAGACAGGTTTGGGCTATAATGGAGAAACCTCTCAAGCATCCACCTCAAAAAGTTATCTTGATGCAGCAAGAAGAAATGAGCAGAAGAACAATGAAGATAATCAGGTAAAGCAGGGACGAATTACAAACAGAAACTATCAGGGACAATCCTTCTTAAGGGTGAACAAAAGCTACAACCAACCACAGGTAAAATCTTCTCAGTTTGGCACAAGAATAGATGAAAATAGAAATTACAATCAGTTGGCTGGTAGATTCAATAACCGCAGAAGCTTCTTCAATGGACAATGCTTTTCTTGCCATAACTTTGGTCACAAAGCAGCTCAATGTGTTGCATATAAAACAATCATGACTAGGGAAGCTCAAAAACAAAGAAGTATGACAGGGATTACAAAGAGGACCTATAACAACTTTTCGGTTCTTGAAAATGAAGTTGAATGTTCTATTTGCAATAATTTTGGTCATAAAGAATCTGAATGCAGGAGCAGGTTTCAGGAGAAAAAGGAACAAGCCACGAGCACCAAAAAATGGAGAATAAAAGAACCTCAGACAGAAAGATGTGGGATAGCGTTTTATGCAGAAGGACAGGAAAATCTATGGTACATTGACAGTGGATGTTCGAAACATATGACAGGTGATAAAGAAAAACTTGAATCTTATTCTACTTTAGAAAAGGGAAAGAAAGTTTCTTTTGGAAATGATACTCCTGCAACTATAAAAGGAAAAGGTATTGCTCCTTTGAAAGAAAAGGTCAAGGCTGGAAATGTTTTGTATGTTGATGGATTGAAGCATAATCTTCTAAGTGTCAGCCAGATGTGTGATCAAAAAACCGAGGTTATTTTCAGATCGAATGGATGTCTTGTTCGTGATCTTGATACAGGTAAAACAGTTCTCAAAGGCAAAAGAACTCCAAATAATCTGTACATATTTGAAGAAGGACAACAACAATGCTATCTTAGCAAGGATGAAGAGCACTGGTTATGGCATCGAAGGTTGGGACATCTAAGCTTCTCACAAATAAGAAAAGCATGCAAATATCAGGCAGTTCGCGATCTTCCAGATATCAAAATTCCAGACAACACCATATGCAAATCTTGTCAGTTTGGAAAGCAAACCAGAACTAACTTTCCAGAAAAGGAAGGATCAGCTAGCTTGCCTCTTGAGCTAGTCCATACAGATGTATGTGGTCCATTTAGGAAAAGGACACCTCGAGGAGAAGAATATCTGATATTATTCATTGATGATTTCTCAAGGTTTGTTTGGTTAGGGCTTATGAAGCACAAAGATGAAGCATTCGAAAAATTCAAATCCTTCAAAGCATTGGCTGAAAATGAATCAGGACACAAAATTAAGTGCCTCAGATCTGACAGAGGTGGGGAGTTCACATCAAATGAATTTTTCGATTTCTGCGATGAACATGGGATAAGAAGAGAATTCTCTACAGCTAGAACTCCTCAGCAAAATGGGGTTGTGGAAAGAATGAACAGAACTATCCAACAAATGGCTCGTGCTATGCTCGATGAATCAGGTACTCCTGCAACCTTCTGGGGTGAAGCTGCACATGCTGCTGTTATCATTCTTAACAAAACAAATGTCCGAGTAAACAGCACTCAAACACCTCATGAGCTTTGGAGTGGTAAAACTCCTTCCGTGAAGCATTTCAAAATCTTTGGGAGCAAATGTTATATTAAGAATACTGATGAGCAACTTGGCAAACTTGAACCTAGAGCAGATGAGGGCATTCTTCTTGGTTATTCTCCACATAGCAAAGCATACAAGTGCTACAATAAAAGACTTGGCAGAATTGTTGACAGTATTGATATAGTGGTTGATGAGAAGGGATATATTCCTAGGCAAGTTCATCATGAAGACATTGAAGAAGATGAAGGTTACTCTCAAAGGCGAAATGATGAAGAAGAAGAACCTCAAGAAGAAGAAGAATCTCAAGAAGAACCAGAGGAGCAGACAAGAATAGAAGAGAAGACTCCATCCAGATATGTCCAAAAGAATCATCCAGAAACTCAGATTGTGGGGCAGAAAGAAGCAGGAGTACAAACAAGAAGGACACTTGCAGAAGCTTCAAGCTACTTGGCTCTACTCTCCTCCATTGAACCACAAAATGTGAAAGAAGCATGCAAAGATGAATGTTGGGTCAAAGCAATGGATGAAGAACTTGAGCAAATCGAAAGGAACAACACTTGGGAATTAGTTCCTAGACCAAAAGATAAGAATGTAATAGGAACAAAATGGGTCTTCAAGAATAAGTTAAATGAAAATGGAGAAGTAATTAGAAACAAGGCCAGACTTGTTTGTAAAGGGTATGCACAGCAAGAAGGAATAGATTTTGAAGAGACCTTTGCTCCTGTGGCAAGACTAGAGGCCATCCGAATGTTCCTTGCTCTCTCAAGCTTTCAAAACTTCAAGGTATTTCAAATGGACGTGAAATCAGCCTTCCTGAATGGAGACTTAGAAGAAGAAGTATATATTGAGCAGCCAGATGGGTTCATTCTTGGAAATGATCCAAACCTTGTATGCAGATTGAAAAAGGCACTCTATGGGCTCAAACAAGCTCCAAGGGCTTGGTACTATCGGTTGGACAAATATCTTCACCAACAAGGCTTTTCAAAAGGATCAGCAGATAGCAATCTCTATATAAAAGTTGAAAATAACAAATTGCTAATTCTTGTTGTTTATGTAGATGATATTATTTTTGGCAGCAATGAAGAGACCATGAGTCAAAACTTTGCCTTGGTTATGCAGAAAGAATTCGAAATGTCACTTCTTGGAGAATTGACATATTTTCTTGGATTGCAAATCCAACAAAATGAAGGAGGTATCTTCTTGTCTCAAACCAAATACCTCAAGCAGATCTTGAAGAAGTATGGCATGGAAGAGTCAAAGCCAGTATGTACACCCATGGTTACAGGATGCAGCCTCAGTGCAAATGATGAATCAGCAGCAGTTCACCAACCCACTTATAGATCCATGATTGGGAGTTTGCTTTATTTGACAGGTACTCGACCAGATATTACACATGCAGTAGGAATGGTTGGAAGATTTCAAGCCAACCCAAAGGAAACTCATCTTCAGGCAGTCAAAAGAATCTTCAAATATCTTCAAGGGACCCAAAACTATGGCTTATGGTATCCTAGAAATACTGATCTCACTCTTCATGCTTACACAGATGCAGATTGGGCTGGAAGTGTGGATGATAGGAAAAGCACAAGTGGAGGTGCTTTCTTCATGGGTTCCAGATTAGTATCTTGGTTCAGCAAGAAACAAAGTTCGATTGCCTTATCTACAGCTGAAGCAGAATATGTGGCTGCAGCATCTTGTTGCACACAACTTCTTTGGATGATGCAGACCTTGCAGGACTTTCAAATCACTTGCACTCCACCTGTCTCTATCTTATGTGATAATACAAGTGCAATCAGCATTTCAAAGAATCCTGTCATGCACTCAAAGACCAAGCACATACCAATCAAGTACCATTTTCTTCGGGAACAAGTGCTTGAGCAGAAGGTCAAGTTGGAGTATGTTCCTTCTAAGGAGCAAGTTGCTGATATTCTCACAAAACCACTGCCCAGGGAAACTTTTGAATATCTCAGACAAAAGCTGGGAGTAGTTGATGCTTCATCCTGTTGTTGAAGTTTGTTTGTTCTACAGAAAAGTTGGTATACGCAGGTTACGGAAGGGATATGAGCGTATACACGCGGATTCATGGTGGGTAAGTCGCGTGTATGCTGGACGCTTGTTGCAGAAAGAATATCCGCGTACATACGCTGTTTTATACAGGATAAAACGCGTATATGAAGTTCTGAACAGCAAGGGAAAACTCTGAAGTTCTGAACAGCAATAGGAATGTCAGAATTCTTCAGGCACAGTTTCAGGGAGTGCAACAGGCACAGGTTCAGGGGGAGCAGCTCAAAAGTCTCATAAAGCATTGTTGGCATTCAGATGTTTTGGTTGTTGGTTTCAGGAGAAGGAGCTCAGAAAGAAATTCTGGTTGCTGATCTAACAAGATGTTTATCAGATGCTGCTGGTGTCTTTCCTAAGTCTTGGTCTAGATCTGTTGTCTCTATGTCATGTATCTCTCTTGTCATATCTCTTTTATGGTGTCAAGGTCATGTAACGGCCTATGTTGGTTTCCCCACTATGCCTGGGATGAATGTTGTAATATAATTGGTTGTTTCTGATATGTCCCCTCTTGGTAGGGAGTATGGATGTATGTATTGAGTCTTTTGGTGATAGGAAGGTCCCTTATGGTGTATAAATCTTGGTTCTTGTTGAAGAACATCTTTTTCAGATCTGGCCTACTGTCAGGGGGAGCACAAGTCAGCACAGCCAAGCAGAGGTATCAGCATGTCCTCAGGGGGAGCACAGCCCTTTGCCCTTGATGTCAAAGGGGGAGAGTGACTTGGTGTGGTGGTTGCCATCAAGTCCAAAGGGGGAGATTGTTGGCATTATGATTCAAGTGTTGTCCTTGATGGCAACTCACTCAGAGGATGGTACAGGTGCTCAGAGGTTGGTACAGGTAATGGCAACTTAATCAAAAGACAGATCTCAGTACAGCATGCCAAGGAAGCTCATACACGCCGTTTCGTTAAGCCCAAGTCGCGTGTACACGCTAGTTCGATTCATAAAAAGCGCGTGTATGTGGAAAGGTTCCTTTGGTCCATGGTGGTTAGTCCTTGGAAGTTGTGCCTATGATTTCGGACCATTGTGTCTCGACGGGCGTGTCGATCCCTAGTTTTGAAGTTGATGGTATTGTGTTACTATGGTTTTGGCTCTTGGTATTGAGCTAGGCCTAAGACTATATAAGGAGAAGAAGATCATTAGGCAAAATCATCTTTCAACAAGGCTTGAATATCTAAGAGAGAAAGAGATCTGATATGCAGGTTCTGGGTTGCTTGATCTAAGCCAAGGAGAGATCACATCGGTTGATGGAAGACTAGATCTAAGGATAGATCGGGATCTAATGGTTTGAAATGCACTATCATGATATGGTTGATTATGCGTATTTCTAGATCTGCATATTGTCGCAATGTTACGTTTTGGATCTAACTAATGTCTGGTACAGCTACAAATTGAGAAAGGTTATTTTTAGATCTGTACGCAGGTTGGCTTCGGTAAAAGCGCGTGTATACGCGGGTTTTGCTCATTGAAGTAGCGTATATCTTTTGAAGCTTGATTTTGGGTTTACAGTGGGGTCTGACTGTTATTGCAGAGTTCTGCAGTCTGCTCTGTGTTCTGGTAACTGGTGATTGACAGGGTTCAGTGGTTCAGTGATTCAAAGTTTGGTTGTTTTATGCTTCAATGATCTGTTGTGGAAATTGAATGATTTGTGGTCTTCAGATTGTAATGTTGTGCTTCAGGAATATCCAAGTCTGAAAATGTATGAAAAGTGATATCTGAAAGAAGGAAGATTGTAGGTCAGCACCTACGTACTAGTATCTTGGCTAGTACAAGAGCAAAGGGGGTTGGAGCTCCCTTCCAAGGAAGTTTGGAGAACGAGAGAAGGTTGTAGCCTTCTGCAGGTTGTAGCCTGCGTACTGGTATAAGGCTGCACCAGTACAAAAGATTGTAAACTGAAGTTTCATATTAAAGAAAGATAGAGACAACTTGCAGCAGGTGGTTTTCACCCACATTGGGTTTCCACCTTATATCTTGGTGTTCATGTGTGTGGCTTTTTATCTGTTCTGTTATACTGCACATGTTTTCTGTTAATGTGGTGAATAATGTCCTGATGCACTTAATTGAAGAATAAGCTATCTAAATTGTGAGTTTTCTTCTTATACGCTGTTTTACTTCGTCACAGTAGCGTGTACACGCTGGTTCACTTAACTGAAGTAGCGTATATGTTTCTGAGCATTTAAAAAGTTTGATTAATCTGATAATACTGATTCACCCCCCCTCTCAGTATTATTTCCAACAGTCAGAAGTGCAAGGAGCCCAAGTTTTTTCAAATAGATGCCACTGACTACAGCTCCACTGAGGAAGATCCACCACTTGAGGAACCGGACGCGATCGAAGAAGACAACCAAAAGGAGATTGTATCTGACGAACCAGTTATTTCGCTAAATGCGTTGGCAGGAATTTCTTCCCCTCAAACTCTCAAAATCAGGGGTTTTCTTAAACATCGCCCAGTAGTAGTCTTGATTGATAGTGGAAGTACCCATAATTTCATCCATCAAAAAATTGCCGAAGCAGCGCATTGTTTTGTACGGGCAGTTTCTAACTTCCAAGTCCAAATTGCAGATGGGGGCACAATGAAATGTGAAGGCCGCTGTGAAAATGTCAAACTTCAAATGGGGGATTATCAGTTGAAAACCCACATGTTTGCCATACACATGGGGGGTTGCGACATTGTCCTAGGCGTTGAATGGCTCCGCACTCTTGGGCCAATCACAATGGATTTCCAGGAGTTATATATGAGTTTTAAGCAGAAAAACTCCACACATACCCTCCGTGGACTCCAGGCGGGAGCCCCCTCTATCATCAGCTCGCATAGGATGGAAAAATTGTTAAAAAAGGGCCATCATGGAGTGGTAGCTCAATTTAATGCCATCCAGGTAGTCGAAACCATGTCTCTGCCAATTCATCCTGAGATGCAACAGATTTTAAATAACCATCGGACGGTCTTTGACAAGCCTCATGAGCTTCCACCCTCGCGAGGGGAACATGATCATAGCATCACCTTGGTTCCAGGGGCCCAACCCCCAAATGTGCGGCCATACAGATATCCATTCACCCAAAAGAATGAAATAGAAAAAATCATCAAGGAACTGTTGGAAGGAGGTGTCATTCGTCCCAGCATTAGTCCTTATTCATCCCTAGTGGTCATGGTCCTCAAGAAAGATGGGGAGTGGCGGATGTGTCCCGACTTCAGGGCCCTCAACAAGTTGACAGTCAAAGATAAATTTCCCATCCCGGTGGTTGACGATTTGTTGGATGAACTCAATGGGGCTCAATTCTTCACTAAGTTGGATCTTCGCTCCGGCTACCACCAAATTCGCATGAAGGAAGTCGACATTCCCAAGACGGCTTTCAGAACTCATGAAGGCCATTATGAGTTCCTGGTCATGCCATTTGGTCTCTGTAATGCCCCTTCTACTTTTCAGAGTCTTATGAATCACATCCTCAAACCATATCTCAGAAAATTTGTCCTTGTCTTCTTCGATGACATTCTCATCTATAGTGGCACTTGGGCGGCACATCTTCAGCATGTAGATCTACTCTTGCAACTGCTCCGCAAACATAAATTATTTGTCAAGATGTCTAAGTGTTCGTTTGGCATGGAAGAAGTTGAGTATTTGGGCCACATTGTGGGGCGTGAAGGTGTCAAGGTGGACCCCAAAAAGATCCAGGCAATGCAAGAATGGCCTCAACCTAAGACCTTGAAGAGCTTGAGAGGATTTTTGGGTCTCACAGGCTATTATCGTAAATTTGTCCGCAACTATGGCCGCATAGCAAAGCCCCTCACTCAACTCCTAAAGAAAAATTCCTTCTTCTGGAACGAGGAAGCACAACAGGCATTTACCGCTCTCAAAAACGCCATGTGTTCCACTCCAGTCTTAGCACTACCTGACTTCACCAAATCCTTTGTCATTGAATGTGATGCTTCGGGTACAGGTATTGGGGCGGTCTTAATGCAGGAAGGGCGACCATTGGCCTTCACAAGCCAACAACTCAGTGGGAGGAATCTGGGCCAATCTACCTACGAGAAGGAAATGATGGCCATCTTACACGCAGTCGAGACCTGGCGACCTTACTTATTGGGGCGACGTTTCCAAATCCGCACAGATCATCACAGTCTTAAATATTTTTTGGAGCAACACCTATCCTCCCCACAACAAAATAAATGGTTAGCCAAAATGCTGGGATATGATTATGAGATCATTTACAAGAAAGGGAAAGACAACAGTGTAGCAGATGCATTATCGCGCCAATTTGAGGAGGAAAGTACTCTGCTCGCAATTTCCCTTCCCATTCCAGACTGGATTGAAGAGGCTCGCAGGGAATGGTTTTCACACCCCGGGCTCTCCCAACTCATTTCTCAATTGCAGGTAGATCCTAATTCTAGCAAGGGCTACTCGTGGCAGAATGATATTCTTCGCTACAAGGACAGAGTCGTAATATCACCAACATCCACCCTCAAAAGTCGCATTTTGGCAGAATTGCACTCATCTCCCATTGCAGGACATTCGGGCTTTCAGAAGACGTATGCTCGCACCAGAAGATCATTCTTTTGGACAGGCATGAAAAAGGACATCCTTACTTTTGTAGCAGAATGTGATGTCTGTCAACGCCACAAAGGGGAAACTGTCAACACACCAGGCACATTACAACCATTGCCCATTCCGGCATCAATTTGGACGGAGGTTTCTATGGATTTCATAACAGGTCTTCCAAAGTCAGGGAACAAGTCAGTCATCATGGTGGTTGTGGACCGACTGTCGAAGTATGCTCATTTCTGCGCCCTACCCCACCCGTTTACACCAACTTTGGTTGCTCAATCTTTCATGGATCAGATCTTCAAATTACATGGCATGCCTACTTCTATAGTGTCCGACCGCGACCCGATCTTCACCAGCAATTTTTGGCAGGAACTCTTCAGAATACAAGGCACTCAACTCAAACTCAGTACTTCATATCATCCGCAAACAGATGGTCAAACCGAAGCCGTCAACAAATGTCTAGAAACTTACCTTAGGTGTTTCACTTCAGAAAAGCAACACCTTTGGGCGCAGTGGTTACCTCTGGCTGAATGGTGGTATAACACCAACTATCATGCCACCACTAAAATGACTCCCTATGAAGCAGTCTATGGTCAACTTCCGCCTTCCCCTACTTCTTATCTCAAGGGGTGCTCCAAAGTACAAGCAGTGGATCAACTCCTACAACACCGCGCAACCATGCTCGCCCATCTTCGCGAGAATCTTCATCAAGCTCAGAACCGCATGAAGCAACAGGCCGACCAACATCGCTCAGAGCGCCAATTTCAAGAAGGGGATCAGGTCTTTTTGAGGCTGCAACCATATAAGCAAACCTCACTCAAAGACAAGGGTTGTCAAAAGCTCTCTCCAAAATTCTACGGACCATACCAAGTACTTCAGCGCATTGGAGAAGTGGCTTACAAGTTGGCTTTGCCAACTACGGCAAAAATCCATCCAGTTTTCCATGTATCGTGCCTCAAGAAAGTGATTGGGAACAATTGCCGAGTTCAAACCAGTCTACCTGAATTGGACGAAGAAGGGTCAATCTGGCTTCAACCCGAACAGGTTCTAGACACACGAGACAAGCACCTGCGCGGCCGCATGATTAAGGAAGTCCTCATCAAATGGAAAGACACCTCTCCGGAAGATGCAACTTGGGAACCAGCCACTATTCTTCAGCAGTTTCCACAGCTTCAGCCTTGAGGACAAGGCTAGTCTTAAGGGGGAGGGCATGTTAGGATCCCACCCTAACCCCCTTATTTATGTCATGGGGATCACGTCATAGTCAAGAGTCAATAAAGCCCATATTAATATTTGTAAGTGGTTAACCCGCAATTAATGACGGGACCACAGTTAGTTGCAAAGGGGCCGTAGTATTAGATAGATGGTATCAATAAAACCCATGGTATTGGCCTGTGGTATTGCATGTATGAGTCATATATAAAGGATAGAGACTCCCTACGAGGAGCATCGTGTCTTATTTTGTAATCGAGCTCTGCTCTATTGGAGGTTGCCCCCTCGAAGAGGCATGTGAACATTGCTCTTTGAATAATAAAATCATTGCTATTCTGTGTTCTGGGTATCTTTTCTTCGCATATTCTGTGTTCTGGGTATCTTTTCTTCGCATATTCTGTATCTGGGTATTATTTTGCAGGTTAAGAGCATAACATCATCACTCCAATATGGATTGGAATGCTTTTTTATGAACGGTGACCTTCCATAGCTCAACCCTATGCATGTAGAGAAATCATCCATAAACTAGTTGCAATCATTTCTCTTAGTAATTTTGTTTCGACCCTATCTTCATGAATGAAATATTCAAATAAATTATCTTCATGAATGAAACATTCAAATAAATTAGGCCTAGATTAGGGAATTTTGCTGGGATCTTTTTAGCGAGCTTTAGGAGCCCATATTCAAGATGGGAATACTCCTGGACAGGTAGGGTATTGATAAATATAGCATCATGTTGTGGTAGACATTATTCAAAGAAATCTGAGGGGGGCTAATACTTGAATGCTTCAGGCCACAGATCCATCGTTATCCTCAAGTTTGTAAGTTCCAATGTTTATGGATCAAACCAATGTTACTTGGGAGTGGGAGCGAAAGCGGGGAGCAGGAGCGAAAACGGGTGCAGGAGCGACATTTTCAAAAATTCCCGGTTTGGGAGCGAATCCCGTAGCGTTTTTTATATAATATATATATTTTATATATTTTTATATTTTGATACATATATATCAACAAAAACATGTAGAATTATGAATTAGATATAAAAAACATAAAAAAAAACATAGATTGAACCATATAACAACAATCATCTAGAAGTTATAATCTTCATCAACCACGTCCACAAGTTAGTAACATAGTAAAATACAACATATTGAGTCTCGTGATTCATCAATCTTAAAGTTTCAACTTTCAAGCTTTCAAAATTCAATATATAACATTTATCGTCATTGATCACCAAAGTTGTACTTGTAAGCTAAGTGTAACCATTACAACAAATAGTATCTAACATGAAATGAAATGAAACAACTTTCAACTTTCATGAAGCATCATATTCATAGTTCATTACTAATGAGTTATAATTGCCAACTTCAAACTTAAATTGTCATATATTATTTAAAAAATATCATAATAAATATGAAAGAGTCAATAGTTATAAAAAATACTAGAAACTAGAAAAGACAAGTAAATCTATTATCTATTGCTTATGCTTGGGCCTCTTGCCACCACAAGAAATGTCTAGTTTTTTAGTCTTGTTGGAAAATCAGCATCTTTGTCATTAATATCACCCTCTAAGCATTAATATCTAGAGGTATCTTTGTCATTACCTCTGTATCTGTATAGGGATCTTTGTCATTAATATCATCCTCTAAGCATTAACATAAGATAGAAAAAGCATAGCATGTCAAGTCAAGATTTTGTTTGAGTGATGCGTACATTTTTAGGAGGTTCATGATAGAGGACTTCGACAACCAATGTCACTAACATCAAGGTACATAGAGGGATTGGTGCTCTTGATTAAATACGAGTTCCATACCCTAATACATGACAAAATTCAATGGAAACATTGGAATCCTGAAATCCTGAAAAACTGATAAATCTGCTGGATTTTTAATGAAATCTAAAATTCTACTTTCTCCATATGAAATCCAATGAGGTCGGAACCACTCTCAAACATCCTGAGGCATTTCATAGTAATGTTAAAAATTTAAATAAAATGATGAACATTCTCCTTAATCTTCATTTTCATCCTTTTACTTTAAGAATTTAACATTACCATGAATCGCATATCAATACTAGGGCCATAGGCTTGATCATTAAGTTGCCCCACTCAAAACTTATTTGTTTCTTTGAAAAAAATTGCATTTGGAACATTACTGCAATTTTTTTTTTGCAAAAAAGGCTAAACGCTCCCGAAAAGGCAGGGAGCGTTTTTTTTTTTCTAGGGAGCGCGCTCCTTAAATCACTCCCTTTTCGGGAGCGATTTCGGGAGCGTGCTCCAGACCCGCTCCTTGGTCGCTCCCGCCCGGAGCGCGGATTGGGAGCGGGATCGGGGGGGGGGGGCTCCCCCGCAACACTGGATCAAACATAGGAGTAGTTTTATGCTAGCCATCAACATTAGTGTTGTAGACATGGAGTTGTTTTATATGGGAAATTAAAGCTACCTGAATATAATTTGTAGTTATTAGAACAACCTCCTTTGAAGATCAATTCTCATACCTATGTACAATAAGAGACAAACCTGGAAATGATTATCCTCACTTTGTAGTTAATTAACTATGGGTTTGTAGAAGTCCTCTTGTTTGCGTGGATATTGGTTATTTCTTCCAATATGACAAGATTATTCATCTTCAATAAGGATGCCTTCAACAAATGGAATGGACCTTTCTACCTTTGTCTCATATGGTTCACAAAATGGCTTGATGATATGATCAACCTTCTTTTCTTCCTCATCAGAGTCCATGTCATATGTAGGATGATTGTCAAAGCGAAAAATATAGGATCTTTCATTGTTCTGTTCAAACTTAATAGGCAATGTTGATTGGAGATGCACATCATTATGGGTGCCAAAGTTTCTACCATATTCAAAATCACAAATAGGAGTGTTGGTATCTTGAACCTTAGGGGATCTTCAGGATTTCCCTTCATTAATGAGTGTCTTATTACTCTCATTCTCAAGGAAACTAGGCCTACAGTCTGGTCCATTATCTCCATCTGCGCTCAGGATTTTGTCATATGTTGGTTGAATTTCCAGTGTAGAAAAAAGGCATGGCATGATGCCCCTGTCATCATGTGCTAAGTCTTCTTGGGTGATTGCAAGATTGGTAGAAATATGTTTCCTACCCTCCTGTTGATATTCCTCCTCTGCATTCAGTACCTCTTCTCACACTATCAATATTTGGAAATATGGATTGTTTTCAAGGGGGAATCAAATGAAGAGAAATGTAGCATATCCCAGTCCAAGTGTAGCAAGCCAGTTGAGTAGGCCGAAAAACTTGTAGGAAATTGTTGTTTATCTTCTTCAACAAGGTGGTCATTAGTATTGCCTAAAAATGAGTATTAGCTAGACTGAAGCATCCCACTGTTTGCACTTCACAATCTGTCTCAGGAACAAAACTCTATTTATCTCTACCACACTCATCATCAGCGTCAAAATGCAACATAGGTGTTATATTTCTGTTTTTCTTAAACTAAGAATGCAATTTTGAGCTACCAAATATGTTTCTGTGAATGTCCATAGCTTTATTACCCTTACTTTGCCTTCTACATGATATGTTTATATACATGTTTATGAAGATGTCCTATTATTGTATTCTTCTTTGCTTCATTTTACCCTAGATTTAGCTTTTCCATTTTCTAGGAGTTGTGTTTGCACTCCCACATTGTACTCATACTAGTTGTATCTTTCAGTCCCATTGACCTATTTATTGTCATTCATTGGATATATAAAATTATCTTATCTCACTTTCTGCTGATCAAAATACACTTCTCTAACTTGAGAAGTGTGTTCAGGTTTCAATGCATCTCCAAATAGATTATGATTGGATGTGTTTAGGGTTTCATCATATCTGCTGCCTGATTGTTCTTCTAGTCAAAAGTAAGAAAAATGTTGCACATTCCTATCATCATAGTCTGAGCACTACAGGTGGTCTATACACTGGTGAAAAAATGGAAAGCGGGGCCTTCATCATTAAGGGCTTCTAAACCTGTGCAGTGGTCTTTATGGCAATCATTTTTTATTTGAATTTCTCTGAAATCTGAAATAGATGCCTCGTCATTGACAAAGATCCATCCAGTTGTAGTGCTAGATTGCTCACTATCTACAGTAATATTGGGGTTAGAAGCTAAGGGTTGATCTTCTTGTGAATCTGGGATGTCTTCTTTCAGATACCCCCATTCTTCTGTTATGTCTAGTTCCAACAATCCTTTGGACAGAATGATGGGTTGATTGATGTTGAAAGGGTCTTGGTGAGGTTTCAATAGCCCATATTTCAAATGGAACTGGTTTATTTATAATCCTAACATTATCTTCTATTGTTGCAAATGGAGTACAATGGGACAACTTCAAGCCTCTAGCCTCACCAACTGACAATGTTTTCCCTAATCAGTGTTTCTAGTTCATAGTTTGGACTTAGGATATTAATATTTTACAGACACATTCAATATACCTTTTCCAAGTTGAGGCACCTATTTTATAGTAAGTTGTTGGATCATTTCTGCAAATGTCATCTGAACTTGTATAAAGCTGTCTGGAGCTTGTGCATGCATCATCCCTTGAGAATTTTCTTATTGTGCATTTTTCTTTCATTGTTATTTCCATCTTGCTCTTATCTCCAGTCACGGTAGTAACTAACTTACTATTGATATAAAAAATTAGTTGGTTCCTTGAGATGAGATCATCTTCCAATATCGACAGAAATGAATTAAAACAAAGGAACACCCCTTCTTTAGTTGCTTATTTTTATTCATTTCATTTGATGTTGTTTATTACAGTCATTTTCTAGCTTGAATTTATGCTCTGTAAAATTTTATAGATGCCAGTGTTTAGGTGGTTCTTTCTTCAATGTAAATTAGCATTTTTGTTGTACTCTGCCCTATTACAATGATGCTTAAGATGAGCAGTCCCATCTCTACAGGGATTACTTAGTCAATCTCACAATTATCATTTTTTTGGTATTGCTGGGAAGATTCCTAGACATGGGAGCCTTGGCAGTGGATCTGGTTCACAATTTCTGTTATGAGAATTTGTGTTCTTTATATGACATTAATATATAACTAGATTTGTGGTAAGTTTATTTGTTTTTTTAGATTGTTTTATACGCTTTATCTATTGAAATTTTCCCGTATGTCGTCAAATTGTTGCAAACAACTGCGACAGATCTGTGGAAAATTCTTGTGTTTACCTGGACTAAGATTATTTATCTTAACAAGTTAATGGCATAGCCGAGACAAGGGAAATGATACTTTGATTCACCAATATAATATTTTGGGAAAGTCATTTCTCTTTTTTTTTTTTTTGTAAGTGTTTGTGCTCTCTTTTTGACATTCTGATAATCATCTTGTTAGCTAGGCCACTGAACTTTGCCAAAGGGCAGACAATTATTCATTTTTTAATATTGCTTTCTATGGAAAATATTGATTTGCAGTCATGCCAAGTTGATTTGGTCAAGGATGGTGGTCACCAATACTTCATTAGATTCCTTGACAACAAAGAAATATTTGCAGAGCAACATGCTATGGTAGCTTTTGTGTTTCCTGTTATTATGGATTTTAGTGCATTAAGAAGTAGCAGTGTTGAAAATATCGATATCAGCAAAATATCGGCGAGGGTCCAGAAAATATCTTATCGGCAATATCGGTGAATATATCAGCGAAATATCGGCAAATATCGGCAAGCATAAAAAATAATTTTTTCAAATTTTTAAACATAGCCGATATTTTCAAAATATCGCGATATTTTTCCGATATTTGCCGATTTTTTGAAATATCGCGATATTTTCTCGGCGATATATCGTTTTGCCGAAAATATCGCGATATTTTCGAATATTGCCGATATTATCAATAGTGAGAAGTAGTGCTTGTTTTTATGGATTTGGCTAAGTTGGGTCATTCCAGATCTGATCTCTTCACTGTACTCCCAAACACACCTCTCGTAGAAGCACTATCTCACATCATTGCAAATTTAGTCCTTGTAGAGCCAATGACTAATTCCAATGATTATAGCTTGCTAGAACAGTTTCTATAATTGCTTGAATATTAGTCTGATTGTACACACCAGGCTCACATATCTGATCTGTATTGCCAGTTTGTAATCCCTCTGGAGTCTGGATGAATGAAATTAGCTCTTGTTCATGCCAGTATGGCCCTGAGTAACTTGTACACTTTTCTTTCTGTTATGACTACTCAACTAGATCATGAAAGGTTGCTTGGTTAACTGTACACCATCACATAATTTCCAAAACCCGATGAAAGATTTTCCATTAGTTAAGGGATACTTGATGGACAAGTGCATCAAGTGATTCAATTGATGTAGATGCATAGGCATCTTGATGACTTTCCTTACAACTGGATGGGAGATCAGTCTCTTAGCATTATAAATCAATCACTTACCATTTTACTCTTAAGAATTGGGGTATGTTTTTTTGAAATAGTAAATTGCTATATAGTATATATGTGTTTAGTAATATTACTCATTTAATATAATGTCTGTTTTTATCTGGATCTGATCTCTCATGTCAATTTTCAACAAATATTGAATGACAGGTTACTTCTCGAGTAAAAAATGAAGGATAAATATTTTAAACCAGCAATATACATGGTTCCTATCGTTGTGATGCCCCTCTCCTTGCGTGCCCTAACAGCCACAGATGTCAGGGAACACCGGGCTTCTGCAAATGAATTGATATTGATATTTTCTCAGCTCTGTGTGGACTGAGTCAGGTGAGTGATCCATCTTACATTTCTTGTTTGTTTGTGATTAATTGCTTGTATTGGTTATTGCTAGTCTGCACTTTGTTTTGGGGATGGAACTCAATGCTCACGGTGATGACTGCTCTACATTTCTTGGGTCTCATTTATTGCAACTGTTGGGTATTTTGTTGCTTGGATCTGTTGCATTTGCAGATTTCAGTAGTACACATGTTTTATTGATTAATTTTGTTGTTGGAGGGACTAGGGGTAGATTTTTATGTGTTGGGCTAATGCCTGAGGCTAGATGCTTGTGATGTCTTGTGTGATGATGGTGGAGAATTGAGATGACAATGGATTTGGGGGTTTGGGTATTTCTTGAATGTTTAATCCTTCTTCTTCAAATCTTTATACACATTTTTTGTGGAAATTCCTGCCAGTTTAGGGAGTGGCCTCCTTATTGCATCAAGAGAAGCTAGCACACCATGCATTTAGGGTGGGAATGGGCGTGGGGGTGATGTATCAAAACACTTATTGTGTGCATATGTGTAAAGGTATATTGAATCTAGAGGGTGCATTCGTTGCAGCACAAACCCATCTAAATCCATATTTGATGCTGGAGACTACAAATGGCCAGTATATCAAATATTGGATCTCAAATTAGGCAACATGGAACTTGTCAAGCTCGAGGTGCATATCACACCTTGGGTGAGATGGGTTTGTGCTAGTAGCTAGAGATCACTGTGATCCTAAAGATGGTATCTGTTCTTTGCAGTAATGAGTCTTATGACTTGTCACTTCAGGGCTTGAAGATCCATCCTTCCATGCCCAAAGTCTTGCATAATCTTATTACAGTTGGGTGGTTCTATTCATTTTTCATGAATGAGAATGTTTGTTTTCATATCCTATTATGATTTTGATTTTGTGTTGGCAAAGCTCCGGGCTCCAATTGTATCTCATTCCCACCTTGGCTTGGGAGGTCGACACCACTCACTTCCAAATTTTTAACGTCACAGTCCATCCCATTTTTTCATCCCATTTGTGTCCATGCAACTATGATTTTGTAGATTAATCCCATGCAACCTTCAATGCAATTTGGCTAAGTTGAGTCATTCTAGATCTGATCTCTTCACTGCACTCCCAGGCACACCTCTTGTACTATCTCGCATCATTGGAAATCCTTGTAGATCTAATAACTAATTCTGTTGATTATAGCTTGTTGGAACAGCGTCTGCGATTGCTTGAATATTAGTTTTATCGTACATACTAGACTTGCCTATCTGATCTATCTTGCCAGTTTGTAGTCCCTCTGGAGTCTAGATGAATGCAATCAACTCTTGTTCATGCCACTATGGCCATGAGTAACTTGTACACTTTCTGTTATAAGTACTCAAATAGTTCATGAAAGGTTGCTTGGTCAACCGTGCACCATCACAAAATTTCCAAGACCTAATGAAATATTTTCCATTAGTTAAGGGATACTTGATAGACAAGTGCATCAAGTGATTCAACTAATGCATATGCATAGACATCTTAATGAATTGCCTTACAACTGGATGGGAGATTAGTCTCTTAACATTATTGATCAGTCACTTACCATTTTACTCTTAATAATTAGGATATGTTTTGTTGAAATAGTAAATTTCTATATAGTATACATGTGTTCAGTAATCTTACTAATATAGTATAAATGTTTGTTTTATCTGGTTCTCATCTCTAATGTCAATTTTCAACAAATATTGAATCACAAGCTACTTCTCAATAAAAAAATGAAGGATAAAGATTTTAAACCAACAATGTACGTGGACAAGTCCTTGAGATTGGTTCTTATCATTGTGATGCTCCTCTCCTTATGTGCCCTTTCATTTTACATTGGTGGTATCTTTTTCTCTGAGAAGAACATATTCGTTCTAGAAGATAAAACATCACTTGCCCCTCTACAAGTTGGCTGCAATGTTTCCAAAGTGAAGTCCATGAAGTTTGAAGAGTACAACAGTGACTATCAAGATTTCACTCCATGCATAGATCCAAAGGTATTTGTACTGTGATAGATTGTGTTGTAATAATTTTAAGACTTTGAGACATAGCTTGCCCAATTTGGAAATTTGACTCCTTTGAGGAGCTATAATTACATAAACCTTCCAATTTGTAAATGATACACAATTTTCGTTACATTTTGAGCTGAATATAACTAAAATAGTAGTTTGTATTTCTTGGTGAATTTACTAAATGACTTAATGTTTGTGAGTCGATAGATCTCACAACTGCTTGTTTGTTACCAATCAACCACATTGGATGAACTAGTTAGGTTTTCCCTTTCTAGGGCATAGGATGCACACTACATATTTTATTCTCTGATGTGTTATACTTTCTAGTCCCATGGACCTATTTTGGTCATTTGTGGACATTAATCTCTTTTTTTCTTAGACAAGGTCCAATGAACTACTTGGCATGTCTTCTCAATGACTTTTTCATGGCAAAACATTGCATCAAGTGATTCAACTGATGTAGATGCGTAGACATCTTAATGACTTGCCTTACAACTGGATGGGAGATTAGTCTCTTAGCATTATAGATCGGTCACTTACCATTTTACTCTTAAGAATTGGGGTATGTTTTGTTGAAATAGTAAATTGCTATATAGTATACATGTGTTCAGTAATCTTACTCATATAGTATAAATGTATGTTTTTATCTGGTTCTCATCTCTTATGTCAATTTTCAACAAATATTGAATCACAAGTTACTTCTCAATAAAAAAATGAAGGATAAAGATTTTAAACCAGCAATGTACGTGGACAAGTCCTTGAGATTGGTTCCTATCATTGTGATGCTCCTCTCCTTATGTGCCCTTTCACTTTACCTTGGTGGTACCTTTTGCTTTGAGAAGAACAAATTTATTTTAGAAGATAAAACATCACTTGCCCCTCTACAAGTTTGTTGCAATGTTTCCAAAGTGAAGTCCATGAAGTTTGAAGAGTGCAGCAGTGACTATCAAGATTTCACTCCATGCATAGATCCAAAGGTATTTGTACTGTGATAGATTGTGTTGTAATAATTTTAAGAGTTTGAAACGTAGCTTGCCCAATTTGGACATTTGACTCCTTTGAGGAGCTAAAATTACATAAACCTTCCAATTTGTAAATGATACACAATTTTCGTTACATTTTGAGCTGAATATAACTAAAATAGTAGTTTGTATTTCTTGGTGAATTTACTAAATGACTTAATGTTTGTGAGCTGGTAGATCTCACAATTGCTTGTTTGTTACCAATCAACCACATTGGATGAACTAGTTAGGTTTTCCCTTGTTGGGGCATAGGATGCACACTACTTATTTTATTCTATATATTGTGATGTGTTGTACTTTCTAGTCCCATTGACCTATTTTGGTCATTTGTGGACATTAATCTCTTTTTTTCTAAGACAAGGTCCAATGAACTTCTTGGCAGGTCTTCTCAATGACTTTTTCATGGAAAAACATTGCTATTGAAAAAAGTTTAATCTTATTTTTCATTGTTAGTTTGTAGTGAAATAGTTTTTTTAGGTTGTTTTGTATGCCTTCTGAGTTATGTCATTCAATTTCAATCTACTAAAATGGTCCGACTCTCATTTTGCCAGAGATGGAGGAAGTATGATGCTCATAGGCTTGCATTTAGGGAGCGACACTGCCCCCCACTTTCTGAAAGAGTAAAGTGATTAATCCCTCCACTAGAAGGCTACAAGATACCTATTAGATGGCCAAAGAGAAAGCATGAGTGTTGATACAGGTACATACTTGATCCATATTTATTGTTTCTTCCATCACTGTTAAAAAAATACAAAAATCTTGAAGTTCTAAAGCAATGGTAACTGCATATTCTTTCACCCAAATGTTGTAGAGGATCTATGATAATAAATTGGCATTGTTTCTAGACTTACTACTTCTTAAATGTTTTTATTGGGACAGGAATGTCCCCTATGAATGGATCAATAATGAAAAATCAAATCAATATTGGTTGAGGAAAGAAGGGGAGAAATTCCTCTTCACTGGTGGAGGTACAATTTGCATTCTTTACAGGTATGTTTTTTGTTATCTTGCATTCACATTCAGTATTTTGTTATGCACAATAAACTTCTAAGTAATATTGGATGAAGATTCTAAGTTTGTTGATTCTCTTAGTTTTGCTTAAATTGGTTTACTTAAGGTATTTGTAGTTTCCACATGTGATGCCCGTATCTTCTAATTTTTTAAATATTTTTTGGAAATATCTTCAGTGGCTGTAAACATTTATCAGATTTAGATAAAGAAAGGCTTGGAAATGATTAGTATCTTTAATATATTTATTATTTCAGAGGCATACAAATCATGTGCACTTAGTTTGCTGAGATACAAGTGGAGAATATTTTGCAGCTGTAAGTGAGGATTCTGTTAGGGTATGGTCTTTTCGTTATGGAAAAGGTGGTGAATGTGTACATGAACTGAGCTATAGTGGAAATAAATTCCATTCATGTGTCTTTCATCCAAGCTATCCAAAATTTTTGGTAATTGGATGTTATCAAGTTAGTCACATTCGATATTTGACTTCAAAACTATTACTTATTTAATATGGTTTTTTTTCTTTGTAAGAGTTGGTAACTTTTGGTAATTGGATGCTATCGAGTTAGTTACATTCGGTATTTGACTTCAAAACTATTACTTATTTAACATAGTCCTTTTACTTGTAAGAGTTGGTAATGATAGACGTTGTGATTGAGATATGTGATTTGTTGATCTTTATTGTGTTTGATTGCAGTCATTGGAGCTATGGAATATGGCAGAAAACAAGAGTATGACCCTTCTTGCACACAATACCCAAGCAGGAATTGAAGAAAGAGGAGAATAATAACACTGGAGCGGCAAATGCAAAAAGAGAGAGAGAAGAGAACCAGTCTAGTGATACCTTAAAGCCAATATCCCACATGAGACATACACATACAAATTGATGGTCGAACCTTTAGAGTTGGTGAATTCATCTACCATGCCTTGGCAACACAATGATAACATTTTGAAGCGATAAAACAATATTTCATGTGTAAATTCTATTCCAACCAATATTAAGTTGGGAACTCATATTGTAATACTTGACATTTTATATAATATAATTTATGTGGTTGAAGTTATTTATAATTGCACTTAATATTATTTAGTGTTGTAATTAGCATATGTAATTAGCATATGTAATTTTGCATTCTCATATTAAATGAACATGCACTTTGTATGACGTTTTTTTTAAATTTAGTCGCAAAATAATACTAATTAATTTATGTTGATTAATAATGAACATATAAAATCAATATAAAACTACTAAATTAGTAGTTTATATTGATTAATGATGAACACAAATAAAATGAATATAAGACAACTAAATTATTCATTTATAATGATTATTAATGAAAGTAAATGAAATAAATATAAATTACTGAATTAGTCGTTTATATAATGAATATGAAACTACTAAAAAAAGATACATGAGTGTTGTAAATGACAAATTTGTGATTACAAATTATGCATATATTTTGTATATATGCAATTATTAGTAGCTAATTTACAGTATGTTATAACACGATCGAAATTTAGTCATATTTATTTGGTCATTAATTGGTTTCAAACGATGACTAAAATTTGCATATATATGACTATTAGTAGCTAACTTACAATATCGTATAACGCGACCAACATTTTGATCATATTTCTTTGGTCATTAATTGGTTTTCTCAGGTGATCACGTAATAGTATATTTTGTTGTTTATTTGACAAAATTTATAACTAAATATACTACTAGATGATAAAATTGAGACAACCAATTAATGACTACGTTAAATACAACTAAAAGTTGGTCGTGTTATAAGATACTATAAATTAGTCACTATTGGTCACCAACCAAAAAATGGTCGTTTACATGTAAATTTTAGTCGTTTTTTTAATAACTAATTAGCCATTTTGTACTAGTGCTAAGAGAATCAAGAATAATTTTTCTAGCTTTGATTTAACTCTTTTTATGTTTGGATTTGATAGCAACATTTGAATCCTTTGGTTGATCAGCTATTGTGCCTTCAACATACTCCAAAACTTCATATTCTCCAAAAGTGATATTTAGCTTTGCTTTCCATAGATCAAAGTTTGAAGCATCATTCAGTTTATCCTCTACTTTGAAGTAGGATGAAGTCATCTTGATAAAAAATATTTGGCAGTAAGTGGAGTCTCTTCAAATGATCTTTGGTTTCCTTGGACTTGTCTTCACTAAGGCTTTGATACCATGTTAAAATCTGAAAGTTCTATGCAGAAATTTAAAAATTATTTGCAGAAACTTGAAAGTTCTATGCAGAAAACTGAATGTACTTTGCAGAAAATTGAATGGAACTAAATGTACTTTATAGAAAGTTGAATGTAATTTGTAGAAAACTGAATGTACTTTGCAAAAAATTGAATGTTCTATGTTGTTACAATTACTTAAAATGCAGATTTCTTCTTTAAAACTTTTCAGATCAACAACTGTAGATAAAACATAAACTTAAGGATCATATGAAGACAGCCAAGCACAAATATGAGACAGTGAGATTTTGGTCTAATGACCAGGGCCAAAACCCTCAAGGGAGAATACCCAAATGATTCGTATTTTATTATATTTCTTCAATTGTTCAACAAAGTACACAAAGAAAGAAAGAGAGATAAAATGAGAATGAATAAAGTCACCAATGTATGATCAACTTGCAACTAAAGTGCACTTGCTCTTTGCTTGAAGATCTCCTCATTCTCTTGATCATATCATGTCCTTCACACTTGCTCAAGATCTTCCCTTGCTCTTCACTAGCTCTCACACTTCTCTTACACACTAAATACTTGTTCTCCTTCTTCACAATGAACATGCTACTCTCAAATCTCACTTATTCTTGCTTAAATAGATGAGGAATGAGAGGAGTTACAAAATGAATTCATGTCTTGAGCCAATAATAGAAACGTTGAATTCCATGAGGGAGGAGTTACTTGAAGAGAAGTGTAACTCATCCCAAGAATAGAGAGAGAGAGAAAGAGAGAGAGGTACACTAGTCTTGAAGAGTTACAATTTGACTTAGGGAGAGAGAGAGTTACACTTAGACATGAGAGAATATTTGGTGAGTCTATACAAATCAAATTGAATGAGGGAGTTAAAAGTGCATTTAATGAGGATGAGTTACATTTTTTCCATACATTGAATTAGTGAGTGAGAGTTACATTCTATTAAGGGTGGAGTTATTATTTTATTCCAAGAGAGAGGTTTGATTTTCCAAGTAAGAGATTCTCAATTTAATTTACTTATTCCATGAGAGAATTCGTTTTTATTAATTCATTAAAGGTGAATGACTTTAGACTATTTTTTAAATATTAGTATCATAATAATAATAATACTAGTAAAGATAGAAATATTAATTCTTGACTTGTATAATCATGATTTATTTGATTTTAAAATGGATTCCGTATGTCAAGATCATCCTTGATCATTTACACATGACTTTCTATTTTTCGAAAAGTCACTTCCAAATTGAGATGTGACTTACTATTTTTGGAAGTCATATTAGAATTGTCAGGAATGAAATGTTATTATAGGTGGTTCAAACAGAACTAAAAGAAATCATTTCTTCTAGGAGAAATTCATCCTTGAGAATTTTGACAATAAGATCTATCCTCTTTTTCATGCCCTGTAATTGGAGGCTCCTTCTAGCTTGTTTTCTGCCTTCATTGTAGTTTACATATTCTTTATAGATACTAGGCTTCTCTTAGTATATAATGGTTTTCCTTTCATCCACTTTTCGTCAATAGATATTCAAGTTGACTTTTTCCTCCATCTTCCCCTTAGCTCTAATTCCATGTTAGAAAAATCAGAAAGGCAAAAAGATTTCCTTATGTTGATAATTACTTATGTTATTCTTGTATTCTTATTATCTTCTTCTTATTCTTCTTTTATCTTATTTTCATCAAGCAATCATCAAATCAAAACATGAAGATCAGTGACACCAGATGTAGGCACTCAGTCGGGGCTAAAACTCCTTTCAAGGGGAAAACCCAGTCAAACTATTCTACTAATCAAATTGAGATAGACCAAGACGTTAAACCTGACCAAAAGACATTCCTCCTCCACCAAGTCAGTTTTCCAGTATGATTCAGCAAACTTGAATAGTCATTTCTTGTTCGACAGCTACAACCCAACAACAATCTAGAATGTCAGCTCCCAACAACTCCATAATTTTGGCCCAGCTACAGGAGTGCAACTTCGACCCTTCCAACAACCCAGAAACTTCGCACATGTGTGATAAAGAGAGAAAAATTCGACTTCTTATGCTTGATAAGGACCTCCTCCTTCGCTAGGGTTCTTTCTTCTTCGTTGAATTTTTCACCTTTTTCTATCCCCGACAACTGCAGATCAAACTTGTCGGTGATGTCCTTCAAATGAGGCTGAGTCGATGCCTATATATAGTAGATTATGCCCCTCAATTAGGCCAACTTGTCCAGGTTGAGGCCGACTTGGTGGAGGAGACCTAAATGACTTATTTTGCATTAAAATAAATTTATTTCTTGATAGATGAAGCCTAAGGGGGGTCTTTTACATCATGACATGGACAAGGAAACTTTACCTAAATGCTAGAAGCCTACAATGGAGGCTTTGACCTAAGAACCATTGACCCAAGCATGAAACCCATGCTTTATTAAGTCAATTTATTTTATAATAAAATTTATTTTCCTTTCTTTTGACAAATACATTACATCATGACTCATACACAATTATGAAGACCGATACTGGTTACATTTTTCAACACCAGCCATCTTTTGCATTTGAAATTTTATTTTTCTTTCATTGTAGTCATCTTATGCTTTTACATTTCTTTTAGTTACATCAACCTTCAATACATAATTTTTGACCCTAACTCAAGGATGAGGATATGAGGTGTCAATCCTAATGAACCAATGACAACAAACCCGAAGGATAGATATGAAATCAGGGGAATGGTGGAAAGTGGCAAGTATGGAAAGGTTATGGGCATGCTACTTCAATCCAAGTTTCCCAAGTAGTGCCCCTAATATGACCCTAAAGCCTCAAAGGAGGTCCCATTGGACTAGGGCTAAAAACTAACACCCCTAATAAGGTGACAAAACATGTTTCCAACCAATATTAATAATATGAATTCAGTTTCTAGCCAATATTAATCATATAAATTCAATTTCCAACCAATGTTAATTATATAAATCAAATCCATAATTTTCTAGGTGCATAAGCATATTTTTATTTAACCCAGAATTCTAAAATTCAATTTCTAGCTACCTTAAAATTGAGCTTTTGGGCAATGTTGGTAGAGGAAAGGCCTCAAAATGCCTCTACATAAACTCTCTTACCTTTCCACCTCATCGGCTAACCATCTAAAAGTGTTTCAACACTAGTTGGGTGGCTATTAAGACTAAATCAGGTTATTTGTCCCTGTATTTTACATCGACTTTACAATATGTCACACAAGACAACGATTTGTTTTCATCCATATCTCCTCAACCAATCACTTAAATTGAAAGATATTTGTATTTTTTATTAGCGTTGAGAAGTGTAGCAAGAAAGTCTCAATTCGACTTTGCCTTGGTCAAATTGAAAAAATTCGAATTTCCACATTAGCATACAACTTGGAGGTAGTTAACTCAGGTGACATGGCTCTTGTCACTCAGTTAGCTTAGTAAATTCGAGTTAGAGGGCTGAAGTTCAGTTATGCATGTTTGATTGTTAATTTGTAGCAATCTAGTTCAATTATTTCCAGTTGTATTTAGTTAAACTAATTCTAGTTGTTGATAGAACTAGTTGGAGGTAAGTTGTGTAGTGGGACAACAATCTAACTCAGTGATCATCCAGTTAACTAATCAATCAACCAAAAATAGCTAGTGCATGCAGAAAATTTGAGTTCCCTAGTTGTGGTGGAGATTCTAAGGCAGTGTAACATCAATTGTAGATTAGTCTTGACTATACAAGTGTTGCATGCAATCAAAGCACCAACCTTGGGAATTGTGCAATCAATTAGAGGAAAATTACTAAAACATAGGGGCCTAATTCCTCAGGATTTGCGCAAGGAAATAGGGGTTCAAGCAGAGGAAGAAATTTGCTAAGTCTGGGCCATAGCTTCTCATTGAGTAGAGATAAAGGTTATTCACTTGTAGGTTGATCTTAGAGCGAGCGAGCTTGTAATACATTCATTATTCATCTGATTAATGCAAGCAGGCTTAAGGGGTTTTTACCAATTGGTTCCCCCTCGATAAATCTATGTGCTTGTATATGTGATTGATGCATGTTTGCGAATGTTGTTTTAAATTGTGAATTAATTTCCACATAGCAGTAGAGTAGAATTGTGTCTCTTGATTTAGATCAAATTTCTTGAGTTGTTGCAAGTCTATCACCAAATTTATAAATGGTATGAGATCAATATTCACATTAGAACAAGAATTTCGAAGTAGTTGCTCAGGTGGTTTGAATTTGCATCGTCAATGTAGCAAAAAATTTTCAAAGTTGGGAGAATGGCCTTCAACGGACTGAGATTAGAGTATACCCTAGAAGGCAGCTTGAATTTCATTTCCTAGAAGGATCGCATGGAGGCAGTGCTTGATGAAAATGGATTGTTGGAATATGTCAAGATAGAAATTCCAAAACCAGGATCAGTTGATGCACAGAACCTAGCCCAATGAAAGAAAGATGTAAGCAAGGCGAGGAGAATAATCTTGGAGGGAGTGCGAGACCACATTGTCTCAAATCTCCATGGGAAAGAAACTCCTTTCGCAATGTGGAAGGCACTGACTGAGCTATTTGAGAATAACAGTGACCATAGAAAACTGGCCCTCAAAGACAAACTTTGAAACATCAAGATGCAGAAGAATGATACTATTCTGCAATATCTCACCATATTTACACAAGTTTAGGATGATCTTGGAGGGTTTGGTGTGAATGTTGCAGAAGATGACCTAGTGAGCCTAGCTCTTCTAGCTCTTCCCAAAAATTGGCATAACTGTTAAGGCTTGGTGAAAGGGAGGGAGAAATTACCAAATTGGGAACGCTTATGGTCTGATTTGGTACAAGAAGAAATCACGCACAATACTAGAGATGGAAGTTCATTCAAGGGAGAGGATGAAGAAAATTTTGCATTGGTTGGAAACGACAAGAAGGGCAAAGGAAAGAAATCCCAAACCAAAACAGAATCTAGCCAAGGGGGCAAGAAGAAAGACTTGTCCAAAATAAAGTTCTTCAATTGTCATGAATTCTGGCACTATGCTACAAAGTGTCCACACAAAAATTCAAGCAAGAAGAACTCAAGAGGAGAAGCAGGTGAATCATTAGCTTCATAGTTCGAGCTAGATTTCACCCTGATTGCATGCATGGCCAACACTGTGATTGGGAGTGTGTGGTAGTTGGATTCAGGTGCCTTGCTCTACATGACACGGTGTAGAGATTTTTTCAGTGACCTGGAGGAGAAATATATCCAAATGCATATTGATCTTAGGGACAACAGAAGATACAATGCTACCGGGATTGGTACAATAACCTTTACAAGGGAGTCGGGATCCCCTCTTTGCCTCAAAGATGTCATGTTTGTACCAAGCCTGAAGAAGAACCTCATCTCTATAGCAATTTTGGAAGACCATGGCTATAATGTGATCTTCAATAAAGGGAAAGTATTTCTGATACACATAGCTCTAAGTTGCACGAAACGGGGAAACAGAAACGAGTTTCCGAAACAGGAAGCGATACGAAACGCGACCTCCCCAAATTTTGGAAACGGGGAAACGCGAATATATATATATATATATATATATATATATTAAAAATATTTAAAAATTATTAATATATATATGTGCAATCATAAAGCATTAATGATACATTTACATCAAAAATAAATTAAAAAAACAAATCTATAAATAATAAAAACGTTTTTCATATTTTTGGCTGTATAAACCCTAGAAAAATTAAAGAAATAGTAAGAAAAAAACTAAGAAATGAATGTGGTTTACCCAAATTAATTTTCTGTGGCTGAATCTACCCTAAAATGCCAGAAAAGAGGAGAAATATGGCTGTAGCTGAGCCAAATCTGCTGCAAAAATAAATTTAAAAAACAAATCTATCAATAAAAAACGTTTTTCATATTTTTGGCTGCCTAAACCCTAGAAAAATTGAAGAAATAGTAAGAAAAAACTAAAAAAATGAATGTGGCTTACCCAAATTAATTATCTGTGGCTGAGACTACCCCGAAATGCCAGAAAAGAGAAGAGAAATATGGTTGTAGCTGAGCCAAATCTGCTGCTACTGAAATCTCCTGCTGAAATCTCTTTCTCTTGCTGCTGAAATCTCTTTCTCCTGCTGCTGAAATCTACTTTGCTCACTGCTCAAAACACCCTACTTGAAACAACTGCCAGTCTCCAAGAGAAACGACGTGCTGAATAGTGTGATGAGAGAATGAGACAAACTGCTCTTTTATAACTTTAGAATAGGTTTCTAGAACATCCTGGAAACCCTAAAAAAATTTAAAAACAAATTAAAAAAAAAAAAACTAAAAAACAACTGTTTTTTTGGGGAAACGTGGCCCGTACGGCCTAGAAACGTGTTTCCAGCCGTACGGCCATGTTTCCATTTCGGGAAACGTGGCCGTACGGTACGGGGAAACGCGTTTCGTTTCGTTTCCCCTGGGGAAACGACCCCTAGGGCCACGTTTCCTGCAACTTAGTTCTCTTGTTATAAAGCTAACCATAACTTAAGTACTTAAACAAATAAACAATCTTAATCCATGAATTCACCCATAATCTTTTGCATTAGCATTCTAGGCTTAGCTTGCACTAATAACTTACCTCCAAGCATAAGCTTGATTGATAGACTCCTAGGACAATCCTTTCTCATCAAGCTTGAGGGATTCAACCCTTTTTAGTGGTTAACATAGTGACCTTGCAGTCGTCAGAGCCATGGTCTCTGCAGCGTCGGAAGCACTGGGTGGTTGGAACACAGGGGGAGGTATCGTTAATCAAGTGTCTGCTTCCTTCCCATTGGATTCTATCCCACAACCTACTCTAGAGACTGATATCAAAACAATTAAGAGAGCTGTTCCATTTAGACTAGGCATAGAATTTAAAATTAACCAAGATCCTTGCATTGCACCTAGTTTTTAGGACTTGCATCTCATATAGGTTAGTTGATCATTTAAGCAGTAGTTGTCCATCCGATTACTTGGTCTTGATTTGTAATAAGCAAGAATTTTGACTCCATAAGGCACTGGTCTCATTTCTAAATCTAATTAAATCCTTAAGTCTTGCTAAATTTAACCAAGTAGCTAGGCCACTCAACTATGTCTCCCGGATAAGTTGGTTCCCAACTTGTCTTTCATTATCTCATTTTCATAGGGTCTACCCCCCATAGCCTATTGTTGGGAGACAACTAGAATAGAGTGGGCAGGGATCAGAGTGATAGCCCCCACTCTGAGTCGTTGTCACGGTGCCTATACAATCTAAGTGAAAATAGGTCCGCAATAGTTTCCCGGTACAATAGCAAGCAGAGATATGTGGCACTCGGCTTGGCAAAAGTAGAATACATCATTGCAAGTCAAGCAGAATGTGAGGCGATCTAGATGAGAAAGATACTTGTGGGACTGTTTGTTCAGGAGATGGATCCAACTGTGATCTATTGTGATAATAAGAGTTGCATTAAGCTCTCTAAGAATCTGGTATTTCATGATTGATCCAAGCATATAGATATATGGTATCATCATTTACGAGACTATGTGCAGAGGAGGATAATGTTGCTACAATACATTCTGACAAAGGAACAAGATGTTGACATCTTGACAAAGGCTTTTTCAAGAGGGAAGTTCGAATTCCACAGGTGCAGGATAGGGGTGGTTGAAAATCCCTTTCTTGCTAAGAGGGAGTGTTGAGAAGTGTAGCAAGAAAGTCTCAATTTGACTTTTCCTTGGTCAAATTGAGAAAATTTGAATTTCCACATCCACAGACAACTTGAGAGTTGTTAATTGAGGTGACATGGCTCTTGTCACTTAGTTAGCTCAGTAAATTCGAGTTAGAGGGCTTGGAGTTCAGTTATGCATGTGTGATTGCTAATTTGTAGTAATCCAGTTTAGTTATTTCCAATTGTATTCAGTTAAACTAGTTATAACTTTTGATAGAACTAGTTGGAGGTCAGTTGCACAGTGGGAGAACAATCTAACTCAACAATCATCCAGTTAACTGATCAATCAACCAAAAATAGCTAGTGCATGCAGAGAATTTGAGTTCCCCAACTATGGTGGAGATTCCAAGGCAATGTAGCATCAATTATAGACAAGTCTTGACTGTACAGGGGTTGCATGCAATCAGAGGATCAATCTTGGGAATTGAGCAATCAATTAGAGGTAAATTCCTAAAAAATAGGGGCCTAATTCCTCTGGATTTTCATAAGGAAATAGTGGCTCAAGCAGAGGAAAAATTTGACTAAGTCCGGGTCATAGCTTCTCATTGAGTAGAGAGAAAGGTTATTCACTTGTAGGTTGAGCTCAGAGCGAGCAAGCAATTGTAATACATTATCTATTCATCTGATTAATGCAAGCAGGCTTAAGGGGTTTTTACCAGTTGGTTTCCCCTAGATAAATATGTGTACTTTTGTATGTGATTGATGCATGTTTGTGAACGTTGTTTTAAATTGTGAATTAATTTCCGCAAAGCAGTAGAGTAGAATTGTGTCTCTTGATTTAGATCAAATTTCTTGCGCAGTTACAATTCTATCACCAAATTTGTACAATTAGGATTTGTTGACACCTAATCATAGGGATTGGGTGAACAAATGTAAATAGTGTAAATAAATAATAGGGAAAATGGAGAGTCATCGGGAGATGAAACTCAACAGTCACTCCCTCATGTATATAATAATGAACAGCCTAAATGAATAAGAAGAATATCATTTGAGGAGTTACCTCCTGGCCTGACATGGTATCAGAGCCAGCTCTATTTTTTAGCATTCTTGCCCTTGTAACTCCCTTATGTCTATTCTGCCCATGTTCTGCATTTCTGCAACCTAACACATCTGCCTTCTGCCAGCACAAATTCCTCAACCTTTCATCAATGAACCAAGCCTCTCTTCGTTAATGCTTCAAGCTTCAACTAGATTCCTCTCACCAGCCCCTTTTTTAATACGTTTCATCAAATGCGGCGATTTTGTTTCTAAGACATTTGGAGGGAATAATGGCAACTTCCTCAACAATTTTCTTGTTGGTATGGAAGTCAAGTGTCATACGATAGTAGTACCTCTCTATTATCTGTCGAGAGGATTTCTTAACGCTGCATATGGTTGAGAGTGCGGGGAGGCACAACGACTGGTGGGAACGCAGCCTCCGCTTGCATTTCTCACTGTATATCAGCGTCTCTCACACGCAGCCAGGCTTGCAGCGTCTCCATACAACCTCCGGTTGCATTTCTTCCTGTATATCAGCGTCTCTCACACGCAGCCAGGCTTGCAGCATCTCTTCACCTTGTCCATTCCACTTGTCAAGCACTAATAGCAAGGCAACGTTGCTGCCTGTAAAAGCCGCTCCATACCTCCCCACGCTCCATACCTCCTACACTGCACTGCTCCTCCCACGCTGGCAGCTGCTCGGCTCAGCCTCTCCACATATTACGGCCCCTCCTCTGCACATATATTCGGACCATACCTCTCCACGCTGCCTGTAAACACTGCTAGCTCCAATACGTTGGCTCCCTTACACACGTTGCTCCCTCACATACACGTTGGCTCCCTTACACAAGCTGCTCCCTCACATACACATTGGCTCTCCTATACGTTGGCTCCCTTACATACGCTACTCCCTCCCTCGCAGACCTCCAATACGCGCTCCCTCCCTCATGTTGTGTGATAATACCTCCACATACTTCTGCTACGATTTTTCTGAAAAACAAACCGAATTCTCTAAGGCTGTGATCTTTAGGATTTTTAATGATTTGCTGTGATATCACATTTTTTTTAATATCTCATTGCGCCTCCCTCATATATACCTCTGTTATATACATTAGAATTGTTTTTTTTACAACTAGAAGTGCAATTTCTTACAGCGTATTCGCAGCAGAAGTACATTTTTTATAGTACAGAGATTTTTAAAATTCATTCATTGATATCTATTGTGGGAGTGGTTCTCACCGGCAAGGAGAACTATCCAAAATGGTCACGGAAAATCAAACACACTCATTTTTAATGAGTTGTGGAAAGGAATGTGTGTTGGAGACAGAGACAAAGAACCAGAACAACCTACCTCGGACAAGGAATTCGCCATTTGGGAAAATAAAAACAGCAAGGCTTATGCATTGATTGCAGCATCAGTAAATGAAGAGGTGAGTTGCCATATTTCGCCATTTTCAAATGATTTCGAAGCCTTACAAAAACTGAAGGAACTCTATGACTCACACTCTGCACTTGAAGTTGTTCAACTCATGATTAAATTGTTCAGCCTTGAATTACAAAATGATGATCCTCTTGCTCTTGCATCAGAAGTAAAATCTATTATGCATGATATCAAAATCACTAATGCTGAACTGGACATTCTTCTGATAGCTTTTGTCAAGGCACTTTATCCCACTTACTCAAATTATCTTGAGTCATTGCAAGCAAATGGAAACCTCAAAGATAACACCTTTGACTCCCTTGTGAAAAAATTTGTTGAAAGAGAGAAAGCTTTTGGGAAGAAGACAGCTCCTTAGTCTTCTGAAGAGGTTGCGTGTCTTGCACATAGAGAGAAGAATCTTGCTCAAGATTCTTCCAAAGGAAGAGGCGGTCAAAAAGGAAGAGGAAGAAGAAATTTCAGAGGTAGGAGGGGCAGACACTCTCATGGAGAAAAGATAGATTTACATTGCATACGTTGCAAAAGAGATGGATCACATGATGCATCCACATGCAAGTTGCCTTGGGACAAAATTGAGCAGGAAAGAAACCAACCCAAAGGTAAAACTAATGACAAAGAGAAAGGTAAAGCACCTGAATTCGCTCACTATGTTGTGGCACACTGTAATATTGGAGTAAATTAAGACTTATTTAATGCTTCACTTACTTCTTGGAAAAATGATTGGTTGCTTGATTCAGCAGCAACTTGCCACATGAATTTTAGAAGAGATTTTTTTGAAGAATTTACTGACAATGTTGACGGAGCAGTATAATTAGCAGACAAATCAAAACTCAAGCCATCAGGGCTTGGCACAATCAGGCTTAAATTGCCTGGTCTTCTAGACTTTCTTCTGCATCATGTTTTATATCTTCCACAGCTGAGGAGAAACTTGTTGTCCTTGGTCCACATCCGCCAGCAAGGACACTCCATTCACATGTTTGATGGCAAGGTTGAGGTGAGAAAAGCATTAGAACACTCACTTGTCATGACGGGGATAGAAGAAGAAAGGCTTCTCAAGCTGCAAGGTACCTCTGCTCATGCACAAAATTTCTCATACAATTATCATTATGATGAAGGTACATTTCCATCAAGTTTATTATGGCATGCTAGATTTGGACATTTGAACTATGACAACCTCCGCTTGTTGAAGAAAAATGGTGTTACTGGTTTGCCTACAATTCCTAGGAAACTTAAGCAATGTGATGCTTGATTCTAGGAAAGCATGGCAAACAATATTTTCATGATTCACATTCCAGAGCACATAGAAAACTTGAACTCATTCATTCAGAATTATGTGGTCCAATGACTATTCCTTCTGCAAATGGAAATAAATATATGATGACATTTATTGACTACACCAAAATGTGTTGGGTTTATTTATTGAAGAACAAATCTTATGCTTTTCAAACATCCAAGAACTTTCATACATGGATTGAAAATGATGCACAATCTCATATTGGCTCTATTCGCACTGATAATGGAAAAGAATACACTTCAAATGAATTTGAAAACTATCTTCACCAACATGGGATCAAATATCAAACAATTGTGCCTTATAATCCCCAACAAACGTGGTAGCTGAAAGAATGAATAGGACAATCTTAAATATGGTGCGCTCCATGATGTTTTTCAAAAATGTAAAATTGATGTTTTGGGCTAATGCAGTTCTATGTGTTGTATATGTAAAGAATAGATGTCCATCTAATGCTATTAGAAAGAAGAGTCCTTAAGAAATGTGGTATGGACACATTCCTTCAGTAAAGCATCTCAGGGTCATTTGTTCCACATGTTATGCCTTATACCAAAGGTACATAGAAACAAACTTGGTGCAAGAAGTCGTAAGTGTATCTTCCTGGGGTATTCAAACACCTTCATAGCATACCGTCCCTATGATGAAGTCAATAAAAAGTTTGTTGTGTCTAGAGATGTAATCTTTCTTGAATCATCCAAAGCTGACAATGTTGTTGAGTGGCAACTTGATCGCTTGGATAGATTCGCAAATGCAAAATCATTTCAAGAATTTGATAATCAGATTCCACATCTTGAAGGGGGGATTCCTATACTAGATCAACCTGTGGAATCTTCTTCTGAAGCACTCTCTCCCCCACATGAAACTCCAACAACGGATGATACTTTGAGTGATGTGATTGACAAAATTGGGAGACTCAATCTTGATTCAGTCCCAACTCAATCAACTGAGCAGTCTGGACCATCTCAGAAAGGTCCCCCAAAATGGCTAACAAAGACACTTGAAAGTGTTCATCTTGTGAGGTTAGAAAGACAGGAATTAGAAATTCAACCCGGCAAAATGGAGGTGATGTAGATGACTCTAATTCACCTGTTGATATGGATGTTTCTTATGATTGAGAATTCAATTTGTCTACAGATTTTGAACCAACTTCCTTCAAAGAAGTTGCTTCTCATGATGAATGGAAAGAAGCGATGCAAAAGGAGTATGATGCCTTGATAAAGAATGGCACTTGGAAGTTGGTTGGTTCTCCATTGGGAACCAAACCAATTGGCTACAAGTGGGTCTACAAGAACAAGTATAAAGTTGATGGCTCACTTGACAAGCACAAAGCCAGGCTTGTGGAAAAAGGTTTTGCACAGAAGGAAGGGGTCGATTATGAGGAGACTTTTGCCCCCACAACAAAATGGGCTACCATCCGGACATTCTTTGCCCTAGCAGCTCAGAACAATTGGAAAGTCCATCAAATGGATGTAAAAACTACTTTCTTGAATGGAGATCTAAAAGAGAATGTTTTTATGTCCCAGCCTGAAGGATTTGTTGTGAAAGGACATGAACATAAAGTATGCAAACTTGTGAAATCCTTGTATGGCCTCAAACAAGCACCGCGACCCTAGTATGAAAAACTAACTGAGCATCTTCTGAAACTTAATTTCAAACATTATGATTTTGATGATGCAACTTTGTTTGTCAAGAAATTTGGCAAAACAGTTGTATATCTTGTGGTATATGTAGATGATCTTTTGATGATAGGGAACAACGAGAGCTACATTGCATCCATAAAGAAGGAATTGAAGAAAGGTTTTGAAATGACTGATTTGGTTATGTTCATTACTATCTTGGTATTGAAGTAACTCAACATTCGAAGTCCATATTCCTTTCTCAAAAGAAATCCATTGGAGATCAGTGGAACATGTTTGGCATGGCTGAATGCAATCCTCTGACTACTCCAATGGAACAAAACTTAAAGCGCATATCCATTGAAGGAAAAGAATTTGAGGTGCAACAAAGTATAGATAGCTTGTAGGAAGTCTCAACTACCTGACTACTACCAGACCAGACATTTCGTTTGTTGTTGGAATCCTCTCCAGGTTTATGCAAAAGCCTTGTGAGGGACATTGGTCTGCTACAAAAAGAGCTCTAAAGTACTTGAAGGGAACTCAAGACTTTGGACTCAAAGTATGCACAAGTGGGCGACTTCAGCTTGATTGGATACTCTGATTCAGACTTCAATGGAGACAAAGAAATTGGGGTATCTGCTTCAGGTTATGCTATGAGTCTTGGATCAGGAGTTGTCTCCTGGAGATCACGCAAACAATCTGTTCCAGCATATTCCACAACAGAGGCAAAATATGTGGTAGCAGCTGAGGCAACAAAATAGATTGTGTGGCTCAAGAAAATTCTGGAAGATTTGCAGGTAAAAAAAGTACATTTGACTCCACTCATGATTGACAATACCTCGATAATAAAGTTGTCCAAGAACCCAAAGTTCCATGATCGAACGAAGCACATCAATACAAAATATCATCTGATTCCACATCATGTTGAGGCCAAAACAATCCACCTTCGCCATTGTTCCACTAATGAGCATATTGCAGACATCTTCACCAAAGCGCTTGGAAGAGAAAAGCTTGAAAGATTTAGAACGATGCTTGGACTCACCAACATCCCTTCAGATTAAGGGGGGGAATGTTGACACCTAATCATAGGGATTGGGTGAACAACAGTAAATAGTGTAAATAAATAATAGAGAAAATGGAGTCATCGGGAGATGAAACTCGACAGTCACTCCCTCGTGTATATAATAATGAGCAGCCTAAATGAATAATAGTCTCATTTGAGGAGTTACCTCCTAACCTGACAGGATTTTTAGAGTAGACCAAAATTCATAGGTTGCATGTTATATGTTTATTGACTTTTGGCTACTGATATTTTCTGTTTAGAATTGGCCTGCTACATTGACAAATTTTACAGTTAGGCAACAAGTACAAAGTGAACACCTTCCCCCATTTGTCTCCACATAAAGAACTAGTATGTAACGGATTTGTTAGGGATTATTTATGAACTCCTCTCTTGTCTATTTAGGAGGTGTTGGGCCTAAATACCAAAGGCTTGGGCCGAGGTGACAATGGATCCCTGCCTTATGTATACCCATCTAGCAAGCTTGCTTGGACCTTAGCAATATTTCCAATTTGGTCAGTAAAAAGCCCTATTCCTTATTTAATTTGTTGGAAAAACATGATCTAAACACAGTTGGGTCACGCTAATCACCTACAACCTTAGGCCATCATTAACAAGATCTTAAGGTCCTAATTTATGTTGTATCTTTCCATTCTATGTTCATCATCTATTGTCTTACCATAGGGTTGCTCGATTTGGCCTTAAAACATAGTGGTGACTCCACTCTTTTCTCTTCAACTTTTAATAATTTTTATGTGCTTGAGTGGCCTTCCATTATTTCCCACGCATTGTGTATGGTAGAAAAATCTGCTCATTCATTACAGACTAATATTCTTCAATTCATTCAAACCTATGTTTTTCGTGATGTAGAGTCATACTATTTTAACCTCAAAAGGTGACTTTAAACAAAAAGAATTTCAAAAATCTACTTTGATGGCACTTATCTCTTTATCATTATACATTTGAATTAATTTTTTCTTTAATGAGAGTATATTTAATTAAATGGCTATTATAATAGAATGTTTGAAGGCCACCCTTGGTCTTAAAGTGTGGCCATATGAATGTTTTAATAGCATACTTTCTTTATACCCTTAGAACAAGGGATATTGTGCATTATTAAGGGTTAACATTCCTTCTATGTAATGGATATAAGTTATTCCTATTTGTTGCTTTATATTTGAGAATGTGTGTTCTTTTCTTTCACTTTATAGATATGTTTGTAAAGAGGACATTTTCATCTCTCCTAAAAGATTTCTAAGATTGTGATCCCTTTAAGGTTTCAATAAGAAACATAACGGTCTCTAGGGAGGCTTGCATGCAACTTATGATTCAAAATTATGTTTGTTACCATAACACATTTATGATATTAATTTTGGGTGTCAAATGGATTTTTCAATGGTGTCTTCATAAATTTGATAAGTAGATATCTCACTAACAACTTTGTGCTTCTCACTAAGTCATATTTACAACCTTAACATATTTAATGGTTGGCAAGACATGAAACCATTTTCATAGAGATGTACTTCTACTTTTTATTGAATCGCGCCATATTCATACGACTCAATTTGATGTGATAGATTTACAAAGAACAATCATCATATTCAACAAGCATTTCCGGTGACACCCCTTGATCCAGGGGGTAATAATTACCATAGTTAATAATTATTTTTCTACCAATGTTTGTAAAATCATGGATTATATTTGTAATATGCATGATAAAAATACAAAATAAATCATAATAGTGAAGTAAGAATCTAATCGCACAATGATTTAGTTTTTACCATCATATTCACCCATGGATTTTGTAAACCATGGTATTTACCCATGGTATTTGAATCGCACGATGATTTAATTTTTACCATCATAATTTGTTATCTTCAGCCATGGATTTCAAAATACCATGGATAAATATCATGGTTTACAAAATCAATGGGTGAATATGATGGTAAAACTAAGTCATTGTGCGATTAGATTCTTACTTCAATATTATGATTTATTTTTCTTTTTTTTTCATGCATATTACAAATATAATCCATGATTTTACAAACATTGGTAGAAAAATAATTATTAACTATGGTAATTATCATCCACATGGATCACCCATGGTATGGTATCCCCATGATTTTTGTAATGTAATGATATTTGACATTATAAAAAAGTATATTTTGTATAATGGCCTAAAGAGTGGGACTATAGATTCATGATCTAAGTGGGAAGAGGAAAGATAAACCCATGTGGGGTTAGCTAGCACCTTTAATTAATTTTATGGTGCAAACAATAAGAAAAATATGAGGAATATTCCAAGAGGAACATGGAGAGACACCATGAAGAACTGATAAAAAAGCAATTGCACAACATCGTGGGGGTTGGACCTCTTCTTGGTGAAGCCCATGAGTAAAACTGGAAAGAGCTATGAGCTAAGGGAATGGGTTTCCCTGAAAGAGGAAATTGTGATCAAAATTACAAGAGGATTAAGAGGAAATGGGTTTCCCTGAAAGAGGAAATTGTGATCAAAATTACAAGAGGATTAAGAGGAAATGGGAATAAGTGTTTGCCAAAGACTGGTTGAGAAGCCACTCAGAGTGCTAACAAGGGATGATAAACCACATGCAGAAGGGTGTTTGCTGAGAGAGAGTTGATAAACCACCCAAGGTGCTTGTTGTGGGCTGATAAACCACTCTTAGAGTGCTTGACACAACTGATAAACCACCCATTGTTGTGAATTCTACTATGCTTGACTAATTGATAAACCACCCAATGTCATATGTATTTCCTATCCTTTGTGTGTTGAAGATGGCTTCCTGTTAGGTCTGCTGAAAATAAAATCCCCTTAGATCATGGATTTGGCTCAGGGGTCACGATTATAAGTGATTTTGGCTAGAGTAGGTCTATGGTTGGGTGGAGAACTAAATTCTCACCTCCAGCTTTCCCATTTCTCTTGTAGAAATTCCTTATATATTCAAACTGGTTATGTGATTTGCTAAAAAAAAGACTTGAATCTACTCTACTCATCAACAGAAATAATTAATTGATCGAGAAACCACGAAGCATACAAGAGAAATAATTCAATCAACACATTACACGATGATTTCTTGGGGAAAGCCACAGTTGAAAACCCCTGCTATCTATATATTGCATTAGTCAGAAAATATGAGAAGATTACAATACTTTGCTCAAGCCTGAGCAACCTCTGCACTATCTCTATTTATCTCACTGCTTCCTAGACAAGCCTAAGCCAATACTTAACCAATTTTATGTTTACCCAAGTCCCTATTTCCTTGTGTTGTTTCCTTGGGAATTAGCCCCTTATTAATTAGGGAAATTCCTCAATAGGAATTGCGCAATCCTCACAGGCCTTCCTCTGACTACCTGCACCACCAATACAATTTGGATGATTATATCACTGCTGGTACAATGCCCTTGAACTCCAATCTCAACTGGGTAACTCTCAGATCTAACATGCATGAGCTATTTATGAGTGAATCATCAGTTAACTGGTTGAACACATGAAGCAACACCCCATTGTCTGACCTCCTACTAGTTGATCCATCAGTTGAAACTACTTTAACTGACTTTAACTCAGTTAAACTGAATTAATTAATTACAACTCAAAATAAGCTCAACCATGGCTCCTAAAAAGTAGGAGACATTATACATGACTCAAGTTAGACCCCAACTCGAATTAACTGAACCAACTAAGTTAGATTAACTTATTTCGCTCATACAAGTTGTCTTGTAATGTGGAATTACAATTTTTCTCCTAATTTAATTCAAGGGAAAATTAAATCAGGATTTTTTTTGTTTCATTTTCAACATTGCCTCTCTACAAGAAAGGGATTCACATCTACCTCGATTCAACACCTTTGCAATGTATTGCATGCAACACTTCTCATTGTTGTTGTTGCTCCTGCAACATCTACAACTGAGAATAAAAATAATCACTGAATCAATCTGCCACTGTCTACTAGGAAGCATGTGTTGTTGTTGACTCTGCTATTGAGCCTCATGCTCTGCTGTCAACTTTGCTATGCACTCTTCAGTATCTGACTGACATTGATCTTCCTGCTACTGAATATTATGGGCCCCCGTAGCAACGTAATGATCCATGAGACCAAAAAACACCTCAATGGACGCTGCCTAATTTTATGCAACTCTTAGGACTATTGCTTCACATCGCCCCACCTCACACTTAGAGGTATGGTTGCATGTGCTCCCTCTGCCCACTTGGCTCGAAATTTACCCCTACTGGAGGTCTCTACTTGAGTGGATGGTTCCACTTTGTCTCCTCTCTGCTTCTCCAATTATGGCTACTCCACAACTTGTTGAGGCTGCTTTTGAGGCTCCATTTTGAGAGGTAAATTATGATCCCTCTTGTTGTCGTAAAGAATGTCTAGGCACCGCGACAACGGCTCAGATCGGGGGCTATCACCCTGATCCCCAATCTCTCCATTTAAGTTGTCTCCCTACAACAGGCTAAGGGGGGTAGACCCTATGGAAAAATGGAATGAAGAAGAACTAGCTGGGAACCAACCAGTGCAGGAGACATAGTGAAGCGATCAAGTACTTGATTAAGATTTAGATAGGATTTGATTAGATTTTAAACGATTGATACCAGTGCCTTATGGAGTCAACGATCTTGCTAGGGAAATTAAGACCAAGTAATCAATTAGCAACTGTTGCTCAGATGAATGACTATTTTATATGAAATGCAAATCCTAAAACTAATGTGAGATGCAAGAATCTTGGTTAAGTTTAGTTAAATGCCTATTTAAATGTGAACCCTTCAATCCATTCTGTGTTGAGCCTGATTTCGTAGTAATTGGTAGAGAGAAGATCAGGAGAAGCACACTAAGGTGTGATTAACGATACCTCTCCTGAAATTCTAACATATCCGGTGCCTTCGACGCTGCAGAGAACTATGGTTTTGACGACTGCAAGGTCACCGTTTTAAGTACTATTAAAACAGGTTTCTCAAGAAAAGGCGGATGGAGATCTATCTGTCTATCGACCAAGCTTATGCTTGGAAGTAAATTTTATCTATGCAAAGTTAACTTATATGCAAATGCACCAGAAAATGAGATGAAGTTAGACTCGAGAATGAGAAAACAATTATGCCGCAAAAGCCCTCAATTACCCAAATGAAATGCTTGCCTTTTTTAATGAAGACTTAGAAAATAAACTCTTGAAGATACTATAGTTAAAACATCAACTTATTTCAAATCTTCTTGATACAATTTAGCTCAAAGAGAACAAAAACAACTTTGCAATTTGATATCAATGTCAACAGATGCTTAAAAAAAATACTCAATTTATGAAACAAAGGATATGCATTTTATCACAATTCCATGATAGAGTACTTAATTTTCATAAATTAATTTTTAGGATAGCAGTAAGAAAATTTTTATGACAGCAACAATATGACAATGAGAACAGTAAGCTATCAATGATATCTTTATGGCAAAAATTTACCGAAATTTTTCCAAACTTGCCCACATGAATTATCAAAAAAATTTAGTCTGTTGTGATATGATTTCCGGAATTATATAAGATCTAATATACTTATTACCAGTGTTGAAAATATCGGTATCGGCAAAATATCGGCGAGGGTCCAGAAAATATCTTATCGGCAATATCGGCGAAAATATCGGCAAATATCGGCAAGCATAAAAAATGCATAATATATTCATTTTTTCAGATTTCTAAACATATAAAGCAATAACAACATGAACTAAACACATTGGCACATAAATATGAAGAAGGCACTGATATATATGATGTCAAATAGAAATGATACATCAAACTTCAAAGGTGATACCAAATCCTGTTGATCCCTGATAATTGTCCAATCAAGGACTCAAACAAAATAACATCACATATCCTGCTGATCCCTGATAGTGATAATTGTCCAATCAAGGACTCAAACAAAATAACATCACATATATAAAACTTTAAAAGTATTTCATCATCATGAGTTATAAACTTATATGTAGCAAAAGTTGCAAAACAAATAAAACTAGCAGCTATCTATCTGAGACCATTGGTCTCTCCCTAGCAGCTTTCTTTCTGTCTTGTTCAGCAATTGCTTCACGAACTTTTTGTATAACCTCTGCACTAGAAACCATACAAGGCATTACATCTACATCATATGCAGGGAGTCTAGCTAGATGGTATTTCAATCGTGTAACCCCTCCTGACATCTTGGTCCCACACAAGTTGCATGATATATATGCTTGATTTGCCCCACCAACAGCCTCCCCATACTCCCAAAATGTGTCCAAGGCTTTTGGCATATTTGACATTTATAGTGAACTAATTCAAACCTAGGGCACAAAAAAAACAAAAAATTGGCATTAAACCCCCAACACAAAATGAAAAAATAATAAGTAATAACCACCTCATTCAAAAAAAATTACCATATTATTTGCATTTTGCAATGTGAATGAAAAATGGCAATAAGAGGGTGCATAAGAAAGTTGAAAAAAAAATGAAGCTTGTTGTCCAAATATGGAGAAAACCCTTGCATTGGTTCATGGGCATGAAAATCATAGCAAATGGAAAAAAACAAAGAAACAAAATGTTGGTAGGCAAAGAGGCATGCAAGCATAACCCTAAATCTATGAAAAACATTAACATAAGGGTTTTTAAGAACATACCTGTTAATGGAAGAAATAAAGTTTGTCTCACTATTCTTCAATCTTTGATCCACAAAAAAAATCTTAGTTGGTGGTGATAATCGTTGTTTGATCCTCAAACCCTCCGTGACAACCACCACCAAACTCTTCCCCTTCTCCAACACTCAGAAACAGAAATGAAGAAAAAAAACCAATTTTTCCTTTTTCTAGCCGCGAAAAAACACACCCGGCGATATTTTATATCATCGCGATATATTTTGCCGAAATATCGCCGATGTTTCAGAAATATCGCGATATTTTCTCGGCGATATTTCGGCTCGCCGAAAATATCGCGATATTTACGAAAATCACCGATATTTCGGAGATATTTTCAACGCTGCTTATTACAGCAAGGAATTGAAACATGAAATACACCTAATGATAAATGTCCAACTCAAGAAATTAATTTCTTAATGTATTAGACAACTTAGGAACTGATTTTACGCTAACCCACATGAAATTTTTCCACTGTTATATTTCAGACTTCAAAAATAGAATTATTCAGAGATAAAAGTGACCCAAATGTAGATCTAAGCCAAATTCTTGATACGCATCGAACATAAATGACTTATTAACGTATTTAGCAATTTTTTAGTTAATTTCAAACCACTTAGATGTGTTTTTCACCACTATTAGAAAGGTATATGACTGTTGTAGCAAACAGTCAGGAAAAAGATGGTTTAAAGATCAAACCCTTAGGCCCTAGGCTTTGAAGATCACTTGCCCAAGTTGCCCAAAAAAAAAAAAACATATCTGAAACACAAATTTTTACCAAATTTTCTGCGAAAACCCACCAATGATTAGCTTCAGAAAATCAAATATTCAAATCAGAAATGGAGAAAGGGAATCTAGGGCCAATGAGAGCTAGCATTAGGCCCAATAGAACTAGCGTTGGGCTAGGAGAAGGTAGTTTTGGGCTTAGGAGCCCCAAAACTTGAAACCCTTGTTCTGAAAAAAATTATTTTGCTTCAGATCTTTAGATTTAATGCAAAATCTTTAATGGCTGGCCTTGTAAAAATATTTGGGATAAGATATTGCCCTCTAGGGCTTAGATCTGTCTCAAAATCCTCAGATCTGCTTGAAAAAATCTTAGATCTGAAGATTTCCTTGGCTGATTTGTCAGATCTATTCCTGCAAACAATCTTTGAGCCCAGATCTTGCCCTCCAGGGTCTAGATCTAGCTTAGATCTGAAGATTTACTTGGCTGATTTCTCAGATCTATTCCTGCAAACAATATTTGAGCCCAGATCTTGCCCTCCAGGGTCTAGATCTAGCTCAGATCTGAAGATTTACTTGGCTGATTTCTCATATCTGTTCTTGCACAAGTGAAAAGAGAAAAACCCAATACCCAATATGTACAAAATAGAGAAAATCCCAAAAACCCAAGTGTTAAAATTCAAAATTATGTTACAAAATTTTAGATCTACACAAGTAAATAACCGATCTATACAAATAATTTATAAATCTATCAGATCTCAGGAGTATGAGTCCAACTCCGCGCTCAGATCTAATAATCTAAAACTCTTAATAGCCAGATCTATCAAAATCTCCACAAAATATTTAAAAGATTTTGAAATTTTAGAGAGGTACTAGCCCAAAAACACCCTACAGAAAAAAGATTATCGTTAGATAAATCCTGAGGTTTATATGAAGTAGGCTCTTCAAAAAATATGTGTTGAGAGTTGGCTAGTCCAACCGAAAACTATCCCCAAACGTTCAATGAGAACCTGAGAGATTTTCTGTAAACACTAGATCAATCATCAAATCAAGTAGAGAAATAAAACAAAAATAAAATTCTGAAGAAATAGAGATACCTGCTACTTCAATCAAAATTTAAAATGTTGCCTTAGATCCAACAAACTGAATAAGATACCTATATTCAGATTATTCTAAGAGAGCTATTGATTGATAGTTTTCACATAATATTAAGCAGAAATTAAAACAATGTTACCATAAATTTATGAAGAGGAACACTACAGCACGTTGAAACCCCAAAGACTTTTGCATTATTTCAAAAAGGTATACAAGAGAGCTTGAGAGCTTAGTACACGATCCAGAGATCGGATAGACTGACTGGCAAATGACCTCCTATTTAAAGATAAATCCTCCAACGGGTTCGAGTGACCCTCGTCAAAGCAATCTCGACCATTGATGAGGATTAAAATTTCTTTTAATCTCATCCGTCGAAATTTTAAATTCTTAAGGAAATTCGAATTTCTCAATTATATGCATTTTAATTAACTCAAACATAAAAATTTTGAGTTAATTTCCTCAAAAATTTGACTTTGACTTAAACCCCATGGACCAAAGGCTTAAAATTTAGCAAAATAATTAATTTACCTCAGTCCTGGGACCTTTTAAAATTTGAATTTTAAAAACCCACGAATTTTGCCTTTGGAAAATTTAAATTTACCTAGGACCTATAATTAATTAAATTTCTGGCTTAGAATTTTAATTAATTTTGGCCAGACAATTTAACTAATTAACCTATGAAGGGATAAATTATTTTTCTAACCCTCAAGACACTTTACATCATGATTTTTACATTTTTTACATCCCAAGGGAGAAAACCCATTTGCAAAAGACCCTCACAGACTACCCAGTTCTGCGACACAAATATAATCTAGCAGATCAAGCAATTTGTAATAAAATAACCTAACCAAATAGTTAGGATTATTTTCAAATCACTTTTACATAGACTCGATCTAGAACACTAGGATTCACCTATGATCCCAGTGACAAAATCCACTCCGGCTTTGGGGTAAGGCTGAAGGAAAACTCTGCCAACCATCCGAGAATGGATCGGTGAGACAAAAAACCTCCCGGAATGTAGATCGTCACTAAAAAAATAGGTTTACCTAGGCAATTACATACACGACATGGATCTGCTGAGATTATTTACAATTTACACATGCAGAAAGGGTTTACAATATAACATGATGATCAGGCTGATGATGATAGTTGAACGGCACGGACACGTCGATCAGGCACTATCCCTTTTGCGAAAAAAGGGGGTGTATTGCTATGGGTCGTTGATACGTAGTGGTCAACATCTGGCTTTACTTGGGGACACGTTGCTACAACGGAAGAATGTGAGAATCCAGAATCTGCATCCATGCAACACATAATATAACATAAGTAGCATCCATCCAAGAAATCATCATATAACGTTAAGCACAGGAAATATATAAGCTCTTCATTTATTAACTAGTCTAATAACATGAAAAACACAAATCTAACTACAAAATGAAATACTGAAATAACAGGGTATAAGGTTAGAAATACAATACAAAGATGCCCATGGCATTAGATGCGTTCAATATAGTGCATACTCAGCATTTCCCTCAGTGAAACAGGAATCGCCGATTCTGGCGATTAATCGCGAGTATGACTCGGCTCGGCGGCAAAAAGGTTCGACTTGAAACTCTGCGAGTCAACTCGCGTTGACCGAGTTTGACTCGTGGTCAACGCGAGTTTGACTCGCGATTCTGGCGATTTACGCGACTCTGCGTTTTTTTGGCGAGTCCCGCCAATTTTGCGTCGGGTTTTGGGTTCCGGTTTGTGACAGTGACGCGTTTATAACGTGCGTCGTGAACGGTGATAGCGCTGTTTCATTGAAAGGAGGCAGAGTGAACGGTGATAGCGCTGTTTCAGTGAGCTTGTGTAAGTGGTGAAGCATTTCAACGTGAAGATCAAAGATTGGCAGCGGAAGACCAGAGCAGATAGCGGCAAGGATATTCTGGTAGCACCGTAGCAGTGATTCATAGTCCCGAGTCCGCAGAGTCTTCAGTCGACACCGCCGCAGAGTCCTCAGTTGACAGTGGACACCGCTGTAGAGCCGCAGAGCTGCATTCGACGCCGCAGAGCCTGCGTGAGCCTTCAGCGGCCAGCCTTGACGTAACAAAGAGGTAGCACTTATCTTTTGTTCAGCGAGCTTCAAAGGAAAAAATTACCACAGGAATCTGGCTAATCCTCCTTGGGAATGTTTTATGGAAGGTGTGCACTAATAGAAAAACGCAAATTTTTTAATAGGACACATAAAAGAATCAAGATACATTTAGTTTCAAACCAATGAAAAGACGGAATCACAAAACTGGTAATAGCCAATCACTAACGAATTCCAAAATGGATTTGTAATACACATGGGATAAGCCTAGTTCCTATATCATCTACCTGATTCAAATCATCTTCGACTTCTCTTTTCTTTTCTCCATTAACTAATACAGATTTTTGCTCAGTTTGCATGATGTTTAAGCCTCATTCTCTCAGCCTCTATATCCTTGGCACTGATCTTCAACGACTGAAATGTTGGAACAGAACCCATACGTTCATGAACCATTTCTTCATTCTCCCAGTGCTGACAAGGTGACAAGGGATCGTGTGAGTATGCACTGGGCACATATAGAACCCTTGATACATTTTCTTCCCACCACTTCAATTAGAAAAGATGGTCCACTCACCTGTTTTGTCCTCAATGTCTGATTACAAGTATTTAATAGGTTCCCAGGGGAACGTACTGGACCAGCTAGATCAAGAGATGAAAAATGAAATCTGCAGAGACCAAGACTGTATTATTGAATCATAATGTAGTATTGTCATAGTCCACCACCATCTCTCCTAACATTTGAAGCCAACTGGAAGAAACTCAAAATAGAACTCTATAAAGGAAGAACTAGAAGACTTAGACAAAATAATGTGTCGCTGTGACTCTGATTGGTATGATATCATCTGACTGCTAGTATGGAACCAAGACAACCAATGCTATTGGGGTGGTGGAGAAGTGGAGGTGGTCCTCCAAGTTTACACTAATATAGGGTTGGAAATAGTATATCTATCCCAATGCCTCCTAATGCCCCTAGTAGAAGGGAGTGCCATTAAAAATAAGAAAATAAAAGTGATTGACTAATTGGAAGTTGGTCCAAGAAGCACATGTGGATGCAGCTGGAGGATTAGGTACCTGAGCTGAAGGGTATCCTTTAAGACTTGCACCAGACTTTAAAAACCCTCACTGCCAAGATAGATCATCATCAATCTTTTAAAGCCCACGACCAGACAAGAAAAAATATTTATTTCAGGCCCTTTGTTATTAAATTTCAGATGTGATAATCCTTAGAATAATAGTTTCAGATCTGGGGTGTTAGGCCCTTTTGAAAGCTTATGAGTCATGACCAACCTTTAAAATCAATTAAAATTTTAATTAAGTTTTATTTAAATTTGTGAGGAAACTTTAATTAAGGCTTAGGTCTTGAATCTGTCCCGAGGGCCAAAACAATGGCAAGGACATTTATAGAACCTTCCTCAAAAAAATTCGGTATCACAGGCTACAGCCAAAAATTCATTAGATCAGTCACAAAATTAAACTAAAAAAAAAAGAAAAACCTTTAAAAATATTGCTTCAGATCTGAAGGTTTTCAGCTCTCCAAGAAGGAGGAAAGAGGTCTCCTAGGGCTGCGGTTTCTTAAATAAAAATGGTTCTAAGCACGATCAAAATTTTGCAGATAAACCATGAATAACATATGGTAACTTTTCTCAGAAATCTTTGACATTGAAATTTGAAACACTCCACAAAATGCTTCAGATCCTTCTGCAAGAAAAACCAGATTAGAAACCAGGTCTTAGAAAATTTATTATGCATCAAATTCTTTCCCTAAAAATCAGTTTAACAACAGATACAGCAAATAAGTCTGCGGCCAAGCAAATAAGTCACACTGCCGCTGTTATGACTGTTCTCAACCAGCAAAACTTAAAAGGCAGTACTGCACTTTGGCCTTTCAGCATGGCATGACACTTTCTTGGTGTGCTTTTGTGCCAATTTTTAGAGCTCTGTTGTGCTCCATTGAATAAAACCAGGGTTCTGTTGCCTGCATGTTTTCTGGTTTTATTGAAAGGCAACATTTCTATATGTTCACTGACACCTGTCTTCATTTAATTTTTTAAATTTCTAGCATCTTTTAAATTTTTGGATCATTTTTAAATTTGATTTTTTGTTGTCTTTCACAGGAGCCACAAATTAAATAGAAGCCAGACTCCAAATCTTAACAAAAGCCACAAATTAAACACAAGTTCAAAGCAACAACAATGCCGAGAGAGCGGGACTTTGCTTGGGCTTATTGTGACAAGATTCCCGGAAAATCCTTGCTCGTTTGTAAATTTTGCAAAAAGGAATGCAGTGGAGGCATTTATAGATTCAAGTTCCACCTTGCAAAAATACCTGGCCATGATATAGGTCTTTGCGGCAAGGTTGACGACAATGTCCAATACCAAGCAGCCTTGGCCCTTGATATGTTAGAGCAGCATAATGCCAAGAAAGCAAAGCAAAATGCTGAAATAGGAACTGTTGGAGTTGATACTTTTTCTGCCACTAGCCCCATGTCACCTCAATCTGTTGAATCCTCAATGTCGTTCCCAAGTTTTCCACACATGCCTCCAAGGCCAAGTCAAACTCAAAGCCATGCCAGTCCTTCAACTCCTTCCTTCAACACTGGAGGTGGAAACATAAACACCTTTTTTGCTCCCCGCACAAAACCCGGTTCCCAACCTACCTTGGATGGCATTGGTTGGAAAAAAAATATCTATAGTTAGGCAAGGAAGGCCATTGCTAACTTTTGGTACTATTCTGACATACCTTTCCACTGTGCCAGAAGTCCTTATTGGCAAGCTATGATTGATGCAATTGCTGCTGCAGGTCCAGGGTTCAAAGCCCCTACATCAGAGAGCCTTAGGACAAATGTGTTGTTAGAGAGTGTTGAAGATGTCATGCTTGTGCTAGCTGAGTTTCGTTCATCATGGGTAGAAACAGGGTGCACCATCATGAGTGATGGATAGACAGATCAGAGGAATAGAACTTTAATAAATTTCCTTGTATCTTGTCCCGCAGGCACAATGTTTCTCAAGTCAGTGAATGCTTCAGATAAGGTTAAGACTGCCCAACTTATCTGTGAAATGATGGAGGAAGTCGTTCAAGAAGTGGGAGAAGAAAATGTTGTACAAATTGTCACCGATAATGCAGCGAATTATATGGCTGCTGGTAGACTTTTTGAGATGAGGCACCCCACTATTTTTTGGACCTCTTGTGCTGCCCATTGCATAGATTTAATGCTTGAGGACATTGGTAAGCTTCATTGGATACATGAGGTTGTGGAGAAGGCAAAATTCATAACCAAATACCTATACAACCACACTATTGTCCTAAACACTATGAGAATATACACTGAAGGTAAAGAAATTGTTCGACCTGTAGTGACTAGATTTGCAACAAATTTCATATCTTTGCAATCTGTGGTTGAGCAAAAGATAAATCTGAAGAGGATGTTCTTGGGACCTGAGTGGATGGGATCTAAACATTCCAAGACCCCTGAAGGCATCGAAATTGCTGCACTTGTGTTTAATGATGGCTTCTGGAAAGATGCCGAAGAGATTATTGTTGTGACAGAGTCCCTTGTTAGAGTTCTCAGGTACTTTTAGTCTTTTAACTTTTTCATTTTTTAAATTTCATTTCAAGCTTCTTTTTATTTACAATGTTTCATATTTCTTTAAATTTGAATGCTTGAACTTTCAGGATGGTTGATGGTGACAAACCCGCTATGGGTTACATTTATGAGGCGATGGATCTCGCAAAGGAGGCAATCAAAAGAAGATATGGGGATGATGAGACAAAGTATATGCCTCTTTGGGACATTATAGATGCACGTTGGGATAGGCAATTGCATTCCCCCTTACATGCTGCTGGGTACTTCTTAAACCCACAATATTTTTATGATAAGAGCAAATTTAATGAGGATGGGGAGGTTGGCAGAGGACTTATGACATGCATGGAAAGGTGCTTCCCTGATCCAGAACAACAAAGTCGTGTCTTTTCCCAACTACAAGATTATAGGGCACCATCTAAATTGTTTGCCTATACCAGTGCTATAAGACAAAGGTCAAAGATGTTGCCAGGTACCCAGCTTGAAGGCTTCATCAATTCATTAAATTTGTTTAAACTTTATTTTGTATGTTAAATGTTTTATTAAATTTTCTTTTCTTTTTAAGTTTTTACTATTTACTAATTTGGTACTTCTAGTCTTCTATTCACAAACCCTTACCACTTGCTAGGTCTTTGGTGGCAAAACTTTGGTAGTGATACGCCAGATTTGAAGAGATTTTCCATTCGAATCTTAAACCAAGCATGCAGTGCTTCAGGTTTTGAACGCAACTGGAGCATGTTTGAGAAAATACATTCTAAGAAGCGCAACCGATTGACACAAAAACGCTTGAATGACCTTGTATTTGTCCATTACAATCTACGACTTCACAACAAACAAATACAAGGTGAGATTCGAGAGCTTGAATTTGAAGGTTTCATAATCTAGTTCATACTTTAAAAGTTTAAAGTTCAAACTTCAAAGTGAAATTTTAATTCACATTTCAATGTCTCATGATAATGACAGGTATGGATCATTCACCAATCGACCTTGAAGAGATAGATTTGCAAGCTACAAATGCGGCAGAATGGGTTCAATTAGATGAGCCTCCTCTTTTCAGCCTTCATGACTTGGAGAACTTTGAGAGTCAAGCAAGCGAAGGAGTGGAAGGAATCGCTTCTAGTTCTCACTCTTAAGAGTCTTAGACTCTTAGTTGCTGATTTTTTTCTGATTAGTATGCAGTTTTTAACTTTTTTGTAAACTTTTAGAAGCATATGCTTCTAAGGACTCAAGACTCAGTGCTTTGGATCATGTGTGGACTCATAACATATATGAGATACTTATTTATTCATGATATTTTGGACATCTATTGATATTATGCATTGTTTGGACATACCTTTACCCAATATTAATGAAAAATGGTTTTTTTAATTCAATATATGTGTATATTTTTATTTAATGAATTTGCCGATTTTTTCCCGATTTTTTCCCGATCCGATTAAAACTCTTCGCTCTTTTGCCTCGCCAATTTATTGCCGATTCCGAGTCTGGTAACATTGATTTCCCTGCTTTCAGGAAAATCTATCAGCTGTTTCTCGAATGTGCCATGTCCAATCCTGCATACGGTAGGACTTTTTCCTATCCGAAAATTAAGTTGTTCGCGACCATCTACTGCATCAAATCGCTTTCTCATTCTCTTTATCTTGCGCTTTTTCTTTATGGCAGGCTGTATCATTGATGACGTGGAACATTCTGCTTCAAAACTCACAGATGAAGTATGTAAGATATGCATGACATGTCTTTCTTCATTTTGTATTTGCTCTGTCAAGAATGATGGATCAGTCGCACAGGTATCATGAGTTATAACTTGACCCTTTTTTATTTCTTCCTCGATCATGTCATTCTTATTTAAATCTTCGTTAATGGAGTTAGCCTCTTTCTCGGGATATTCACAACAAGACGAGACCTGTGATTTTCTCTCTTCCAACCTCTTATGTAATGAACCCATATCTCTGGCATGTCTTACTATTAACTTCGATTGATTGAGTTCAATTTTCACGAATCTTTCTTGCAGAGTGACATGATTAGCTTGCATAGCCTTTATTTGATTTTGAATAATGGACATCTTATTAGAATGATTAACTTCCATTATTTTTAATCTGTTCTCGATGATATGTATTCCATCTGTATTTATGACACATGGTACCTGCTTTTCTTCTATGGCCAATAATCTATTCTGAAGAGATATTTGATCAACTTCCATGTCCTTTATAATCTTATCATTTTTTGCTTTCATGCCCATGAAACAGTTTTGCATATAGTTTATCTCTTTCTTATGATTTTCTTGCACGGTAGCTAACTGATTATTATAATCGAATCTCATGATGGTCATTTCTTCATCCATAGTTGATAATTTGTTCTAAATCGAACTTATTTCTTCCTAATAACTTTATTCCATGGCAATCACTTGATTTGAATGATTGAATTCCATGATCGTCAGCTTTTCCTCTAGGGCTAATAACTTGCTTTGCATAGAATTAGTTTCTCTGTCATGATTAGCTTTCATGGTTTCCATTTCTTTAGCATGCTAACTCTGCATGTCGATTACGTGATCAGAGTGTTTAATTTTCATGATTTCCATCTCTTTATCACATTTTTCCAGGTGGGTGTATAAAGTTCTCATATCCTTAACATAATCAGTCACAATTTTTTCTTGATTAATCTCCATATTTTTTACCTGTTGATTTTGACTGAACTACATGTCTTTAACCAACTACTTTAGTTCTTCTATCATTTTCCCTTTCATTGTTGACACGGATTTGATAACTTGTTCCTGCTTTTCCACTATCATGGATTCGTCCTGCAATGGTACAAGTGGATGGCACATTCTGATATGGAGAATTGTCTTGAAATCTTTCATTGACAGTTGGATCCTTTACAAGATCACTTTCATTCTGTTGCATAATTTTAGGGGCACAAGACGAGCCACCTTGATCACCATATCTATCTGTAAAAGCATTGACAATGTCTTGTAAAGAAGCGAATGAATCTTCAGGACAATTATTAAACCAATTCAAAGCATCACCCTCTAAAAAAAAGGCAAATAGACGCATTTTGACATCTTCATGATTATACTGGGGAGAACTACAATATTGAGAAACCCTGCGTAGATTCTTTATAACAACGACTAAATCACCACTTGAGAACAAAGGCAATTTATGAATGGCCACTTCCAGAATATCATGGAGAAAAACAGTAAAATGACACGGGATAAACGAATCATCCATGATGACTTGCTTGAAGGAATAATGAGAGACCAAATGGATAATAGAGAGAGACACCTGCTCAAGAAAATCAAGAGATCCACAAGAAGCGAGCTTCTAGTAGAAATTCTTGTAAGAAATGAAAGAAGTGGAGTCGCCACTTGAACACGAGTCTAGCTCTAAGATCCAAAAGGAAAACAACTCGATATAAGGGAGGATTTCTTGTTTGAAAAATAATAAATGAAAGAAGTGGAGTCGCCACCCAAACAAGAAACGAACCGAAATGTCCAGGCATTAAAAGTGCAGATGAAACGATTAATGAGATGATGAAAGGTAAGGCGATGAAAAGATCAAATGACGAGAGGAAACGTTGTGCCGCTTGATAGGCTAATGAATGGTGAAAAATATGAGATAATTAAAACGATGTCGAAGAAACCAACGACAAAAAAACTCTATCCCCCGTGACAATGCCAAGAAGTGTTGACTTTGTCGGCTCGACTGAGAGAGGAGAAATATGAAAGATGAATGTTGTAAAGCCAAGGCCCAATAAATCGGTCCCCAGCAACAACGCCAAAAAATGTTGGCGTTGCCGGTAAAAATGATAAAGATGATATGAGGAGAATGAAGATAAAATGTCGTTGAAGCGCCAAGAATAAAATATCCCCGGCAGCGGCACAAAAAAAGGTTGTCGCACAGAATGTCTAGGGACCGCGACAACGGCTCAAATCGGGGTTGTCACCCTGATCCCCAATCTCTTCGTTTAAGCTATCTCCCTACAGCAGGCTAAGGGGGGTAGATCCTATGGAAAAATGGAATGAAGAAGAACTAGATGGGAACCAACCAGTTCAGGAGACACAGTGAAGCAATCAAGTACTTGATTAAGATTTAGCAAGACTTATAGGATTTGATTAAATTTTAAACGATTGATACCAGTCCCTTATGGAATCAACGATCTTGCTAGGGAAATTAAGACCAAGTAATCAATTAGCAACTGCTGCTCAGATGAATGACTATTTTATATGAAATGCAGATCCTAAAACCAATGTGAGATGCAAGAATCTTGGTTAATTTTAGTTAAATGCCTATTTAAATTTGAACCCTTCAATCCTTTCCGTGTTGAGCCTGATTTCGTAGTAATTGGCAGAGAGAAGATCAAGAGAAGCACACTAAGGTGTGATTAACGATACCTCTCCTGAAATTCTAACATACCCGGTGCCTCTGACACTGCAGAGAACTATGGCTCTGACGACTGCAAGGTCACCGTTTTAAGTACTATTAAAACAAGCTTCTCAAGAAAAGACGGATGGAGATCTATCTGTCTATCGACCAAGCTTATGCTTGGAAGTAAATTTTATCTATGCAAAGTTAACTTATATGCAAATGCACCGAAAGATGAGATGAAGTTAAACTCGAGAATGGGAAAAGTTGAAAACACTTATGCGCAAAAGCCCTTAATTACCCAAATGAAATGCTTGCCTGTTTTTAGATGAAGACTTAGAAAATAAACTCTTGAAGATACCATAGTTAAAACACCAACTTATTTCAAATCTTCTTGATACAATTTAGCTCAAAGAGAACAAAAACAACTTTGAAATTTGATATCAATGTCAACAGATGCTCAAAAAAATACTCAGTTTATGAAACAAAGGATATGCATTTTATCACAATTCCATGCAAGAGTACTTAATTTTCAGAAATTATTTTTTTGGACAGCAGTAAGAAAAACTTTATGACAGCAACAATATGACAATGAAAACAGTAAGCTATCAATGATATCTTTATGGAAAAAATTTACCGAAATTTTTCCAAACTTGCCCACATGAATTATAAAAAATTTTCAGTTTGTTGTGATGTGATTTCCGGAATTATATCAAATCTGATATACTTATTACAACTAGTGATTGAAATATGAAATACGCCTAATGATGAATGCCCAACTCGAGAAACTAATTCCTTAATTTATTAGACAACTTAGGAACTGATTTTAGGCTAACCCACATGAAATTTTTCCACTGTTATATTTTAGACTTCAAAAACAGAGTTATTCAGAGATAAAAATGACCCAAAATGTAGATCTAGGCCAAATTCTTGATACACATCAAACATAAATGACTTATTAATGTATTTAGCAATTTTTTAGTTAATTTCAAACCACTTAGATGTGTTTTTCACCACTATTAAAAAGGTATATGACTGCTGTAGCAAACAGTGAGGAAAAAGATGGTTTAGAAATCAAACCCTTAGGCCCTAGGCCTTGAAGATCACTTGCCCAAGTTGCCAAAAAAAAAAAATCAATATCTGAAACACAAATTTTTACCAAATTTTCTGCAAAAACCCACCAATGATTAGCTTCAAAAAATCAAATATTCAAATCAGAAATGGAGCAAGGGAATCTAGGGCCAATGAGAGCTAGCACTAGGCCCAATAGAACTAGCGTTGGGCTAGGAGAAAGCAGATCTGGGCTTAAAAGCCCCAAAACTTGAAACCCTTGTTCTGAAAAAAATTATTTTGCTTCAGATCTTTAGATTTATTGCAAAATCTTTAATGGCTAGCCTTGTAAAAAAAATTGGAATAAGATATTGCTCTTCAAGGCTTAGATCTATCTCCAAACCCCCAGATCTGCTTGAAAAAATCTCAGATCTGAAGATTTACTTAGCTGATTTCTCAGATCTATTCCTACAAACAATCTTTGAGCCTAGATCTTGCCTTCCAGGGTCTAGATCTAGCTCAGATCCGAAAATTTACTTGGCTGATTTCTCATATCTATTCCTGCAAATAATATTTGAGCCCAGATCTTGCCCTCCATGGTCTAGATCTAGCTCAGATCTGAAGATTTACTTGGCTGATTTCCCAAATCTATTCCTGCAAACAATCTTTGAGCCCAGATCTTGCCCTCCAGGGTCTAGGTCTAGCTCAGATATGAAGATTTACTTGGTTGATTTCTCAAATTTATTCCCGCACAAGTGAAAAGAGAAAAACTCAATACCCAATATGTACAAAAATCCCAAAAACCAAAGTGTTAAAATTCAAAATTATGTTACAAAATTTTAGATCTACACAAGTAAATAACCGATCAATACAAATAATTTACAGATCTATCAGATCTGAGGAGTATGAGTCCAACTCCGCTCCCAGATCTGATAATCTAAGGCTCTTAATAGCCAGGTCTATCAAAATTTCCACAAAATATTTAAAAGATTTTGAAATTTTAGAGAAGTAATAGCCTAAAAACACCTTGCAGAAAAAAGATTATCGTTAGATAAATCCTGAGGCTTATATGAAGTAGGCTCTTTAAAAAATATGTGTTGAGAGTTGGCTGGTCCAACTGAGAACTATCCCCAAACGCTCAATGAGAACCTAAGAGATCTTCTACAAACACTAGATCAACCATCAAATCAAGTAGAGGAATAGAACAACAATAAAATTCTGAAGAAATAGAGATACCTGCTACTTCAATCAAAATTAAAAATGTTACCCTAGATCCAACAAACTGAATAAGATATCTATATTCAGATTATTCTAAGAGAGCTACTGATTGATATTTTTCACATAATATTAAGCAGAAATTAAAACAACGTTGCAATAAATTTATGAAGAGGAACACTACAGCACGTTGAAACCCCAAAGACTTTTGCATTATTTCAAAAAGGTATAGAAAGGAGCTTGAGAGCTTAGTACACGATCCAGAGATCAGATAGACTGACTGACAAATGACCTCCTATTTAAAGATAAATCCTCCAACAGGTTCGAGTGATCCGCGTCAAAACAATCTCGACCATTGATGAGGATTAAAATTTCTTTTAATCTCATCCATTGAAATTTTAAATTCTTGAGGAAATTCGAATTTTTCAATTAAATGCATTTTAATTAACTCAAAAATAAAAATTTTGAGTTAATTTCCTCAAAAATTTGACTAACTTAAACCCCATGGACCAAAGGCTTAAAATTTAGCAAAATAATTAATTTACCTCAGTCCTGGGACCTTTAAATTTGAATTTTAAGAACCCACGAATTTTGCCTTTGGAAAATTTAAATTTACCTCGAACCTATAATTAATTAAATTTCTAGCTTAGGATTTTAATTAATTTTGGCGAGAAAATTAATTAATTAACCTATGAGGGGATAAATTATTTTCCTAACCCTCAAGACACTTTACATCATGATTTTTACATTTTTTACATCTCAAGGGGGAAAACCCATTTGCAAAAGACCCTCACAGACTACCCAGTTCTGTGACAAATATAATCTAGCAGATCAAGCAATTTGTAATAAAATAATCTAACCAAATAGTTAGGATTATTCCCAAATCACTTTTACATAAATTCGATCTAGAACACTAGGACTCTCCTAAGATCCCAGCGACAAAATCCACTCCGGATTTGGGGTAAGGCTGAAAGAAAACTCTGCCGAACATCCGAGAATGGATTGGTGAGACAAAAAATCTCCCGAAATGTAGATCGTCACCAAAAAATAGGTTTACCTAGGCAATTACATACACGACACGGACTTGCTAAGATTATTTACAATTCACACATGCAGAAAGGGTTTACAATATAACATGATGATCACGCTGATGATGATAGTTGAACGACACAGACACGTCGATCAGGTGCTATCCCTTTTGCTAAAAAAGGGGGTGTACTACTATGGGTCGTTGACATGTAGTGGTCAACACCTCTCAACCACCAAGTCTCCAAACTTTGCCTTGTTCCTCAAGGCTTTGCATGCATCTTCTACCTCAAGTGCATACATGTTCTTCACTTGCACACCAATCTGCTTCACTTTTCCCATGGCAATGTGTCTAAGGAAAACCTTTCCTTTGCTAAATATCATAATGTAGCCACGGTCTTCCAATACCACAATGGAAACAAGATTCTTCTTTAGACCCATACATATATCACATCCTTGAGCTTGAGAGGGAAGCCAGACTCCCTCTAAATGTAATGGTACCAATGTCAATCACGTTATACCTTCCATCGTCTCCAAACTCAATGTTCTGCTTGAGGTATTTCTCTTCCAAGTCACTAAAGAGATCTCTATTCCCCGTCATATGGAACGAGGCACCACTGTCGAGATACCACATGCTTCCCATTACAGTGTTTTCCATGCATGCAATGAGAATAAAGCAAGCTCAAATTGTGAAGCTAGAGCTTCACTTGTTACTGCTACTACAACTTCCTTCTTGCTTGCCTTCTTCTGTGGACAATTCGTGGCATAGTGCCCAAATTCATGACAATGAAAACATTTAATCTTCGACAAGTCCTTCTTCTTACCAACCTGACTGGAATCCCCTTTGGATTGGGATTTTTTCCTTTTCCCTTTCTTTGTCTTACCAGCCAAGGCACAATTCTCCCCATCATCATGCATGGATGAGGTCCCATCTATGGTTCTCTGCCTTGTCTCTTCTTGCACCAAGATGGACCACAAACGCTCCCACTTTTGTAGATGCTCCCTCCCATTTACCAAATCATGGTAGTTGTGCCAGCTCTTGGGAAGGCCTAGAATTGCTAAGCTGACCAGATCATCTTCAACAACTGTAATACCAACGCTCCCAAGCTCATCCTGACATTGGGTGAACCCGCTCAAGCAAGTGTCACTTTCAAGTCTTGTTGGTGGAGGCTTGAAACTTTAATACTATGCATGTAGAGGTCTTTCGCAACCAAAAATCTTAGCACATGAGGGAATGATCTCTTGAACCTTGACTTGCCACATGATCGACGTTGTGACCAAGCGCAGGTAGAACAGGGCTTCAGCATTAGACGAGGAAATAAGGCCATGAAGTGACGAGCCCATTTCCCATCCCAAAAGTTTTTTCCTGGAAGTTTTAATGGGAAGCGCACAAGGTAATCCCCGGGATGACATGTCATAAGGGGGCATGCTTGAAAGAGGTGTGGGTGAGTGGCCTGTATCATAAGTCTAAGCCTGTATGAGTTGCAAAAGGAGGGTGGGGGGCGAGAACATGCATTCTTATATACTTCATATATATTATGGCTAAAACCAAAGTGATGCAGCATTAGTGGAGTCCACTAAGGGGCCAGACCCCAAGCAATAAGCACTTGACACCTGTTGATGAGCCATTAGACAGAGTGATGACAAGGTGGATGAGTCACTTCAGGATGACATCACCCCGAAGATTTCCAAAGGAGTCTCGCAATAGATCCCTCGGGGACTTTATGTGGCAGAATGCCCACTTTATGTGCTAGAGTTGAAAACCTAAGTCTCGGAGGAAATCTGGGCAATTTGATATCTTGGGAAACCTCCACTGTTGGAAGAACCCCGAAAATATTACCGCAGAGGTTTTGAAGGGAGTCTTCACTTGGAACTTTCGAGATTAATTACCAGGACAACATGGCGCGTGGGCCCGTTCACTCTTGAACCATTGCAATGAAACAAATGCCTCATTGCATTGGAACCTCCACGTCACCCCAACGATTAGAGCTCGTAACGTCACCCCAGAGCCTCCTACCCTGGTGATTTCCTGCAACACTTGGTACAATCTCGCCTGGATTTTATCCTCGAGATTACATCGCAGGAGTGGGTCCCTTCTCCAATATGTTTAACCGTAGAATGTGAGCAATGGAGAAAAGCCACGGGGCTCTGAATTATGAGTATACGTGGATAGGGCAATCACCATCATCCCGAAGATTTGAATCAAAGGCATCTTCGAGATTATGTAAAAGGGACTCGAAGGGAAACTCCTGAGATTTTATCCCCAGAATGATGTGGCCTTGAGGGCCCCGTTCGGTTTAATACGATGTTGATTGCTTATGTGTAAGAATGCTTACATTGCAATAATGTGTATACGTTATATATAACAGCCCTATGAAGCAGGGATCATGTGGGTATTGAGTCTATTGACTATCATGAACAGGTCAGCAGTTGACATGTGGGCTATGATTGGGATGCCTAATGGGCACCACGTGGAGGCTACATAAGTGCCACGTGGCAAGCCAAAATGACTTGGCAAGTATTTAATTGGCTAAACCTTTGATTGGCAATGTATTTTGATCTGGGAGTTGAATCAAGGTAAATTTGATATTGTTGGAAAGGTCTTAACGAGACGTGTTAGGGTCATAAGTTTTATCATCAAATACTTTTCCTATCCTTTAATTTTCAGTTTGGAGTAGTTGAGCCTATGACTACTGCTGTTGTCATAGCCTCCAGATCGTTGTCCGACATCTTTGAGTTTCTTGCATGAAGGGTTCATTCAAATTCTGAAAGGGTCTCAGTCAATGGGAGTCATGGTCGTGTATGTTTGTATAGTCAAGTTGTGCTTCTTTTTATTTCCTACCCTATTTCCCTTTATACATACCTTCATATATCATCTACATCCTATCCACTTTTCACATATCATTTACATCTTATTCACATTTCATTTCCTTTCCCTCCCTTCGTTCTAAACCTATCCCCATGACACCACTACCACTCCCCTATACTCATCACATGTACAACCCTCATGTATAACATGCAATCCCCCCCATAACCTAAGAGACATTATACTCCCCACATTTTAATGATTTCCCATGCTTTCTTCTCATGCCAAGCATGGAGGGTTTCTACACTCTGCAATGCAATTTCCTCTGAAATTGACTGTTTTAGCCACCATTTTTCATAGCGGTTTTTGACCACATGGAGGAGAATTTTGGACAAGGGAAAGAGGTTTTCTCAAGGGCATGACAAAGAAAAATAACCTCTTCTAGCTTTTGCACAAGTGTCACGGATCGGGAGATTCGATTGCATATTAAAAGCCTATTTTTCAGATTACACAAATACTTTGTTTTAGTCATGGTTTTGCAGAGCAATTTTTGAGGCTCTAGGGAAGCATTTGAAGAATTCAGAAAGGTTTTTCTTAAACACAATCTCATATACAAAAACCTATCTCATATTTTACACAAGTGCTATATTTTGGGAGTTACGCACATCAAATGGTGGCCTATTTTCGCAGTTTCTGTTGACAGAATTAGGCGCTACGGAGTCCCATGTCCACACTACTACACACATGCTGGAGGGAAGCCACTTGTCAGGTTTTCAAGAGGATGACATGGAGTATATGTGGCAGCCAGCTCACTTCCTCAGCACCCTGCCATGTGCCAGTTTCAAAAGCCCAAAGTTTTGGATGCTACACAACCTTTTGCACACTCAGAAAGCAGCTTTGTGCTTTTTACTATTTTACTTCATGCTAATCATGTTTGGAGATATGTTGGTTTTCTATTTGGAAAAAGTTTGTTTTAGAGACAAAAAACACTTTTATGTTTTATGCTTTTGAGGAAAATTATTTGGAAAAACAACATTTTTCCTCCTTTCAGTTTTGAGATTGATCCTCTATTGGGTCGAATCTCCATTGAATTTAGACATAATGTTATCCTATGTATGAACTATATATTTGGTTAATGAAGATGTAAAAGGTTTTTGGTGGTTTCATTATTGCTGGGGAAACTATTGCAATTTGTTGTTGTGATCTGTGTTAATGCATGTGCTTGAATGTTGAAGAGATTCCAGTGGAGTTACAGAGATAGTTATGGTAGGGATGTTTCAGATATTGTTTCTTCTTAGTTATATATTATCCTTGTTGTGTTATCTTATTAAACTGATTTGAAGGTGCATGGAACAATTACACTTGAATTCATTTCATAGGTCATGTCTAGCTATGCCAAATATTTCAATTTGCAAATGGAATATGTATGCCTTTGACAATTTTGTGTTTTTTTCTTGATAGTCATTTATCTAAGTTGTAGAAATGAACTGTTAGTTATTTTTCTATTTCTGATGAATGCCTTGATATACCCATCTTCACTATACTACAATTTGTCGTGCAATCCTAAAGCCATATTAATTGAGCCTTTGTACATGAAATTGGTTGGAGATACATTAGCACGTTGGACCAGGAAGGTCACGATTGCATCACTAGGTTTTTCCTAGAACCCTCTACTACCCCCATACCAAAAATCAAACATTTTCATAACTGGCCTTTGTCAAAAAATCATATTCAAAATTTTTATCTCTTAATTTACTCATCAAACATTTTCATAACTAGCCTTTGTCAAAAAAACATATTCAAAAGTTTTATCTCTTAATTTACTCAGTGAGGGAGCCCCCTCAAGTTGAAGAACACTAGTAATTCAACCAAAAGAGGTTTGTGGTTACCTCTGAGTTTTCTCGTTTCGGCCTGGAGAAAACTGTGGAGTGCTAACATATTGGCCTCATTGCTGGGGATAGAACAATTTTATCTTCCCTGGGAAAAAAATTTCAAATTTTCAGATTTGGCTATTGATGGTGAATAGCAATCAGACTTAGGAAGGCTGAACCATTCACTTCGCGACTCCAATCAAGCAGAACTCATATTTTCAAGTTCCACTGGTGTCTCCACATCTTCAAAATGAATTCAACTTTAAGTTATGCTCCCACGAATCAAGATCACATCCCAGAATTTCAAAACCGCATGCCTTGTGTAGATTGGCAGACTTATCTACCAAGGTTCAAAGATGATGACAGAGAGGATGTTGCTCTACATTTGGTTAAATTTCATATGCATGCACACAATTTGAAGGTTCAATTTCATGAAGATTGTCTCATGAAGATGTTCATGGCTACTCTGGAAGGAAAACTACAGTCTTGGTATGAAGGTTTGCCATCTGGTAGCTTGTATTCACTTAAGGATTTTCATTTAGTATTTTTTGAGAAATACAAAGAATCTCATCCTTTTTTGTCGTTGGTTGAGAATTGCTGCGACCATGTTGAGAATTTCATTCAAAATCTGGAAAAAATTTATGGTGATGAAGAGTTCATGGATGAAGAGATTCTGGAAGCTTTGCACGAGAACCCTTTTCATCACCAAGAAGATATGGTAACTTCTCTCTTGCCCAAAAATGAAGTAGATCAACTTTCTGATGCAAACAGTTATGATTCAACTTTCGAGTTTGATGAAAATTTGTAGCAATCTTGTTAGTCATTTTATGATCAAAAGTATGAGAATTATTTTAAACAACAGAAGGAAATGGTAAATGATGAGGACAGTGTCCATGATATTCAAGTGGATTCTCAGCCAGTTTGTCCTCATGGTCTTGATGGATATATTCAGCAGATTTCAAATGATCAAGAAAAGGAAATAGATAGTCCATTGGTTCATTCATTTTCTGGGTCAGTGATTGAAGAAAAGAAGATTATAAATCCTTTTAAAAAATCTTATTCTCAACAGCATGAGAATGCATCCCAAGACAACCAAATTCAAAAGGTACGTGACATAGAATTGCATCTTACGGTGCCAGTTATTGAAGAGTGCATTAAAGTTAATCTTTTTCAAATATCTAAGGAATCTACTACTGTAGAAACTCTCAATTCAGACTCACATGAAGGATTACTCATGAATCCATTTTCTTGAGATATGCATGTAGCTTCAGATTTTGAGGATACTAGGCTTCAAAGCAGTGAAAAATAAATGGTTGATTTGGAGCCTATTGAAAACAAAGATTTTATTGAGGAAAATATGCATCTTGAAGTAATAAACATTAGAGATCAAGATCATATTTTTGCTAAAGCACATGAAAGGTTGACTCTTGACACTCCCATTATTCATAATGTAGTTGTTCCAATTGCAGTCTTTCAAGAAAATTCAAATTTTTTTCTTGAGGATGAGAAGAGTGAGAAACATACCATTATTTCACTTAGAACTAATTATGAGTTTTATGGTGAAAAAGAAAACTTGGATCAAGCCATAGTTGTAAGTGACGAATATCTTTTCCTTCTTGCTAATCAACACGAGTTGTTCATTCATGCTTTCAAGGACCTTTTTGCAAACAACTTGGAAGAAGTTGTAAAGGTGGATTTGGGGTTATTCGTGAACACAGGGATTCATTTTAGTTATCATATTGAACTTTCATCAACTGAATACAAGCTTCAATAAGATGGTCATTTGCTTGATTGGTTGTATTGGAAGGATCATTTCACATGATTGTATGGCTATCTTCAGTAGGTGTAGACAGTTATCATCAGAGTTTGAAGCCCAAGGAGAAGGCCCTAAGACTTTGGTGATGTACTGTCAAATTTCTTATTTCCTTTAAAGTTTTCAGCCATGTAAGTCATTCAGTCAGTTTGTAGTCAGTCGGTTAATTTTTCAATTTTCATGTTTGACTCCATCACCCAATGGTTTAGGCCACTAGTCTGCGATTTTGTTCTTGGCACCTCACAGGGAGGCTGCCATCCCCATTGGAGCCAATGTTAGGGTCATAAGTTTTATCGTCAAATGTTTTTTCCTATCCTTTAATTTTCAGTTTGGAGTAGTTGAGCCTATGACTATTTCTGCTATCATAGCCTCCAAATCGTTGTCCGACATCTTTGAGTTTCTTGCATGAAGGGTTCATTCAAATTCTGAAAGGGTCTCAGTCAATGGGAGTCATGGTCGTGTATGTTTGTACAATCAAGTCGTGCTTCCTTTTATTTCCTACCCTATTTCCCTATTTCCCTTTATACATACCTTCATATATCATCTACATCCTATCCACTTTTCACATATCATTTACATCTTATTCACATTTCATTTCCTTTCCCTCCTTTTGTTCTAAAACTATCCCCATGACACCACTACCAGTCCCCTATACTCATCACATGTACAACCCTCATGTATAACATGCAACCCCCCCCCCCAATCACCTAAGAGACATTATACTCCCAACATTTTAATGATTTCCCATGCTTTATGCTCATGCCAAGCATGGAGGGCTTCTACACTTTGCAATGCAATTTCCTCTAAAATTGACCATTTTAGCCACCATTTTGCATAACAGTTTCTGACCACATGGAGGAGAATTTTGGAAAACAGAAAGAGGTTTTTCTCAAGAATAGGGCAAAGAACAATAACCTCTTCCAGATTTTGCACAGGTGTCACGGATTGGGAGATTTGATTGCATCTTCAAAGCCTATTTTTCGAACTACACAAATACTCTGTTTTAGTCATGGTTTTGCAAAGCATTTTTTTGAGGCTCTGGGAAGAATTTGAAGCAACGGAGAGACGTTTTGCTTCATCTACAAAAACCTATCTTATATTTTACACAGGTGCTATCTTTTGGGAGTTACACACGTCAAATGGTGGCCTATTTTCGCAGTTTCTGCTGACGGAATTAGGCGCTACGCAATCCATGCCCACACTACTACATGCATGCTGGAGGGAAGCCACTTGTCAGGTTTTCAAGAGGATGACATGGAGTATATGTGGCATCCATCTCACTTCCTCAACAACCCGCCACGTGCCAGTTTCAGAAGCCCAAAGTTTTGGATGTTGCATAGCTGCTACACAACCTTTTGCACACTCAGAAAGCAGCTTTGTGCTTTTTATTATTTTACTTCATGTTGATCATGTTTGGAGATATGTTGGTTTTATATAGAAAAAGTTTGTTTTTAGAGATAAAAAACACTTTTATGTTTTATGCTTTTGAGGAAAAGTATTTGGAAAAACAACAGTTTTCCTCCTTTCAGTTTTGAGATCGATCCTCTGTTGGATTGAATGTCCATTGAATTTAGACATGATGTTATCCTATGTATGAACTATATATTTGGTTAATGAAGATGGAAAAGGTTGTTGATGGTTTCATTATTGCTGGGGAAACTATTGCAGTTTGTTGTTGTGATATGTGTTAATGCATGTGCTTGAATGTTGAAGAGATTCTAGTGGAGTTACAGAGATACTTATGGTATGGATGTTTCAGATATTGTTTCTTCTTAGTTATATATTATCCTTGTTGTGTTATCTTATTAAACCAATTTGAAGGTGTATGGAACAGTTACACTTGAATTCATTTCATATGCTCATGTCTAGCTATGCCAAATATTTCAATTTGCAAATGGAATATATAGGCCTTTGACAATTTTGTGTTCTTTTCTTGATAGTCATTTATCTAAGTTGCGGTAATGAACTGTTAGTTATTCTGCTATTTCTGATGAATGTGTTGATATCCCCATCTTCACTATACTACAATTTGTCATGCAATCTAAAACCCATATTAATTGAGCCTTTGTACATGAAATTGGTTGGAGATAAATCAGTATGTTGGACCAGGACGGTCATGATCACATCACTAGTTTTTTCCTATAACCCTCTACTACCCCCATACCAAAAATCAAACATTTTCAGAACTCGTCTCTGTCAAAAAATCATATTCAAAAGTTTTATCTCTAAGTTTGCTCGGTGAGGGAGCGCCCTTGGGTTGAAGAAGACCAGTGATTCAACCAAAAGAGGTTTGTGGTTACCTTTGAGTTTTCTCCTTTCAACCTAGAGAAAACTACGGAGTACTAACAAGACGAATGCAACAATTCTATCCTTTTTGAGAGTTTGATGAAGATCGAAAATTTAGACCCCATTTCCATAATTGTAACATTGGAGGTCGAGTCAGCTTAGTAACTGCCCTTTTTCTACCTTAGTAGGGGCTAGGGTTAGTAGAGGGTACGTTACAATTCCTATGAGAGGGAATCATATCTAACAAGCATTTCCTATATGAGAGAAGATAAATTTAACATTTTTACAAGGATTCTTGAATGTTAACAAGATATGGATGCCCATATTACTTCCAAACACATGAGAATCTCCCAAATCGTCCATTTTCTTTAATGATTTATGTGTCTCCACTGACTAGATAATAAGATGATGTGGAAAACAACAAAGATAATAATGATGATGATGTGGAGAACGTGAATGTCATCAACAAAGATGTTGTATTTTTTATGTGGGAAGAGAATTCAATGACCTAAATAATCCATCAACATTGGACAACTTTCACATCCTTATGAAAGTTTGTAAAAAGTTCGATATTCAATCATTTACCAAGATTTTTCCTCTTCAATAATCAACAATACCTTCATCATTATTTTGATAAGATATTTCTACATAAATATAATGAAGATAAATATTTCCACATATGCAGGATTGGAGGTAGTATGTCATCATAGTTGGTGGTTTCCAAAGTGTCGTACTAATCCAGATTGGGTTACTATATAATTTTTTATCCATCTTGATCCTTGTAGAGTGGAAAATTGAAGGAATCAACGTACAAAAGCAGTTTTATCGACAAGACCCAGTTTGGAGAATCGGGTTCTAAAACCTTCTAGGGCCAATTTGAGGCCTTAAATGACATTTTTGGAGGCAAAATTTTCTCTCATAAGTGTTGGACCCCGTGTCACTAATCTACAGTGAAAAACCTTTCCAATAGTTTGAGAATTGCATCACTGGAAGTTCAGATGCAAAAGTTACACCTCCTAGGAGTTGACCTATCATGATTGACCACCATAATTCAAGAGGATGCCACATGAACCCTCCTTACTCATGGAAAATGGGCTAGACACGTGGGGACTATGAAAAAGACTCTATAAGGGTTGAGTTGTAACTCATGGTGAGGGTTGAATGGGTCAAATTTAACCCCTTGTTAGCTATCAGGCTATGTGATAATTGGGCCACTAGGAGGAAATGGGATCTCATTCTATTTGCTTGTTTCGTGTTCCGTAGTAGAGTGGAGTAGATGAATGTGGATAGAGAGAGAGAGAGAGCATAATAGGGGGGTTTGTGTTCTGTAACATCCCATGGGTCACAGGTCTTAGGCAACTCCATAAAGAGTGTCTTCTCCTTTGCAATTGCATCATTTTCATTCCAAATAAAAAAGAGCGGAATAGCTTCACCTTACAGTGGGGTTTCCTCCCAAAAGGGTTTCCTAGAGCATCATAGCTTGGTGTTCATTGTGGTTTGTAAGTAATTGCATTTACATGTTCTCTATTTTCCACATATTCTCTATTGCATGCATAAATATCAAAACAATAAATAACAAATCTGAAATCTAAAAGGAATTAATCCTTCTTAGTATAGGTTTCAATTTATTTTGGCAGATCTATTGTGATGAATTATCCAATGGAATATCCATGACAATTTACAAATCACCTACACCATTTCTACTACCTATTATCAAATGAGAACCAACAATCAATCTTATCATCATCAGTAATTTCATGATCAATGCACTTCTTTACACTACCAGTTTTTCATGTTTTTTCAAAGATATTGATTTCACTTATCAATTTTGTAAGTTGTGCATTAATTTATATGTGGGAATTTTCCTTTTCTTCTCTTAATTAGTTCATTAATTTTCACTTTATATAAAATTAAATATATCATACACATTGTTAATCCATTGGACTTAGTGCAAATGTTCCAACAAACACAATCTGGTGAAGGTGATTGAGAGTGGGTGGGTGGGATGACAAGAAGATGTTCTGCAAATAGCCCTCTAACGTGAATCCCATTGCATACCAGACTGCTAAGTTCAGGGCTAACGTCAGGTTGAAGGAAGGAACACAAATAAGGGCTTGTTCACTTCTTATCCACTCACCATTGGTGCCTTCAACGAGAATGAGTCTTAGAACATTAGATCGTCCTCCAATGTTTAATATAGGTCTGATTAGTGAAGTTTTAAACCATACAAGTCTTTGAATCGGTGGACTTAGCTAATGTCAATAATAACCATTGAGGTATTTCATGCTCTCTAAATAGATTTCCTTCGAACCAATTTTAATAAATGAAAACTCGATTTTGTATTAGTACATCCTTGCATATGGTTCATTGTGTATCTTTTATTTTTTTTATTTCTATCATAAGTGGTATATTTTTTTTTTGGGTTATATCCATCTACTTTTTGGTATGTTCTTCCATCATTTTTAATTCGTTTATGGTTCAAGTACTTTTCCTGAAATGACATAGAAAATTGAATTTGGGTATGTGCTTCCATCATTTTTAATTCTTTCATGGTTCAATATTTTTTCCTGAAATGACATAGAAAATTGAATCTAAATAAAAAAAGGTTTATCCAAAAAAATCTGAATCCGTCTTCAAGTATACGACCAAAGAACTTTATGACAAAGTTGGGTATTGTTTTTCACTTGCCAACATAGCAACAGGTGATAAGTTGTACAATATAAATAAATTAGATGGATTTGGAAGTCATCATTTACTGCAGGGCCCTTGGGCAGTTGGTCTCCAATAAAAACCTAACAATATAACATAGCCTTCACCACACAACATTTGGATGGATATTATGCGATGTGGAAAAAGTAAAACTAGTACATATTTGTACGATCACAAGATATCTCAAAAATTTCAAAATTAAGATTTATAAATTTCAAAATTTCATTATATTTATTTCCCTTTCAATCAGAATGGGTCATTTTTAGAGAGATCTGGATGATTAGGTAAGTAGGTACAGATGTGTATGATGTTGATTTTTGTAGCATCGGATGTGTTCTAGCCACGAAACTTTGTGGAGAAGCTAGAATACATGTATTCTCCAAAACCCAGAAATCGTTTCTCGAAATTCCACCTAGAGACGACTTAATTAAAATAATTTATATTTTTTTTATAGTACCTAAGTCTAAACTTAGGAACACTGATTAAATAAAGGGTATTAATCAAGTCATGGTGAGAATATTCTATAAGAAGACATGGATCGATTTCTAGTTAATCTTAGCCATCAGTTATGTTTTCATCTTGGCCGTTTAAGCCTCAACGAGAGATTATAAGAAGAGATTCGATGGGGGTTGGAGAACACACATGTTCAGTTCGATTTTGCTGGGAACTCAATTTCTAGAGTAGTAGTTGTGTGTTGCCAGAAGTGATTCAATGAAGTCGAAGCAATGAGAGAGGGGTAGGGATAGTAAGGTCGGAAGGAAGTTTCTCCAGTCTGGTGAGTGCATAGCAGAGAGGCAGTGAGTGCCACAGAGATGCAGCGTAGAGCTTCAGAGGGAGATTTGTATTTTGCTAAGGAGAAGTCGAAATTCAATGCTAGAAGCCAGAGTGGGAGCCTGGAGGCCAGGAGGATCGATTTTCCAAATAGCAGCTGATTAGTTAGCGAGAGAGACGTTGGTCCGAGCTGGGTATCGCAGATCTATCTAGGCTGACGCATAGGCAACGCAGTGGCAGCAAAAGGCAGCGCATCTTGAGCCAAGGTTAGTGTCAGATCACCGGTGGGAGTGAGATTTTTCTCATTAGATCTCCCGTCAATTATTTCTCTGTGTGGAAAGCTAGATTTAAGCTTCCATAGATTTGTACTCAGATTTACTACTGCATAATAAATAAAACCCTCAGCTGCTGCACCGATTTTCCCAAGTTGAGTTTTTCCGGGGACATTGGTCCAAAAATAACAGTGTTAGTTGTGTGTGTGTGCATCTATTCTTCTAGCATTATTTTTCTTCCGTAGTATTTATTTTGTGAAGGTTGTAGTGTATTAGTTTCGATATTTGTTGTAGAAAACTGCAAATAATTTGTTCAAATAATTTAACAAATAGAAGAAACTTAATCAGTGGTTGCAGTAGGATTCGGGGTTTCTGAATTTCCACATGGTATCGGAGCACAGATAGAAGCCAGAGAGCTCAATAGCAACAAAGGAGATGGAGGTTCGAATTTCTACGTCGGCAGCAGTTTGAAACCCTCAAGAGGCAGTGCAGTCCTTGGGCCAGGAGGGTCAGTTTCTGAGGAAGATTTATTTCTCTAAGAGAGTTGACAGAGAATAAATTTTCCAGATCAGAGGTTACCAGACGCAGAGGGAGGTGCAGTATTTTTCCTTGCAGAGCAGATCTTCAACTAGGACGCAGTTATTTTGTAGCAATCTGCTAGTGCAAAATAACATCAGGAGGAAGGAAGAGCATACACTGAGAGAATTCTTTTCTCAGAGGACTTCTAGCCCAAATGTTTGAATTTTCCTAGCAGAGAAGTGGTAGTTGTGAGCAAATTTTCCCACTCTAGCAAGGATTGCGAAAATCCAATCAACGGCTACCTAGAGGAGAAGAGAAGGAATTCGACTTTTTGCAGAGATGGCTACAGCTGGGCAGGATCCACGGAAGAGCAGCAAATTAGATCCAGTTGTTGCAGATTTCTCACATGGATCAATATCCTTGCTATAGGAGCCCATCATAATTAGTAGCAGGAGGATCACAATGTCAGCAAACGCAACTAGTCATTCAAATGAAAGTGCATAGATAATCATAGTCAGTTCCCGGAACACAGTTGGAGAACTAGTTGTAGTGACACAGGCAGTGTGAATTCCCAATTGTAGTATGCAGGTGTAGTTCTAGCCAAGAGATTCCCAGCGCAGAGCTTCGTAGTCTAGTTTTCAGTGCAGGAGGACTGTGTGAGTTGTCAGGAAGGAGTAGAGATATTTCCCATAAGGACATCGAGACTCAAAGGGAGACTAGTTTCAAAGGGAGCAGCCCTACGGAAGCTAGTACTTCAAGATCTGGGGAGATCAGGCTCATTATTGCGGTAGTTGCAACAACACTACAGAAGCATCAACAGAGCGGTAACAACAGTAGTATGAATAGATCAAATTTCGCGATGATGACAACCATACCTCCAAGAGTGAGGTGAGGTGATTTGGTTTTGTAGCCCCATAGAGCTACAAGATGGGCAGGATTCTAGAGGAGGTCTGCCTCATGAATCAATACCTTGCTACAAGAGCCCAAAACATGCAGTAGCAGGATGGATCAGTGGCAGTTGGTGCAGTCACGTTCTAGAGTGACAGATTAGGTCAGGTACTGGACAATGCAGTGCAGATTTGGCAGCAGAGCAGTTGGCACAAAGCAGAGTCAGCAGTAGCGCAAAGTCTAGCAGTAGTCAAGACTCAGGTGACAGATGTATGACACTGACCACAGTTGGTTCAGTATTTTGGATGTTTTTCCGTTACAATTGCAGCAACAGTAGATGGAAAGGGAGTTGCATTGCAGATGCAGCGTCGGTAGTAGTTCAGCAGGGCCAACAACAGCATGGATGCAGCGTTTATCAGAGTTGTGCAGTAGTTGGTGGGCAGCAGCAGCCAGATATCAACAGCGTAACAGGAGGTGGTGCATTGACAAGGTGTTGCTTTAGTGGGTTGTAGGCTTGCAGCGCTAGAACACATTCCTCGCTAAGAGGAAGTGTTCATTTTTGTAGCATCGTATGTGTTCTAGCTACGAAACTTTGTGGAGAGTTTAGAATACATGTATTCTCCAAAACCCAGAAATCATTTCTCGATATTCCACCTAGAGACGACTTAATTAAAATAATTAATCTTTTTTAAATGGTACTCTAAACTTAGGAAAACTGATTAATTAAAGAGTATTAATTAATTCATGGTGAGAATATTCTAGAAAAATACACGGATCGATTTCTAGTTAATCTTAGCCATCAATTATGTTTTAATCATGTCTGTTGAAGCCTCAACAAGAGATTATAAGAAGAAATTCAATGGGGGTTGGAGAACACACTTGTGCAGTTCGATTTCCCAATTTCCAGAGTAGTAGTTGTGTGTTGCTGGAAGTGATTCAGTGAAGTCGAAGCAGTGAGAGAGGGGCAGGGATAGTAAGGCCGGAAGGAAGTTTCTCCAGTCCGGTGAGTGCATAGCAGAGAGGCAGTGAGTGCCAAAGAGAGGTAGCATAGAGCTTCATAGGGAGATCCATATTTTGCTGAGGAGAAGTCAAAATTCAGTGCCAGAAGCCAGAGTGGGAGCCCGGAGGATCGATTTTCCAGATAGCAATTGATCAGTTAGCGAGAGAGATGCTGGCCTGAGCTGGGTGTCGCAGATATGCCTAGGTTGATGCAGAGGCAGTGTAGAGGTAGCAAAAGGTAGCTCATCTTGAGCAAAGGTCAGTGTCATATCACCGGTGGGAGTGAGATTTTTCTCACTAGATCTCCTATTAGTTATTTCTCTATATGGAAAGCTAGATTTAAGCTTCCATAGATTTGTACTCAGATTTACTAGTGCATAACAAATAAAACCCTCAATTGTTGCATCGGTTTTCCCAAGTTGGGTTTTTCTGGGGACATTGGTCCAAAAATAGCAATGTTATTCGTGTGTGTGTGCATCTATTCTTCCAGCATTATTTTTCTTCCGCAGTATTTATTTTGTGAAGGTTGCAGTGTCTTAGTTTCAATATTTACCATAGAAAACTACAAATAATTTGTTCAGTTAATTTAACAAATAGAAGAAGCTTAATCAATTGTTGTAGTAGGATTCGGGGTTTCTGAATTTTCACATAAGATACCTTAGCATTAATAGGTATTTCCTTGTATAAAAGACATGATTAATCGCTTAATGGAGGATCCATTCTCTTTTTTCACATTGAGTAATTTACAACACTGAATTATCATTTCAAAACTATAATTAAGAAAGAATGGGCAGATTAGAATATTTATAGCTCTTCTAATATTGGTGCCAAAGAAGACATGATAGCATTCTCTGATTGTGTAGGAAGGGATAATCCATATGTTTTTCTTTGTTTGATGATGTATGGTTGTTTGATGTATTATCATATGTGAAAATTGTTCTAGTCAAAATAGATCTCATATATAGATATGAATATAATTTATGTTTAAAATTTTATATTATAAATATAAAATCATCAAAACTAGAAGAAAAAGAAATTTCATTAAAATAAAATTACCTGTGAACATATAGGTGATAATTCATTCCGTTTAGACTCATTTTTGTAATATATGAAGCGTCGTCTCCTTCTGGTTTTGGTGCTTTTTTGGATTGCTCCTCTGAGATTGCATATGTCATTTGCACAGATCCACCTCCAAGATCAACAATACCAACCGTATTTGGGTAGCTTTTACCAAGGTTTGACAGAAGATAGTTTATGGTAATCTACACCAAAAATACCACATCATTACTCTCATTTAAAATTATAGATACATATGCTAAATATTTGGCATGCAACATCAATAATAATAGCCTAAAATTCCCTTCCGAAATCGTTATGCATTCATAAAATTTTACCTGCTTCGTATATTGAAATAAAAGCACGCCAATGTATGTAAGAAATATAGAAGCCTGATCATCATCTGATGGTCACAAAAATAAGCTATAGTATAAACAATCAAGTTCTTATTCAACAAGGGGTTCATAAAAGTTTAGACCAGCAACATGTTGAGAGAGGCGTCTCTAAACAAAGTTCAGATAATGAAGCACAGAGATTGTTAGCCATGTATGCTAGGAAGAAATTCATTATATGAAAAGAATAGTAGTTGATAATGTATGCCATGTATGTAGTAGCTATATGAAAAAAATAGCAGTGGAAACCATATTCAGTAGGAACAATTGTTATATCACCATGGGTTTAAGCCACTAAGTGGACGTCTCTTTGGAAATTGTCCTTGACATCAAATCAACAAAGAAGAGATAGAGGAAATATTGTAGTTTATTAGAGTCCATTCCCACCCAAAATAGATATAAGTTAGAATATATTATGTTTATTTGTCATATTTAGAAAAACAAAAACTTGTAATATGAACGTGTATTACATCTTGAATAATAGTCATGAAATTCTAAACGAATTGTTTTACAATGTTGGTAGATGTCTTTTTAGAATGGAAAAAAGTAAGTAATATGGGTAGCTTTAAGTTTGTTTTCCTTGGGATGGCTATTCTCAAATCTAGTAAATCTAAAGACACATAAGATAGATAAGTTTCACAACTACTAGAAGAACATAGGATCTCATAAACCGGGTAAACATCTTGGCAATATGTTGAATCGGTTTCTTGAGAGAAAGAGCACATAACTATGTTTAGACTATAAAATTCCTTATAGTGAACTAAAAACAAATAAAAACCTAAAATCATATCACCTACAATTTAACATAAGCATATAGGCACCTCATTTATCTAGATAATGTTGAACCTTAGAATAGAGGATTGATGTTGTCACCTTGCCACATTTTATATGGCCACATCTTCAATCCTTGCAATAGGTCAATAACTCTAGCATACAACTTAATATTTTGCAACATGTATTAGACTATGCATAACGAGCAAACACAATCTAACTTACTTAGCACCACAGTAAAACCACAACACAATAATATAATTATACTACAATCCGAGGGTCCACCAGCTTTGAAATTGTCTTCTTATGTAAAGTTCCCCCCAACTTACCATTCAATCAATGGGTAGTGTACACTTTATTCACACTTAATGTTGCTTTTAGACCTGGATGATACTGAATCAATCATACAAAATGGATCTGAATAATCTTCTCATCTTTTAACTTTATAATAAAATTTTAATTTGCAAAGTTTGAATTAAATGTCCAAAAGCAAAAGCCATGGATGGTGAAAAGGATCATCTTGACGGTTGATCTTCCAATGCAGCTCTATAAAAAAGGAGAGCCCCGCTTGATGAAAGGAGACAACAAACCAAGGGAGAATTGAAACTTGAGAAGAAGAAGAAGGCCCAAAGATCAGAGGATGGAGGAGCCAATGAGCCTGTCCATGCATGGGCAAAAGATTGTCCAAATGATTGTCCATTAGCCAAAGCCATCTGCAAATACGTCTAATGAGTAAGAATGCATCATAATCTTCGTTGAGAGTGCATAACCTTTGTAATAATTTCCTGGGAAAAAATTCAAAACCAATTGAATGTTTGTTTTCCAATTTTGGTTTCTAGAGTAAAACTGTCTATATTGTCAATAATAATCACATATAACAGCATTGTCATTGTTCCTGCTAAGCTGAATAGGCACATTATAAAAGCAAAGTTTACCTTCATCTGGCAATGTGAATTGGAGAATTTAGTTATTCTCAGACTCATGTAGATGAGTTCGAAAACTAAGGGATATGAATTTATCTTGATAACAAGTGTTAAAGTGCTTCTGTTTAAACACAGAACTAAATAAAAGTGCTGTAGAGATGTGTGTTGGTGAAATATGTGGGCTTGTTGACCCCAGTAGTACTGTAGTACTTGTGTAACTGGAGGGTTAAGAATCAAGATATAGTGAGATTCCATCACACTGGTCTCATTGCAAATGCATCCAGAGATTGGCATTGATCAGGGCTCCTTCCAGACTCAATTGGTAGTATCCAGAAATCCGAGGTCCACATATCAAAGATGATCACTATCCTTGATCCTTGTAAAAACACGAGTCCAAAGAAAATATTTTTTGGGCATGTCTATAATTATTAATTAGCAGTTTCTATGTATGGTGGGTATAGGCTAAGTGTTATATTTCTGAGCAAGCAGTGGTCGTATAGCTCAAGGTTTGAATGTGTGAAGTTTGTTGAGACAAGAGTAGCATAAACTGTTTAGTGGTTACCCATTGTGAGATGTGGAAAATAGTTAGGAGGCAAGGGGTGTGGTTCAATCCCCTTAATATTCTTGTAAAAAAGCTAAGAGGGGTGTAATTCAACCTCCTAGAATGTCAAAGGAAAAAAGGGTTGAAAAGGATAAAAGCATAGCTCTTGCCTTTGGATAAAAAGCTGAGTAAAGGTTCTAATATAAAGCTAAAAACCATGGACAGCTGGGTTGAATTCTTTAACTGACAACTTTTGTTGACTTTGGAATGGCTGCAGGAAACAGAGAAAATGGGAGCATAAAGCAGGAAACAGTTGTCCAAAACTTATGCCAAACAGTTGTCCATCACCATCTCCTTCTAGCAGTTCAACTTCACTCCTTAACAACTTTCAAAACTCATGCCCAACAACTGTTTCTCATTTCAACACAGTAATTTGACTTTACTCCATGACAACAGTCAAAAGTTCATGGATTACAGCTTTATACAATTCTTTCCTCTGGACAGTTCAACTTCTCTTCATAAAAGCAAATAGAAGGGCCAAAAAGGGCTACAGGCCAACGGATCAAGTGTCTAGTTTAGTAACCTTTGTGAGGTGTAAAAGCCTGCATGCAAAGAAGTGTAAAGACACAAAGAGAGGGCCCAAACTAGAGATCTTAGTACTGGAAAAAAGAGAGAGACAAATAGATATATATGTGTCAAAGCCTCCTGGTCTTGTACCTTTCTAGAACTACTTTATTTGTCATTTTGATGAACCATAATCTATGGCCTAGCCTAGCAATGTCTCACTGATCTCAAAGATGTTAGTGATCCACTTGGGGGCAGATACAGAGGAGACTCAAGGTCTCACAGCTCTATGGTTGAATGTAATATGATGATGTCATGGAAGTCTCTTGCTGTGCTGATATGACAGGACAGCCTGGAAGTATGAGGTGATCCTCTTGATAGTCATAGGAAGAAGCAACAGCTAAAGGAATGAAAATCTGTGGCGGAATATCTATCTCATTAAGAGAGCTGGGTATCTCTGATCACAATTCTAGAAGAAAGTGGAGAGGGAGCTCCCTAAGTCCCTATATAGGTAGTAAAATAATCCTCTGATCTCATAGTGTTGAAAACACAACAAGAAAATCCTAATTTAATCTTCCCTTGAATTAAATTAGGGGAGAATTGTAATTCCACATCACAAGACAACAAGAATGAGCTAACTAAGTGAGTTTCACTTAGTTGGCTCAGTTAATTCAAGTTGAGAGCGTAACTTGAGTCATGTAGGGTGGTTCCTGAAGTTTAAGAGCCTAGGGTGAGTTTAATTTGAGTTGTAATAATTTAATTCAGTTAAACTGAGTTAAAGTCAGTTAAACTAGTTCCAACTGTAGGAGGAACTAGTAGGAGGTCTAGCAGTGGGGTGTGTTACCACTCAAACTAGCAGGGGACCTAAGGGGGATCCCTAAAAGGCAAATGGTAGGCCAAGGGCAACAAATGGAGACTTAGCCCATTGTCACCTCAGCTAAGGCTCCTTTTTACTTATGGACTTTCAGAAATGGGAGGAGACCTGGTATGTATTGAGTCACCAATGAAGGATAAGTCAATGGATATAAGTGACCCAAATGAACCCTTTCCCAAAAGAATTGAAAGGATGGAACTTGCTTTCTTTCTAAGCAAGGTACTATGTATTCTAGGGAAAGGAAGAGAGGATTTGAGGGTTAGGTTTATGGGATAGGACTTGTGAAAGAGTTCCCCAATCCCTAAAATCCTTGTTAGAATTGGTATCCTAAATGGTTCTTGAAGAATGATCTTTCAAAGGAGCGAGACCACACGGGGCCAAGTGGACCCGGTCTAGGGTATGAGGAAAGTATGTAGCAACCGATGATATTCTTACCCTAGACAATGTGGGGGAAGGATCAAAGAAATAATTTCACTTGAAGATGTTTTGACCCTATGAGGTACTAGCCTTAGGGATGGCAAGGCAAGTTTTGATCATGGAGCTAGGGCTTGGCTTTTCTCCCAACTCCACCGTCGAAATGGCCTCAAAATAAGAAAGGCCAGCACAGGAGACCCTAGGAGATCGAATTTTTTTTATGGCTAGCATGTTAGGAAATTGATGCCCTAGGTACCCAAACTTTGCTAGACCTGGAAGGAGGTAAAATAATATGAGTTTTAGTGACCACCCTTAGTAGATCAGTGCCTTAATGTTTGGGAGAATGAAGTCTATGATGAGTATGCATAGGATTTCTTGGTTCCCAATCAAGGAGGCCTCAGGATCACTTCACTTGCCTTCTAGGTCAAGAAGAAGCAGCCTTGTAGCTTTTATACTTCGATGTGCAAAAGGAATGGCTTATCAAGGTCAAATTCTTTGATAGAATTACCCCTAGGAGATTTTGCTCATATTACATGGCACATACATTGAGAGATGCTATAATAGAGACATATTCCACAATTTTAAGCAGTAAATGCATGCAGCAATTAGCCCTAGAACATTCCAGTCCAACGTATATGAAAAAAGTAAACAAAAATAACATCAAAAAGCATGTACTTACATGTAACAGTGTATATCCAACCATTCACTATTGACAAGGGAGAAGCTCCAAGAGAAGATTACCAATATCCACACATCAAAATTGATCTATAAAGCTCCAATTCATCCACTAAGAAAAAGTGCAAAATTCTCAAGAGAAAGAAGAGATCCAATCCAAACTAATGATGAGAAATGAACTCATCGTAGGAGTTCAAATTAGCCTCCTTGGCCTATGTAAGCCCCAAAAATAAAATAATGTTCTAATAATTTATCTTTTGGTTACAAACCCACCAAACTAGCTCATAAATGAAAAGGTAAGCCTCTCAAGAGGTCAAATAATAATCTATGCATGTCGTAGGGCAATCTGAGAGGCCTGATGAGATCCATGGGTGCCACAATGAGGAGTAGGACCCTCAAAAGCGATGGACAAGGGTTTTGCCCCTTGTAATAACCTGTGGTGCTCCAAATCAAGGTTACTTGGGAGCAAGAGCGAAAATGGGGAGCGGAATCGAAATATTCAGGATCTCCCAGTTTGGGAGCGAATCCCGAAGCGTTTTTTATATAATATATATATATATATATATATATATATAGATATAATATTTTGATGCATATATGTCAACAAAAACATGTAGAATGATGAATTAGATATAAAAAACATAGATTGAATCATATAATAACAATCATCTAGAAGTTATAATCTTCATCAACCACATCCACAAGTTAGTAACATACAACATATTGAGTCTCATGAATTATGACTCATTAATCTTAAAGTTTCAAGCTTTCAAAATTCAAAATATAATATTTATCATCATTGATCACCAAAGTTGTACTTCTAAGCTAAGTGCAACCATTACAACAAATAATATCTAACTTGAAATGAAATGTTATAAAATGAAATGAAATGAAAAAACTTTCAACTTTCACGAAGCATCATATTCATAATTCATTACCAATGAGTTATAATTGCCAACTTCAAAGTTCAAACTTAAATTATCATATATTGTTTACAAAAAATATCATAATAAATATGAAAGAGTCAACAATTATAAAAACTACTAGAAACTAGAAAAGACAAGTAAATCTATCATCTACATCTTCCTCTTGCCACCACGAATAATGTCTAAATTTTGAGCAGGTCGTGATGGTCTTCTAGGAGTCTCCTCCTGCATAGTCCCATGACCAGAACCAAATGGTGCATGCCCTCCACGTGAGGATGTACATGGAGACGGCAACAACGAAGGAGCAAGACTTGGAACTCGAGCACTGCTAATGGATGGTGGAGGTGGCATGGTTGTTGCTTCATCTTCCTCTCTCATAAGTTCTGCTTCCAGTTCTTCAAGATGTATAGTGCCATCCTCCAAATTATCGTCCTCTGGGTGGTTGTCCCAAATTTTATATGTTGGATCCTCATAAGCCCGATCACAGTAATGACTCAACAACCTCAAGTTGTAGTGCACATAAACCAAGCTTTCTACTCGGTTTTAATTGAGTCTGTTTCTTCTCACATTATGTATGAAGTTGTAGGTGCTCCAACACCTCTCTGTAGAAGAAGTATTTACAACCTGTGAGAGAACTTTTTTTGCCAATTTTGGCAAAAGTCCCATGCCGCCATATGCTTCCCACCATGTGAGAGCATCAAATCTGTCTCTATCTTCCATTGCATGCAAAGAACCAAACAAACCAGTGCAACTGAAGTATCTGCCTAATTCAAGATGCAGATTAGCACATTCCTCCCTGTCAGGTACCAACTTGTCTAATGCTTCCATATATCCTGTAGCTACCTCTGGATCCATATGGGGTTTGACCCTAACCCCACCCCCAGGTGCAGGTTGCACATTCCTCCCTGTCAGGTACCAACTTGTCTAATGCTTCCATATATCCTGTAGCTACCTCTGGATCCATATGGGGTTTGACCCTAACCCCACCCCCAGGTGCAGGTTGGCCCAACCAAGTTGGAGAGTAGTATTTTGGCGTAAGGATATACGCCAAGGCATGTAGTGGAACATTAAGTTTATTCCACCGTGTACACACACAATTGTGAATCAGTGTATACAAGTTGGGATCATCTTTTTGAACAACATCTTTTATTTGCCCCAACATGGTATCCATCTACTCATACACCTCCCCAATCACTGGCTTATTTGTATCTACACAACGAATCATGTGATAAATGTGCTTGGTGAATTCCAATACTTGCCTCACACGTGCCCAAAACTGACCATCAAGAGCAGTCTCCTCCACCTGTTGAAAACCTTTCCTATCAGCTGCATTTGTAGCCCTTTCCTTTAATATCTTCCAGTGTGGACTTGATACCATGCTAGCCAATGACTCTCTTACCTTCAAAAGGCACCTGAAGGTGAGGTAATAGCTAGCAAATCTAGTCTTCGCAATCTTCAGCAGCTCCAATCTTGAGTGACTACAAAAAATCCCATGGGTATTGCTATGATTTGTAATAAATTTTATCATTTTTTTGACTCTCTTGTACAAATCACCAATCCATTTGTATTGTTGGTTTTTTTTCTTAATAATATCATGCATCAAAAGGTTAATTGTGTGAACCAAACACCCAGACCAAAATATGTTGGGGTATTTATCCTTAATAATTGCTCCCGCTACCTTACAATTAGCAGCGTTATCAGTGATGACTTGGATGAAATTGTATGGCCCAATACGGTCAATTGTTTCAAGTAGTGGTTCTGCAATGTTTTTGTCGGTATTGAACTTGTTTGAGTAATCATATGCTGAAAGAAAGATGGCACCACTAATAGACACTGCAAGAACACTTATCAATGGCTTGCCTTTTACATTTGTCCATCCATCAGATACAATGGACACCCCATGCTCAGTCCATGAATTTGTCATTCTACTCAAAGAATGTGATATTTTTGCTTTTTCATGATCAAGTCCAACAGTTTTAGCCTTGTCATACCCAGGGCTCTTGTATCCTTTAGGGCCATCATTTATGGCAGAAACCATTTCATGCCAATAAGGTGATCAAAGAACATTGAATGGTATCCCACATGCATAGAGAAACCGGTAAACTTTTGAATCCACATCATTCCTACACCCTTCATCGAGGAAATCTGATATGGTTCTATGCCTTAAAGAGATGTTTGGTGACCTTGTGCCTCCATATCCAATGCCATAGGAGGATGTTGAAGGAGTTCTTTATGCATGTGATTGTGAGCTTGGTTCACAGAAACCCTTTGATCTTTTAGATTTGTATTGAGCTTCCTCCTCTTCCCTTGTGTATTTGGCTCTCTCTGCTGCTGACACACCTGTAAAAGTTTTGATTCCTATTTGTTTATCTCCATCCCATGGCCTTTTCCCGCGGAGATGCTTTATGGAACGGGTGTATGAACCTGTGTAATTATTGTTGCAATGGGGCAGTGAAATTTAGTGGTTCCACCCCCTTTCCCTACTTCAGGCCTAGTAACATATTTCCACAATGGGGTCAGGCCTTGTTTAGTTTTTTGAGCTGAATCATGTTCACTCACCTCCAGCTCCTCCTCACCAAGCTACTCCTCTTCGGGGTTTTCATCAAATCCACTATAACCGACTTCTTCATCCCCTTCTTCTTCATGTTCATCCCTCCTTTTTCTACTCCCCAACACCATAATAACCAAGAAGAAGAAAATGACAAGAAATATAACCATGATGTTTGAAATTTGAAGATTTGAATCTGCAAAAAAATTGAATGGGAATGGGAATAGAGAAAAAAATATATTTATTTATTTAGCAATGAACATAAAAAAAAAATTGCTAGATTAGAGTGTAGATCCTAGCTCTTTGGCCTCCAATCTCCCCTTGCAAGCTCTTCAAACTTCTCTCGCTTCAAATTCTCTCTTGCTCTCTCTCACTCTCTCACACTTAGAAATAAAATGAATAATGAGAGGGAGATGGTTTATTTATTCCCCCCTGCCCTACCCTCCATCCATTTTTTCCCTCCCATCCCCTTCCCTTTCTCCACGTCATCGTCGCCTCTCCCACACTGCGCAGGCGTCGCTCACCGCCGAATGGAAGCGATTTTTCCAACCCGAGAGCGGTTGGGAGCGATCGCTCCCTGACTGCTCCCGGAGTAACGTCCCTAAGTCGAATTGGAAAAAAACAGGAAGCGATTTTTTTTGTTAGGGAGCGCGCCCCCGAAATCACTCCCTATTCGGGAATGATTTTGGGAGTGCACTCCTAACTCGCTCTCGTCCAGAGCATGGATTGGGAGCGGGATCGAGGGGTGGAGCGCTCCCCCGCAACCTTACTCCAAATGACATGTGGGGGGACCCAAGTGTCCTCATGGGTCTCCAAACAAATCGAAGATGCCCATAGATCGCCTACAAGGGCTAGGATGATGGTGTAGGTGATGCCACATCATTGTGCAAGCCCTGGATCATCTGCCAAGTGTATGGTGCAACTCTGGGGCCAACTGGACATGATGGATCAGGTGCATCTTCCTCGTCCAATAAGTGAACCACAAGCAATCTTTGAATGTCTGTGGAGATCCATGTAGTGTTATCTGCTGTTGTGGAGGCCCATGGTTCTCAACACACACCCTACATGCACTAATGTAGCCCTCTGGAGGATTAGGACCCCATATAGAGAGATCAAACCCAAGATGGAGATGATCTGCAATCCTACATAAGATCCAATGCGTCCCCTAGCCTTCCAGTACAACAACTCATTAGAAAAATTGAGTAAATGAGCTTACCAATCATGGACCCATGGGACTAGAATCCAAGGTTAATATCCAAAAGGGGTCTAGGGGATAGAAGCACAGACCTAGCCCATTCTTTCCTCCGAATCCCCCCATTAATCTATGCCCATAAGTGTCCATGATAAGCAAGCTACAATACTTAACTACCAAATGACAAGGCATACCTTTAGGTTCGAGAGGCCCACCTTCAAACATACGATCATGGCAGATGGACAAGGGACCACATGGCTAGATCAGGTGGCGGAGAAATGGCATAATGAGCTAGCTGGTGGCTACAAGGGGTTGTTGGCTGCCGGCTGAGGACCATCTTGGAGAAAAAGATTCTCCTAGGGGTATCACCCACAAAATGATGGGTAACTTCTGGCTCCAACTGGGACATGATCCCTCGAAGAAGTGGGCGAAGCTACTCGAACGGGAGGTCACGAGAACTCCAACAATCTCTTCGTTACCATAGACCTGTCACCTGCACATGTGATAGATGAAAAACACGGGGCAACGTGCTTTCATGGCGTCTCATGATTGCACATGCTATATGTTAGGCCATAAAATTAACAGAAAAATAAAATATACAAATTTTAATTTAGATGCATGTAATCTACCATGAGAAATATCATATGATATTATTTCTAATGAAAAATCTGTTGTCGCGCGGATTGACACGACAACGCTCAGACCGGGGGCTGTCACTCTGATCCCCGATCCCTCCGTTTAAGCCTGTCTCCCGTGGCTAAGGGGGGTAGTCCCTGTAAGATGATCAGACCAACTGTCGACCAGTTGGTTGGGAGACACGAGACACGATTAAAATAAGCACTAAAATGATTTGATTAATTGAGCAGACCAGTGCCTTATAAGATTGTTATTAAAATGATTACTCGTTAAATGATATAGAAATATAAGCCGTGAACAGCAACCATTTGACATCAAAAAAGGCATCAGCTAAATCACATGACCAAAACAATATCCGGCAACTGAAAATTTTGAAAGATGAATGCTTAAACCACCACGAATCATAAACCATTAACCAGATATCAACTTCGCATCTCGACTTGAAAATTCAGATCTCAGCATGAAAGACAATTCCCGAAAAATAACTGGATCTGACAAAGAAAAATTTCCGCAAAATTTTTTATATTTTTTCAAATTTTTTAAATCTTTTTTAAATTTTTTTTTTTTTTTTTTCTAAATTTTTTTAATTTTTTATTTTTCAATTTTATAAAAATGAAAATTAAAAATCTAAAAATTTAAAATTTAAAACCTATTCTAAAACTAAATCTAAACTAAAATTAAAATCTAAAACGCTTAACAAAAAATTAAATAAAATTTTTTATTTCCCTTTTTATTTTAAAACCAAATCAAAAAAATCTAATTTAAAATCTAAAACCTAACTAAGCTCTAAAAAAGAAAAATTTACAAATAAATCTTTTTATTTTTATTTTTCATTTTTTATATTATAAAAATCCTAAAAAGAAAAAAATGCAAAACTAAACTCTAAAATCTAACTAATATCTAAAATAATGAAAATCTAAAAAAACTAAATATTAAAGTCTCTAACTAAAATCTAAAATAATTAAAAGCTAAAAGACAACCTTACTCTAAACTCTACAGATCTAGCATAAATCTAAGAAACCAAAGTCTAAACGAATTTGAATCATAACAACTACAAACTATACACGAAATTTAAATCTAAATAAAAGCATAATCATAAAAATAAAAAAAAATGAAAATCGTGACTGTCCTAGCGTGAACACTGAGCCGTCAACACTAAAGCTAACCCAAACGTAACTAGACCCAAACCGCTAAACGATATCAAGAAGCAAAGCATATAAAATGACCCACCGACTGTAATCGATATACTATGAAATCTGGTGGAGAAATCATAACCCTGGACAGAGGCTTAACCCTGTAAACAAATCGAAAAACGAAAAGGAGTAACGTAACCACGCAAATGCATTTCAGAAATACGATACCTGTGGCGGATATCTGTACATAAACCCCAAACACTGGAACGATGACACCTGATACGGCAAATTACGTGGAACAATTGGATAAACCAGCGGATTTTGAAAACGACTTGCTACGGCTTGATAAATCGTATCCCCGGATGATTGGAGTGATGGAATGGGCACGTTTCAGCAATGTTTTTTTTTTTTTTTTATGGCGTTAATCCAGTGCAATGGCAGTGATTTGAAATTTGAAACCCTTGCAGTCTCCCACAAGTAACGCGGAACAATTGATACACAGTTGACGGTGGAGGGACAGTCGTCCCTAAATTGCATTTGTTCCCCACGCTGTTCCAGAACTTTTCATTTCTTTCACTGCAAGTTGGATCAGTGCTGGGTATTTTCCTGTGGCTTGGATCTGAGACTGAAATCTGAAGTTAGCCAGCCCACGTGAAATTAGTAGCTGGAATGGTGTTAACTGAGATCGAATCTGAGCCAGTTCTGGGCACGGCAGCAGGGCATGGGAGCCACGGCGAAATCTGATTTACCTGCCAAAAATAATTTCGAAATTTTCATGCGATAAAATGAAACCTAATAACCCTAAACCCTAAAAAAAACTGCATAAAGCAAAAATTAAAACCCTAGATCAGCTAATTAATTTACAGATTTGGCCCCTTAACAGCCAGATTCAGCAATAAGAACAGGAAAATTTTAAAGAAAAGAAATTTCAGATTTGTCACTATGAAAAAACTTCAGAAATTCTCTCATGCAGATCAGAAAAATAAAACCGAATGATAGACCCAGGATCAAATCCACTGGGCTCAGCAGAAAATGCTTGTGGGAGTTGGCTGGTTCAGCCGAGGACTTCCCCTAACGCCCACCAAATCTTCTTCAGCAAGGGTTTTTCTGCACAGCTCAGAAACAACCATCAGTAAAGAGGGCAAGAATGCTGCTAGATCTCAGGAAGTAATGGAGATACCTGCCATTACTTCAGAAACCCTAACAGCACCCAAACCCTAGCAAGTGAGCAAGATACCTGTACCCACAATACTCTACAAAAACTATTATTAACAGCTGAAAATAACATATGCAGAAAATTAAAACAATCTCACAGCATTTCAAGAGAGTAACACCAGCAAGATATGGACCCCAAAGTCTTCTTTATTAACCAGAAACAAATTTACGAGAGAGCTTCTTCAGTCTTTGACTCACAGATCGAATGATCTGAAATGACCCCTAGCACCCTATTTAAAGGAAATGATCCCAACGGCTAGTTCGAGGGATCCACGTAGAAATGATCTCGACCGTTGATGAGGATCAAGACATCTCTTGATCTCATCCGTCGATTTATTCACTTAATTTTTTATTATTATTTTTTAAATTTTTTAAATTTTTTAAATTTTTTATTATTTTTATTCATTTTTTAATTTTTTAATTCATTTTAAAATGGATCACTGAACTAAGCCTTCGGAAACATCACCTAGGACCTAGGACTTAGGACTCATGAGGGGTTTCAAAACATTTTTCGACCCTCAAGACACATTTCATGATGACTTTTACAAATTTACATCTTAAGGGGGAAAACCCCTTTAATACAGACCCTCACAAATCACCCAGCTCTGCGACACAACGATAATCTAGCAGATCAACACACTAGGATTCTCCTAAAGTTCTAATGACAAAATGCATCCCGGCTTTGGGGTCAGGTTTGAAGGAAAACTCTGCCGATCCATGGATCGGTGAGACGAAAAACCTTCCGGGACATAGATTATCATAGAAAGTTAGGTCCGCCTAGGCAATTTTACATACATGACTCTGATCTGCTTAGATTATTTACAATTCATACATGCAGACTGGGTTTACAATCAAAATGATCAAGTTGCTGATGACGGCAGGACGGCACGGACATGCTGATCAGGTGCTGCTCCTTTCTGTCAAGAAAAATGGGGTGCACTGCATGGGTAGTTGACCAGTAGAGGTCAACATCTGGCTCTACTTGGGGACACGTTGCTGCTTGCAGGAATGTGAGAATCCAGAATCTGCATCCATACAACACAAAAAATAAGTAGCGTCCATCCAAAAATCAGCATATACGTTAAGCACAATAAAGATAAAAGCTCTTCATTTATTAACTATCTAAAGCAGAAACGAAAATGCGGAAAAAACAAGGAGTAGGGTTAGAAATACGATACAAAGGATGCCCTACGGCATCAGATGTGTTCAATATAGTGCATACTGAGCATTTGCCTGCTTTCAGGCAAATCTGTCGGCTGCTTGTCGGATGTGCCATGTCCAATTTTGCATATGGTAGGACTCTTTCCTATCCGAAAATCAAGCTGCTCGCGGCCGTCTGATGAGTCAAATCTTCTTCTTATTTTCTTTCTCTTGCGCTTTTTCTTTCTGGCTGGTTGAATTGCTGATGACCTGGTACTTTCTGTTTCAAAGCTATCAGATGAAGTATGTAAGATATGCGTGCTATGTCTTTCTTCATCTTGCATCTGATCTTTATCATTCTTAAGTCTGTCTGGATCACCCTCAATCAACCATCTTTCAATCGAATCAACAACCTCCCAATAATAAGATGAATCCTGGTGCAGCAAATGAGAAGACTCCTGATTTGTTGCTGTTTGCTGGTTTCTCTTATCCTCTGCCAGTTGCTGAAACCTTTGAACTTGTATTTTAATGGCATCCATCTGACTAGAGTGTTCAACCTTTATAGCACTGATTTGTCTGGCATGGTGCTCCTGCATGTCTTTTATTACTTTAACATTCTTTTCCTTTATGTCCATCAAGCAATGCTGCATAAAATTTATTTCTTCTTTATGATTCGCTTGCATGTCAGCCACTTGATTATTATGATTGAACGTCATGATAGTAATTTCCTCATCCATAGTTAATAACTTGTTTTGCATAGAGTCAATTTCCTTATCATGATCAGCTTTCATGGTCACCATATTTTCCTCTAAGACCGACAACCTGCTTTGCATGATTCTAATTTCTGTTTCATAATTAGTTTTTATGGCCTCAATTTCTTTAGCATGGTGACTTTGCGTGACCTCAATCTCCCTGTTACGTTTTTCCAGATGGGTGCATAAAGTTCTCACATCATTGACATAATTAGTTTGATTGCTTTCCATATTTTTCACCAGCATCATTAAATCTTGTATTATTTGCTTTTGCTCTTCCCTTTCATTGTCATTTGTCCCTGATTTTTCACTATCATGAACTGCAATATTTCCGGTGGATGACACATTCTGACATGATGAATCGTCTTGGGATCTTTCAGCTGGACCTCTTATTAAATTACTTTCATTCTGCTGCACAATTTTAGAGGCAGAAGGCAAGCTGTTTGGATAACCATATTTATCTTTAAAAGCATCAATAATGTCTTCTAAAGAAGTGAAAGATTCCTTAGGAAAACTGTTAAACCAATTCAAAGCATCATCTTCTAAAGAAAGGACAAATAGACGCATTTTGATATCTTCATGATTAAATTGAGGGGATCTGCAATATATGATCATGATGCGATCAAACAAGCCTAGATGCCTTCTAACAGCGATTGGATCACCACCTGAAAAAATAGGTAATTTAGAAATGGCCTCTTCTGGAAAATCATGGAGATGGTGAATAAAACGACATTGTTTAAATGAATAATCCATGATAAATAATAAGGGATCAGATGGATAATAGAACTAGCTCTTTGCTCAAGAAAATCAAAAGATGAAAGAAGTGGAGTCGCCACTTGAACAATGAATCTGATTCTAAGATCCAAAAAGTAACCACAAGCAGATATGAGGAAAGCTTCTTGTCTGGGAAAAATGAGAAAGTGGAGTCGCCACCCAAACAGGAAACAAACCCAAGAGATGCTGCTGATATGGGATGAAAAGATGCCAAAAATATTGAATCTGCCAGCTCAACTGAGAGATGAGAGATGAGAAGATGAATGTCGATGAAACTCCAGGAACAGAAAAACTCTTTCCCCGGCAACGGCGCCAAAAAATGTTGTCGCGCGGATTGACACGACAACGCTCAGACCGGGGGCTGTCACTTTGATCCCCGATCCCTCCGTTTAAGCCTGTCTCCCGTGGCTAAGGGGGTAGTCCCTGTAAGATGATCAGACCAACTGTCGACCAGTTGGTTGGGAGACACGAGACACGATTAAAATAAGCACTAAAATGATTTGATTAATTGAGCAGACCAGTGCCTTATAAGATTGTTATTAAAATGATTACTCGTTAAATGATATAGAAATATAAGCCGTGAACAGCAACCATTTGACATCAAAAAAGGCATCAACTAAATCACATGACCAAAACAATATCCGGCAACTGAAAATTTTGAAAGATGAATGCTTAAACCACCACGAATCATAAACCATTAACCAGATATCAACTTCGCATCTCGACTTGAAAATTCAGATCTCAGCATGAAAGACAATTCCCGAAAAATAACTGGATCTGACAAAGAAAAATTTCCGCAAAATTTTTTATATTTTTTCAAATTTTTTAAATCTTTTTTAAATTTTTTTTTTTTTTTTTTTTTATTTTTTTTATTTTTTTTTTTTCAATTTTATAAAAATGAAAACTAAAAATCTAAAAATTTAAAATTTAAAACCTATTCTAAAACTAAATCTAAACTAAAATTAAAATCTAAAACGCTTAACAAAAAATTAAATAAAATTTTTTATTTCCCTTCTTATTTTAAAACCAAATCAAAAAAATCTAATTTAAAATCTAAAACCTAACTAAGCTCTAAAAAAGAAAAATTTACAAATAAATCTTTTTATTTTTATTTTTCATTTTTTCTATTATAAAAATCAGTGTTGCACACATCGCGATCAGGATTTAATCGGCGCCGGGAAAAAAGCGGAAAAAATCGTTAAAATCGGGAAAAAATCGGAAAAAAGCGGGAAAAAATCGTTTGGCACAAAAATATTCATTTTTTTTTCAATTTTTTTAATATCTAAACCATCTACAACATAAAATAAATACATTGACACATAAATATGATAAAAAAAACTAATATATAAGATGTTTAATATCATTTCTAGCGCTAAAATCACACATAACATTGAATCATGTCCTGAATAGTAAGTCCTGAGTCCCAAGTCCAACTCAGCCTCAAAATATCAACAAAAAATATGATAATGTATCTCATCATGTCATAATGTCATATACAATAAAATGAAAGTCTAATCCTATTGATTTCCTCTGCCCCTCTTGCGAGAAAATGGCACAACTTTCTCTTTCCCTCTAGATGTAGAAGCTGGTGCCTGTGGTGGTGGAAATGGCAGTGGAGTCTGACGTGCTCTAGAAGCTGAAGAACTAGTAGTAGCAGCTACAGGAGGCTGAGGTGGACGGAGACCACGTCCTCTACTGGTGGTAGTGGTAGCCCGGGTAGCCCGGTAGGCAGTGTCACCTCCTCCTCCTGCTCCTCCAACTCCTCCTCCTCCTGCTCCTGCTCCTGCTCCTGCTCCTCCTCCTCCTCCTCCTCCCCCTCCTCCTCCCCCTCATCCTGCACTAACCAATCCTCAGTGGGATCCATGAGAGGCCTCTCGGTCTCAACCCTCCATTCAGCAGTGGTGTCAATCCCATCCAATGAGATGGCTTCCGTATCAGGTGTCTTCTCTAGTTGTTTCACCCACAATCGAAGATTGTAGTAGACATAGACCATGTCATTAAGTCTATGGGACTCCAACCTGTACAAAGTTCATGAAATAATAAATTAATAATTAATAATTAATATTATAAAAAAAATATTGTTTAAAACTTTAATGAATTCAAAAATTTATTTGGAAATTTGCAATATTTTAAATGTTTAAGTGTTAACCTATTGCGCTTCTTGTTGTGTATTTTTTCAAATACACTCCAATTGCGCTCACATCCCGAGGAGCTGCATGTTTGGCCGAGGATGCGTACGGCAAGATTTTGCAAAAGGGGTACTCTGCCACCATACATCTTCCACCATGCGTCTACAACAAAATTACAAATAAAATTTTAAATAAACATAAGAAAAAAATGGAATTTGAAGAAACAATGAAATTTGAAACAAAGTTACAAAGTACATACTACAAACTAAAAAATACCTGGCATTTTAACCGTCCTATCAATGACAGCCATCTCAAAGCCAAATGTGCCACCTGACAACTTATATTGCTCAATTTGTCTAGAGATCTCCATACGTTCTTCTGGAGATCTCACCATCTTCTGGACACAGGTTAATAATCCTTCCACGACCTCAACATCAAAATTAAACCCACATGCATAAGAAAATGCAGGGTTCAGGAAAAGCCCAGCAGCATGAATGGGACGATGGAGTGTGTTGTTCCATCGCTCATCAATGACGTTCCATAGAAGGAGTTGTCTCTGGAACCCATCATCTCCCTTGTCATCATAGTAGGACCGAATGGCTTCTTTGGCCCTGTCCATGGCTTCATACAAATAGCCCATTGCGGGCTTCTCACCATCAACCAACCGAAGAACCTTTACCAAAGGTTCTGTAACAACGCACACCTCCTGCACTCCCGCCCAGAAGTCTTCCTGGTATGAAACTAGTCTGCAGACGGCCTCTCCTTCTGGTTTGCGGCTCATTGACGAAGCACGCCACTCCTCTGAAAGAAACATTCTCTTCAAATCCCACATAGAATTCAAGAGGGATTGAAGAGATATGAAACTCGTCGCAAACCGTGTAATGGCGGGGCGCACCAACTCTTTGTTGTTGGTGCATTTTCTCATCAAGCTAAGCACATATGTGTGATTGTAAATAAATTTTGTGATGCTTTTTGATGAGTCAACAACCTCTTTGACAAAGGGAATTTTCCCAATGTCCTCTAACATCAAATCAATACAATGGGCAGCACAAGGTGTCCAAAATAAAGCAGGATGCCTGTCCATAAGCATTCTACCAGCAGCAACATAATTTGCAGCATTGTCCGTTATGACTTGGACAACATTTTCTGCACCCACCTCCAAAATAAACACATCCAGCAAATCACATAAAGTTCTTGCATCTTTGATTTGATGAGTTGCATCAACAGATTTGATAAACATAGTCCCCTTGGGACAACTAACCAAGAAGTTTATAAGGGTTCTCCCCTTTTGGTCAGTCCAACCATCTGACATAACAGTGCATCCTGTTTGTGCCCATGATGCCCTAAAATCCTCCAATCTTTGGGTGCAGTCACGCTTTTCATCTTGAAGAAGCCGGCCTCTGAAATCATGAAGAGAAGGGAGTTTGTACCCCGGGCCAACACTGGAAATAGCATCAACAGTAGGTTGGAAAAATGGATTATTCCTTATAATGCTGAAAGGAATATCACTCCAGAGGAGAAATTTTGTCATCAACTTGTCAGCTTTTTCTTTTTCAGTTCTTTTTAGCATTGAACCAATAGTTGGTTGTGAACCAGGTGTGGTTCGAGGAACAAAATATGATGATGCAGCTACCGGATTGACTGACGCTGCAGTAGAACCAGTGCCACTTGGCCCACTTCCTTCAGCTGACCTTTTTAGTTGCCTTTTGAGTTCTTCTTTGGCCTCTCTAGTGTGCTCTAATTCTCCCAATGCTCTCATGGCTTTTTGGATAATTTCAGCATTTGTCTTTAGACAGGGCCCCACATCACGTCCAGGGATTTGTGCAAGGTGGAACTTCAACCTGTACACCCCCCCGAATATTTCCTTTCCACACAACTTGCAATACAAGTTTTGTCTATCATTCGGAGTTTTAGGGTCACCATATTCCCAGAAAGGATCCAATTTCCTTGGCATGTTTGTTTTTGAATTTTGAATTTGCAAACCTATGGAAAAATAAGGATTAGGAAATAGGAATTTAGGATTACATAAATGATAATACAAAATTACAAATTACAATTTAGCATTTGCAAAATTACAAGCTAATTATTTCCAAAATCCCAATTTCTAAACCCAAGTTACCCAACCAAATGCCAAAAAACAATGAAAATTCAAAAAAAATAAACAATGTTTAAAAAAAATGAGAAAATAAAAATAAAAAATTGGTTCTCATAGTCATAACAAATTACCCATCCCAAATCAATGAAAAATTTCAAAAAATTCTTTAAAAACAATGAAAACCAAAGTTTTTATAGAAGCAAAACCAAAAAAAATTAATCTACATACCTCTTTTATGGACAAATTGGTGATCTTGGCTTGGATTCCTCTTAAAAACGCTTCGATTCGCTCCCAAATCCGACGGAAACCCTTCAGCTCCTCTCCCTCACCTCTTCTCCTCCTCCTCCGCGCGGCGACAGCACAATGAATTAAAAAAAAATCGAATTTGCCATATAAAACCCCGCTGCCCGCGCCCTCCACGATTTTTTCACTAAAAATCGCGATTTTTTCGAAAAAATCGCGATATTTTCAAAAACTCGCGATTTTTTCGATAAAAATCGTTATAAAAAAAAGTGGCGATTTTTACGCATAAAAATCGCGATTTGATCGGGTAAATGAAAAAATCGCGCTTTTCCGATAAAATCGCGATTTTAACAACACTGATAAAAATCCTAAAAAGAAAAAAATGCAAAACTAAACTCTAAAATCTAACTAATATCTAAAATAATGAAAATCTAAAAAAACTAAATATTAAAGTCTCTAACTAAAATCTAAAATAATTAAAAGCTAAAAGACAACCTTACTCTAAACTCTACAGATCTAGCATAAATCTAAGAAACCAAAGTCTAAATGAATTTGAATCATAACAACTACAAACTATACACGAAATTTAAATCTAAATAAAAGCATAATCATAAAAATAAAAAAAAATGAAAATCGTGACTGTCCTAGCGTGAACACTGAGCCGTCAACACTAAAGCTAACCCAAACGTAACTAGACCCAAACCGCTGAACGATATCAAGACGCAAAGCATATAAAATGACCCACCGACTGTAATCGATATACTATGAAATCTGGTGGAGAAATCATAACCCTGGACAGAGGCTTAACCTTGTAAACAAATCGAAAAACGAAAAGGAGTAACGTAACCACGCAAATGCATTTCAGAAATACGATACCTGTGGCGGATATCTGTACATAAACCCCAAACACTGGAACGATGACACCTGATACGGAAAATTACGTGGAACAATTGGATAAACCAGCGGATTTTGAAAACGACTTGCTACGGCTTGATAAATCGTATCCCCGGATGATTGGAGTGATGGAATGGGCACGTTTCAGCAATGTTTTTTTTTTTTTTTTTTTTTTTTTTTTTATGGCGTTAATCCAGTGCAATGGCAGTGATTTGAAATTTGAAACCCTTGCAGTCTCCCACAAGTAACGCGGAACAATTGATACACAGTTGACGGTGGAGGGACAGTCGTCCCTAAATTGCATTTGTTCCCCACGCTATTCCAGAACTTTTCACTTCTTTCACTGCAAGTTGGATCAGTGCTGGGTATTTTCCTGTGGCTTGGATCTGAGACTGAAATCTGAAGTTAGCCAGCCCACGTGAAATTAGTAACTGGAATGGTGTTAACTGAGATCGAATCTGAGCCAGTTCTGGGCACGGCAGCAGGGCATGGGAGCCACGGCGAAATCTGATTTACCTGCCAAAAATAATTTCGAAATTTTCATGCGATAAAATGAAACCTAATAACCCTAAACCCTAAAAAAAACTGCATAAAGCAAAAATTAAAACCCTAGATCAGCTAATTAATTTACAGATTTGGCCCCTTAACAGCCAGATTCAGCAATAAGAACAGGAAAATTTTAAAGAAAAGAAATTTCAGATTTGTCACTGTGAAAAAACTTCAGAAATTCTCTCATGCAGTTTAGAAAAATAAAACCGAATGATAGACCCAGGATCAAATCCACTGGGCTCAGCAGAAAATGCTTGTGGGAGTTGGCTGGTTCAGCCAAGGACTTCCCTTAACGCCCACCAAATCTTCTTCAGCAAGGGTTTTTCTGCACAGCTCAGAAACAACCATCAGTAAAGAGGGCAAGAATGCTGCTAGATCTCAGGAAGTAATGGAGATACCTGCCATTACTTCAGAAACCCTAACAGCACCCAAACCCTAGCAAGTGAGCAAGATACTTGTACCCACAATACTCTACAAAAGCTATTATTAACAGCTGAAAATAACATATGCAGAAAATTAAAACAATCTCACAGCATTTCAAGAGAGTAACACCAGCAAGATATGGACCCCAAAGTCTTCTTTATTAACCAGAAACAAATTTACGAGAGAGCTTCTTCAGTCTTTGACTCACAGATCGAATGATCTGAAATGACCCCTAGCACCCTATTTAAAGGAAATGATCCCAACAGCTAGTTCGAGTGATCCACGTAGAAATGATCTCGACCGTTGATGAGGATCAAGACATCTCTTGATCTCATCCGTCGATTTATTCACTTAATTTTTTATTATTATTTTTTAAATTTTTTAAATTTTTTAAATTTTTTATTATTTTTATTCATTTTTTAATTTTTTTAATTCATTTTAAAATGGATCACTGAACTAAGCCTTCGGAAACATCACCTAGGACCTAGGACTTAGGACTCATGAGGGGTTTCAAAACATTTTTTCGACCCTCAAGACACATTTCATGATGACTTTTACAAATTTACATCTTAATGGGGAAAACCCCTTTAATACAGACCCTCACAAATCACCCAGCTCTGCGACACAACGATAATCTAGCAGATCAACACACTAGGATTCTCCTAAAGTTCTAATGACAAAATGCATCCCGGCTTTGAGGTCAGGTTTGAAGGAAAACTCTGCCGATCCATGGATCGATGAGACGAAAAACCTTCCGGGACATAGATTATCATAGAAAGTTAGGTCCGCCTAGGCAATTTTACATACATGACTCTGATCTGCTTAGATTATTTACAATTCATACATGCAGACTGGGTTTACAATCAAAATGATCAAGTTGCTGATGACGGCAGGACGGCACGGACATGCTGATCAGGTGCTGCTCCTTTCTGTCAAGAAAAATGGGGTGCACTGCATGGGTAGTTGACCAGTAGAGGTCAACAAAATCAAAATGCACTGCACCCTACTCTACCATGCATATGATACAATGTCAAGTGTTAGGTATAATGATAGACCCAATGCAACCAACATGTCATTTGATCAATACAAGAACGCATGCTTCCATGATTATTTTTGCAATGGACTCGACAACATAAATGGGAATAATGATGTGAGGAGTTACGGGGGTGGGAGGTGGGAAAGCAAGAGACCCATATTATAAAGAAAGGAACCCTAGAAGAAGGGAAAGACATCAACGGAGAAGATTGAATTTGCTCTTCTAACCAGAAGATAGAAATGAATCTTTGATGAAGAACTATCTCAGGCCTATCACCCTCTAGGTAAGAAGGATTGAATGTCCCAAACATATTTAGGATGATATTATTTGGGTCATTGGGAAAACAGGAAATGGACTCATCATTGTATTTGGGGAAAAACCATGATTCCAGGTTCTTCATAGGGGAAAGCAGCGCTTCATCAAGACTAGGGGAATGAACATCATCACAAACCTCTATTTCCAGGGCAAGGGAGGAACGCTCAAATATGAATAAAAACCCTTTATTAGGGGCATGGCCTAAGGACGCATCTTCCTCAATTTCTTCTGTATTAGAGTCATCGGAATTCCCCAAAATTTTGGAAGGCTCTTCTTTGATTTGAATCATCTTGGAACATAAAGAAGAGACCTCTCCAATCACTAGGAAGGGATTTATAAGGGCCCACATTGTTATTCAGAAGGGGTGGAGCATTTTCTTCTTCTTTGATCTCATTCTTATGGACTTGAGAAACCATGGGGTCTTAATTTCTATAATCATACCCGATTCCCCAATCAACAACCCCAAAATCACTTGTAGATTCTTTTTTTATTCGATTGTCATGATCTTCCTCAAAATCCTCCCATTCTTCACTATATATTTGGTGTTGGTTAGGATGCCATTCATTCTCTTCTTTAGATAGGGAGAAAAATTCCTCCTTCATCCATCCCAGAAGAATGATCTCCAAGGTATTTACTACATGATTTTAATAAAATGTCTCAAGAAGAAGGTCATCAATAGGACTCTCTTTATATTCACTCTTCGTGTTACAGAACCTTTCTGATTGCTCACAGTAGTGAGAGAAAATCTCTTAGGAGTTATATGTGGCCATCAATTCCCTGCAAGGCTTTTCGTATTCCATCATTCATTCTTGCAATTTTTGAGGGCTCTCATTGTTGAGATCTGCCTCATTATCCTTAGAGTACATGCTTTCCAATTCACGAGTCTCTCCTTTGGCACCATCATTAAAGTATGCATCCATAAGAGGCTCTTCCTCAAGCATAACACCATATTCAATAACATCCTCCTCTCGGAGGGCCATATCTAACATTTGGGATATGTCTTTATGAGATTGGAAACCCGACCCTTCATGCAGCAAGAAGTGCGTAGTCAACATTGGAAGAGAAGGAATGCTTTTAGGTTTACATGACTCAAGCCAATCAGTACTTGGAGCAATGGATAGGACAAACAATTCCATTTGATCACAAGGTTGAGTTATATTTTGCTTTCAAAGATAACTTATGAACCTTACCACGTGGTTGGTTGCGGAATGTGGATCCCCATCAAACATTGGCATATTCTTCATGGATTTTGATGACGGATATCTTGGGGTCCCTGTCATATCTATGGCGTGAATATACTTGGTCAACATGTTGCTAGGTCCTTAATGACTGATCTAAATTGGGGCAGATTAGTAATGCTATGCTAATTCCCCTCATCAGAATATAAAAATGTGCTTGAGGTTGTACTCGAAAATAGCAAGTAAAAACATTAATTTTATGTGTTTTTGCTTAAGATAGTTTCATGAAGAAAAACTTAAAACATAAAACCAAAACACTAAATGGAAGCATGCATCAAACAATAATACACCAGCCATTGATAAAGGAGTTCACCCCTCCTAGGCTACATCTCCTTGGATCAACTCTAAAGGCATGACCCCTTCTCATTATGCTCAAAATTCTTCAGATAAAGAGTACATAAATGTGCTGAAAAAAAGAGTGGCTTGTTTCCCCTTCAAGGAAACATTCTTTTGCAAAGAATTCTCACTCTAAACATATGACAACCTACAGTTAGTCATGAAACAATCAACAAGCTAAGGGCTCTCAAATCAAGACCCCATACTCCAACTTCCAAGAGCATAAACAAGTACAACAATCCACTTGAAGTACTTAAACAAGTCTCTTTCTCCATACACATATAGAGAAAAGAAGAAATACAGCTACAACATTGTTGTAATGGTTGTTGCAGGAACACATATGGAGGCTGGAATACCCCTACAAGATCATCTCCATCTTGGAACTCCTACATAAACTGAATGAACACTCTGGCTGACCAGGGTACCCATAGGCTTCACTTTACAAAAATCCTATCCAAAAGTGCTCCTTTGATCCTGTAACTCGTTCCAATCAATTTAGAATGCCCAAAAATGGCTATCTAGCCTCTTTTAGCATCCAATTTGGTCGAAAATTGCCTTAGTTATGACTTATGCCAGTCTCCCCATAATTTCCTCCTCCAAATTTGGCTTACTCCCAATTAAATTCATTATCCGCAGTCTAAACTAGCAGTTCTGCTGCAAACAGTGGTTCCGCCATCAACCCCACCAATCTCGCGGTTAAGGGCCGAGTGGTCACACATGCGGTTAGCTCTGGCGGTTACAGCGATGGTCCCACAGTTTGTCGGATATCGCAATCGGCGTGCCAAGGGTAACAGCATTACACATGACTTACTTGTAAAACATGCGATCTGGCAATAAAGCGGACCTGCTGGGTTTTAAACTGCAACTTTGGACAGATATCACGTTCGGAACATCCCATCGCAATTCGGCGGAGACCCTTACTTCAGGCACTCTATGGACATGCTAGGTTATTAAATACAACATATAAAAATCCCGCATCCATGGTCTCATCGCAATTGGCGAAGTTCAGCGGGCCGAAGGTCTTGTTAACACGACGGACATTGCGATTGCGATACTGGCAGACCCAACGGGAGTTTTCCACCAGCATTTATAAACACTTCGCGTCCGGGTAATTTTATCGCATCGTAACCTGGTTCCTTCTGGGGGTCAATTCTTGTCACTGATGTGATTGCGATATGCGATCGCATCGCACTCCATAAACTGTCGGGGCTGGGGCCGATTCTTCATACTTGTCCACCTTTCGCCAATATGCAATTGCAATCCATCGCAATTCGCAACTTCAGCCAATGTTGCATCGCATCCCTTCCCTTGCCGGGGCCAATTCTGTAATGCGATCTGCCTTTCGACTGCGATTGCCGATATGCGAGGGCCAATGGCAGAGTGACACTTGGCGCCTCCCGATTGGCTAGGACCCTTTCCATGTCATCTAATCCTGCCATGTCATCAAGTCAACCCTGAACTTTGACCGACTCTAACTTCTGCATACGAGCTCGGATTTGAGTGTCGTTCGCACCATTGGATTCAAAATGATGAGCTCTTCAATCTGAAGCTGAACTTATCAAAATTCTGACACTTTGAAATTTTAACAAATTTTGAGCTCCTGATCACAAATTCTTGCTTCACCCTACAAGCATTGATTTTTAAGTTCAATGAAGAACTAGGGCTTCATTCTTCCAATGGAGTTGCCAATAAAGATATGTCAATATGTTGTATGGGGAACAAAACACATGTTTCGTGTCCGCAGCAGCGGAGCCAGAATGTTACCACTCAAACTAGCAGGGGACCTAAGGGGGATCCCTAAAGGGAAAATGCTAGGCCAAGGGCAACAAATGGAGACTTAGCCCACTGTCACCTCAGCTAAGGCTCCCTTCTATTTACAGACTTTCACCAATGGGAGGAGACCCAGTATGTATGGAGTCACCAATGAAGGATAAGTCAATGGATATAAGTGACCCAAACGAACCCTTTCCCAGAGGAGTTGAAAGGATGGAACTTGCTTGCTTTCTAAGCAAGGTACTATGTATTCTAGGGAAAGGAAGAGAGGATTTGAGGGTTAGGTTTATGGGATAAGACTTGTGAAAGAGTTCCCCAATCCCTAAAATCCTTGTTAGAATTGGTATCCCGGATGGTTCTTGAAGAATGATCTTTCAAAGGAGTGGGACCACATGAGGCCAAGTGGACCCGGTCTAGGGTATGAGGAAAGTATGTAGCAACCAATGATATTCTTACCCTAGACAAGGTGGGGGAAAGGATCAAAGAAATAATTTCACTTGAAGATGTTTTGACCCTATGAGGTACTAGCCTTGGGGATGGCAGGGCAAGTTTTGATCTCGAAGCTAGGGCTTGGCTTTTCTCCCAACTCCACCGTCGGAATGGCTTCAAAATTGGAGGAGAGCTAGAGGAAAGGCTAGTGCAAGAGACCCTAGGAGATCGAATTTTTTTTATGGCTAGCTTGTCAGGAAATTGATGCCCTAGGTACCCCAACTTGGCTAGACCTAGAAGGAGGTGAAAGAATATGAGTTTTAGTTACCACCCTTGTTAGATCAGAGTCTTAAGATTTGGGAGAATGTAGTCTATGATGAATATGAGTAGGATTTCTTGGTTCCCAGTCAAGGAGGCCTCAAGATCACTTCACTTGCCTTCTAGGTCAAGAAGAAGCAACCTTGCAGCTTTTATACTTCGATGTGCAAAAGGAATGGCTTATCAAGGTCAAATTCTTTGATAGAATTACCCCTAAGAGAATTCGCTCATACTACATAGCCCATACATTGAGAGATGCTATAATATGTTGAAGTTTCTAAGTTTACTTAGTTAGAAACCCTCCATGCACTTTATCTGATTTATTCCTACCTACTTGTTATCTTACTTAACAAGTTATTTACAATGTAAATACTGAAAATAAACACTAGTGCATGCTCAACATATTACATATCAGCAACTAAAAGAAACAAAAACAAACACGCCATATGACACCATTATTTTTGGACTAATGTCCCCGGAAAAACCCAATGTGGGAAAACCGGTGCAGCTATCTGAGGGTTTTCTTATTAAGCAATATCATAGTACAATTTGGGTGCCGAAACTGGCCTACCCAACAGAGAATTTCCTTGGCAGTAATACCTCTCAGTTTCTGACAAATCTCCTGGCTGAAACCCCGGATAATCCTTCTGGCAGCTACTTAGCACCAATCTACCCCAGAAACCCCAGCATCAGCCTCTCTCTGGACTGCGTCAGCCCCTCACTCCCTCACATTGGCGTTGCGTCACCCTGGATGGGTCTGCGTCAGCCATGGGAGGCCCTGCGTCAGCCCTCTACATCAGCAACGCTAGCCTCTCTGAGGCTCTACGCAGCTCCCGGCTGCCTCTGTGTGGCCCTGCGTGAGTCCTGGCTACCTTTGCGTCACTCTCCTTAGCTATTGCGCTGCTCTCCCGGTACTATCTCTGCCTCTCTGTCTCTTTGTACTCAAATGCCCCTCAGTTGCATCTCCCGATCACTAATTCTATCTCTCTTAGCAAATCCCGCTCTAGAGAATAGAATGACTAATCACTTTGGTGTATTCTCCAAGTGACCCTCAAGCCTCCTCTTATACTTTTCCTGTTGACATATCAACGGCCGAGATTAAGTCCCTAATCAACGGCTAAGATTAGATCTGGCTTGATCCATGTCTTTTGGACCATTCTAACACGAATTCATATTAATACACATTAATATTTTATTTTCCCTAAGTTTAGACTTAGGGACTCCATTAAAAATATTAATTATTTTAATATCTCCTGATCTATTTAGAATCTGCCCAAACCCTTTCTGGGTATTGGAGATCTCATGTGCCCCAACCTCTCCACCAAATTTCATGGCTAGAGCACATCCGATGCTACCCCAAATCAACACTCCCTCTTAGCGAGGACTGTGCTCTAGCAATATTCTTCACTGAGTATTACTCTGATCATCCGACATCAGTACCTGTGTTGATGCTAGGCCTTCCTGCCCAACATCCTCTGCACTACTGCATCTTGTACTGTTGCCCATGGTTCTGCCACTGCCACTGCTGCATCTGTACAACAACTCCCTCTGCATCCATGCTACTACTGGTCCTTTCTCCCAGCACTGCATCCGCACTGCACCTCCTCTCATCATGTTGCATCGTGCTACCCACTGCTGCACTACAAATCAGTTACTGAGAAGTAAGTAACTGATCTCCCAATCTGACCTCTCTGTTGGGCTAGAGACACCCACTGATGTTGAAGCTCCCTCTGTCGCTGACAAGTGCTCCCTCTCTAACCTCTGTGCCGCTGCAACAACTCCCTGTATCTCGCACAGTTGCACACCTCTTTGTGCCATCCTGCACTGGTACAACACTCCTGTGCCTCTCGCACTGTTGTAGCCTGCTAGCCTCGCGCTGTCTCTAGACTATTTCATTGTAGCTCTCTCTACCACTCCATCTGCATCTGTCTCTACCCGACTCATCCAGTCCTGCTACTCCTCTTCGGGGCTCCCATAGCAAGGTCTAATCCAAGAGGTTGGGTACCTCGAGGATCCTGCCCCTCTTCCCCTATAGTTCGCCTGACTACAGCTCGATGTCTCCCCACTTTCACTCAAGTGGTGCATGTGCACTCATGGCACAGTGATCGTCTGTCAAAACTTCCTTCTCTATCCATGCTGGCGCTACCTTAGTCTCGGAAGACTCTCCCTTACTCTTCTTCCTTGGACACTAGGTCGCATAATGACCTAGCTCCCCACAATGGAAGCACTTGATCTTAGAGAGATCTTTCTTTTTCTGCTTTTCCTGCTTTCCCTCAGATGCTAGGGCCACGTCTTCCTCCTCCTGCTTGACTTTGATCCCCTTACTACTGCTACCCGTCTTCGACTGTCATTTGATCTCTTCCTAGTGAAGAGATACCCACATCTCGTCCCAAGGTGGGAGAGTCACTCTACCCAATATACTCTGGACAAATACCCTCCCAGTCTTCTGAGACGGCATTCAGGGTTGTCCTCACCATCAACTCCTGATCCGGTGTCGCCTCTATAGCAGTCAACTGATCTCGAATCTCATTCAGTCCTCTGAGGAAGGTGTCAATCGATTCTCCGTTCTTCATCTGATACGACCTCAACTGATTCTCAAGCAACATTTTTCTCTGCATAGAAGTATGCTGGTACAGCTTCTTGAGAGCCTCCCACATCTCAAATGCCGTTTCCTTCTCGGCTATGTGTGGTACTACATGATCCTTGACCCAGTCAAGGATAATGCTCTTGGCCCTCGCCATCGCCTCCTCATACTTGTCATTATCATTGGGGTCGACTGGGATAGCTATTACCTTTAAGGCAAAGTTCTTAACACGATTCCTGTCAAGTACGGATAAGATTCTGGCCTTCCAGACTGCGAAGTTAGATGCTCTGTCCAGTCTATCCTGGTCTCTTACTCCATGTAGTGCCATGATGCCCCTCTACTTCCCTCTTGGAAGTTTTCTGTTTGACTCCTCTGAGTCTCTACTTACTCTCTAGAATTTCTCTTTTGGACTCCCTCTGAGTCCTGATTTCCCTCCTGGAAATCCTTCTGCCGCTGTCGAGATGCCCCCTACTCTGATCGTCTTATGCAACCGCACCACTGATCCGGGTTCCTCAGCTAGAAACCCTCAGTAGCAACTCCTTTGTCCTTGCTCTGTCAAGTACTGTTCTGACTACAGTACCTCACTAGCTCGACTCTGCAATATTCCCGCAACCTTCTAAACCCCAGCAACCTGAAAGTGAGAGCTCCTAGGCTTTGCACAATCTCGGCACCAGCAACTCGGCCTCCTCAGCAAATTGCGTCAGCCTTCCCAGCTGCTGCGTGGTTTTGTGTGAGGCTCCCTTTGCCTCCTTAGCTTCTACGTTGCCTCTTCTCGACTCACCCTTGATGACGCAGGTATTGCGTCACCCTTCCTTGTTGCTGCTCTGCTAGAAACAACTTTTATCACCTCGGGACAGTTGTTTTTGTTGCTATTCTCCGCTCGGTTGATGTCCTTTAGTCCTCCTGTGATCTGCAATCACACTCTGATACCATGTTGAAGTTTCTAAGTTTACTTAACTAGAAACCGTCCATGCACTTTAGCTGATTTATTCCTACCTACTTGTTATCTTAATTAACAAGCTATTTACAATGTAAATACTGAAAATAAACACTAGTGCATGTTCAACATATTACAGATCAGCAACTAAAAGAAACAGAAACAAACATGCCATATGACACCATTATTTTTGGACTAATGTCCCCAGAAAAACCCAATGTGGGAAAACCGGTGCAACTATCTGAGGGTTTTCTTATTAAGCAATATCAGAGTACAATCTGGGTGCTGAAACTGGCCTACCCAACAGAGAATTTCCTTGGCAGTAATACCTCTCAGTTTCTGACAAATCTCCTGGCTGAAACCTCAGATAATCCTTCCGGCAGCTACTCAGCACCAATCTGCCCCAGAAACCCCAGCGTTAGCCTCTCTCTGGACTGCGTCAGCCCCTCTCTGCCTCACACTGGCCCTGCGTCACCCCAAATGGGTCTGCGCCAGCCCTGGGAGGCCCTGCATCAGCCCTCTGACCCTCTGCATCAACAACGCTGGCCTCTCTAAGGCTCTACGCAACGCCCAGCTGCCTCTGTGTGGCCCTACGTGAGTCCTGGCTGGCTCTGTGTCACTCTCCTTGGCTACTGCGCTACTCTCCCGGCACTCTCTCTACCTCTCTGTCTCTCTGTACTCAAATTCCCCTCAACTGCATCTCCCAATCACTAATTCTATCTCTTTCAGCAAACCCTGCTCTAGAGAATAGAATGACTGATCACTCTGGTGTATTCTTCAAGTGACCCTCAAGCCTCCTCTTATACTTTTCCTGTTGACATATCAACGGTTGAGATTAAATCCCTAATCAACAGCTAAGATTAGATCTGCCTTGATCCATGTCTTTTGGACCATTCTAACACAGATTCATATTAATACAAATTAATATTTTTATTTTCCCTAAATTTAGACTTAGGAACTCCATTAAAAATATTAATTATTTTAATATCTCCTGATCTGTTTAGAATCTGCCCAAACCCTTTCTGGGTATTGGAGATCTCATGTGCCCCAACCTCTCCACCAAATTTCGTGGCTAGAGCACATCCTATGCTACCCCAAATCAACATGATAGAGACAAATTCTACAATTTTAAGCAATAAATGCATGCAGCAATTATAACAACGAAAATCCCAGTCCAACGGATATGACAAAAGTAAACAAGAATAACATCAAAAAGCATAAACTTACATGTAACAAAGTATATCCAACCATTCACAATTAACAAGAGAGAAGCTCCAAGAGAAGATAGACTAATATCCACACATCAAAATTCATCCATAAAGCTCCAATTCATCCACCAAGAAAAATTGTGAAATTTTCAAGAGAGAAAAGAGATCCAATCCAAAGTGATGAAGAGAAATGACCTCATCTACATTGTATTTATACACAACTTAGGATTTCGAATTAGCCTCCTTAACCTACATAAGCCCCAAAAATAAAATAATATTCTAATAATTCATCTTTTGGTGACAAGTCCACCGAACTAGCTCATAAATGAAAAAGTAAGCCTCTCAAGAGGTCAAATAATAATATATGCATGTCATAGGGCCCTTTGAGAAGCCTAATGAGGTCCATGGGTGCCACATTGTAGAGTAGGACCCTCAAAAGTAGTGGATAAGGGGTTTGCCCCTTGTAATAACCTATGGTGCTCCAAATGATATGTGGGGTCACATACGTGTCCTCATGGGTCTCCAAACAAATCGAAGATGCCCGTAGATCGCTTGTAAGGGCTAGGATGATGGTGTAGGTGATGCCACATCATTGTGCAAACCTTGGATCATCTGCCAAGTGTATGGTGCAACTCTGGGGCCAATTGGGCATGATGAATCAGGGCCATCTTCCTTGTCCAATAAGTGAACCACGAGCAATCTCTAAATGGTTGTGGGGATCCATGGAGTGCTATATGTCGCTGTGGAGGCTCATGGCTCTCAACGCACACCCTACATGTGCTAATGTATCCCTCTGGAGGATTAGGACCCCGTATAGGGAGACCAAACCCAAGATGGAGACCTTCTGCAATCCTTCATAAGATCCAAAACATCCCCTAGCCTTCCAGTATAGCAACTCATTAGAAAAATCGAATAAATGAGCTTACCAATCATGGATCGCAGGTGGCGACTTCATAATTGTATACCCTTCCATAATGGGCTTCAGGATGTGCCAATGTCTCCTAAACTCCAAATGGGTTTAACCAATAATCCTATTAGGTGGTTTCTACTTCTAAAGGGAATAATATAGTCAAGGTACATCCCTCAAAAAGTGGTGGCATGTGACAGATGGGTGAATGAAGTAAGGGATGAGAAGGGGCAGCCCTGGGTCACATGCTGGGGTACAAGGGTAGGTAATAAGAGGGTCATAGCTAGGCCTTATGATCGCCCATGCTTTTGTTAGGCCATAAAAATAAACAAGAAGTAAAATTTCATTTTAAATGCAATTGTAATCTAAATGCACCTAATCTAACATGAGAATAGAATATGATGTTAGTTCTAATGTGAAAATCAATATGCAATGCATCCTACTCTAATATGCATGTTATATCATACAAATATTAAGTGTAAACATATACCCAGTGCAACGAACATATCATCCAATTAATATGAGAACAACTGCCCTTCTACTTACAAGTGCAATAAATCCAAAGGCAAGGGTAGGAATGGCTATATGGAAGGTCACAAGAGCGGGAGGTGGGAAAATAGAATGACCAGACATGGGGTATCACGAGGAAAGAGGGAACAAAGGGATGTAATCTACGCCATAGGATCCTTTCTTCCAACCAAAAGATAGAGATATCAACAATCAAGCTCATAGACCTCCAATGGATGGCAACCTCAAGCATATCATACCTGTTACCCACCATTTTGTGGGTTATATCCCTAGGAGAATTTTTCTCCAAGATGGTCCTTAGCTGATAGCGAGCAGCCCCTTGCAACCACCAACTAACGCGTTGTGCCACTTCTCCGCCACCTAAGCCAGCCATGTGGTCCCTCGCCCATCTGTCATGATCGTATGTTTGAAGCTGAGCCTCTTGAACCTAAAGGTGTGCCTTGTCATTTGGTAATTGAGTATTGTAGTTTTCTTATAATGGACACTTATGGGCATGGATTAATGGGTGGATTTGGCAGAAAGAATGGGCTAGGTCTGTGCTCTTGTCCCCTAAACCCATTTTTAGATATTAACATTGGATTCTAGTCTCGTGGGATCTCTTTTACTGATCATTTCGCTTTAGGGATGGTATTTCACAGGGAACCCTGATTTTGGTTACGTGGTCCCACTCCCTCATCCACATATATTACCCCCTTTCCACCCATTATCACACAATTCATCATTTCTCCCACCTGGTTCCACATAGGACTAGCTCTCCCCTTCCCCTTGCCCACACCTTGGGTCACGCCTAGAATGATGCCTCGGAGGTTGATGCAGCTTAAAAGAAAAGTAAAAGCATAATTGGCCACATTCAACAGGAAAATGTACTACAAAATGCAAAATATGGTTAGGACAAACACATTTAGCACGTGGGCAAAAGCCAATACATGAGCTCTACCCCATCATCATGGCCATCACCCTGGTTCCTACAGGTTCTATGAGCCTCCATCATATAGGAACCCATGATTGTCCCAACCCCTGGTGAGCAACGAACCATCCTACCTTAAAAAGGGATATCCACTGTTATATCTTACACATCATGCTCTTACCCCTTGAGCCCCGAGTAGTTGATTAAAGAAGAATCATAAAAAGGAAAAAGGCATATAAAGAAGGGTAGAAAAATCAAGGTAGAGGCACCTCATGTAACACGATTGCTCCCTCCTATACATTATATACCCAAGTGTGGGCTTCCCTTCTACTAGCTACCCTTGTACTCTAGCATGTGGCCCAGTGCTGCCCCTTTTCATTCCCTACTCCATTCACCTCTTTATCATATGCCACCACCTTTTAAAGGATGTACCTTGGACATATCATCCCCTTTAAAAGTAGAAACCACCTAATGGGATACTTCGTTAACCCCATTTGGAGTTTGGAGACATTAGCACATGCCACAACCCATTATGGTGCTAGAAAATTATATATTACAAAGCAATGAAACACATAAAATATTGCATAAACACAAACACAGAAAACGCATAAAACAAGAGAGACACAGATATATGTGGTTCACCTAGTTTGGGCTACGTCCACAGAGAAACAACGAGTCCTTCCTTTTATATTATGCAGCAAAATGAAGAGATACAACCTACAACAAATCCGTTGTAATTTTCTCTTCACTGTCACACAATCTCCTCTCTCTTTCTCGCTCAAAATACACATATACACAGCGTCAATACAATTTGCCCATCTATAGCTAAGGGTTGCCTTTTAGGGCAAAAAACCCTAAATTAAACATAACTTCTACCATAAGATCGTCCCCCTAATGAACAACTCAGATTGACTACGAAATTACAATATTTTACAAAGCAATTTTACATCTATTTTTAGCTTTGGGGGCACTGCCCCCGTACCACTGCTAGGGGGGAGGGGCTCAGAAAATTCTCATCGCCTTCCCCTAGACCCCCCTAACAGCGATCAAACAGGCAACATTGTCCCTCCGTTACGAACTAGGGTCCAACACGGTGATACCTCTTAATAAAGAAGATAATCAGGCTCTACACCCAATATATGAAAGGGCAGGCCATTATGAAGTCCCCATTTGTAGTCCATGGTTTGTAAGCTCTTTACTCAATTTCCTTGATGACTTCTTGTACTGGAAGGCTAGGGGGCACATTGGATCTTATGCAGGATTGCAAATGGTCTCCATCTTGGGTTTGGTCTTCCTATACGGGGTCCTTTCCCTCCAGAGGGCTACATTGGCACATGTAGGATGTGTGTTGAGATCCATGGGCCTCCACAGCGTTAGAAAACACTCCATGGATCCCCAGAGATATTCATAGATTGCTTGAGATTCACCTATAGGACGAGGAAGATGTACCTAGTTCACCTTTGCCCAACTAGCCCCATAGATGTACCATGCACTTGGCAGCTAACCCAGGACTTGTATGATGATATGGCATTATCTACACCATCATCCAAGCCCTTACAAATGGTCTACGGGCATCTTCGACTTACTTAGAGACCTATGAGGTCACTTGCGTGCCCTCATAGCCATTGGAAACACCATAGGTTTATTATGTGGAGAATGAGGGGCCAACCCCTTGTACATTACTTTTGGAAATCCAACTCGTCATTTTGCCACTTATGGACTTCATCAAGCCTCTTAGAGAGCCCAACGACATGCATTATTGATCATTCGACCTCTTGGGAGGCTTATTATTTTATTTGTCAGCTAGTTTGGAGGGCTTGTCATGAATAGATAGTTACTTGCACATTATTTTAGTTGATGAGCTAATGTAGGCTCAAATTAGGTAATTTGAACTCCTAATGAGTGTATAAATAGGAGAGACATGAATTCATTTGTATCATCACTTTGGATTGGATCATTCTTCTCTTTAGAGAATTTCACACTTTTTCTGGGAGGATGAATTGGAGCATGGATGAATTTTGATGTTTGGATTGGAGTATTTTATCTTGGAGATTCTTTATTGTCAAATTGTTGATGGTTGGATATGTTCTATTACATGTAAGTACACACATTTAATGTTATTCTTGTTTTACTTTTGTCATATGCATTGAATGGGATTTTCGCTATACTAGGGCTAATTGTTGCATTGCATAATTGCAAAATTGTGGAATTATTGTTTCTATATAGCATCTCTCAATGTATGGGCCATGTATGTGAATGAAATCTCCTAGGGATAATTCTACCAGTGAATTTATCTTGATAAGCCATTTATTTTTGCAAAGTGAAATATAAAAGCTTTGAGGTCACTTCTTCTTACCCTAAAGGCCAACCTAAGTAGTCCTTAAGGCCTCCTTGATGAAAATATGAAGTCCTTTCTCATCATTCTCCTAGACTCCATTCTCCCCAAGGGATTAGGCACTTGTCTACAAAAAGGTGATCACTCAAAGAACATTTCCTCCACCTCTTCCCTTTCTCTTCTAGGTCTAGCCAAGTTGGGTCACCTAGGGCATCACTTTGCCAACGAAATAGCCCTAGAAAAAATTCAATCTCCTAGCCTCTACTGCGTTGGTGTGTCTTCAAGGCCTCCTCCAAATTTGAAACCATTCCGACGGTGGAGTCGTGAGATAACCCAAGCCCTAGCTCTAAGAGCAAACTTTGCCCTAGTATTCCCTAGGCTAGCACCTCATAGGATCAATTTGACACTTCTAATTTGAAATTCTTGCTTTGATCATGTCCCCTTCCTTGTCTAGGTTAAGAATATCATTGGTTGCTAAATTCACTCTCCTTAACCTAGGTTGGGTCCACTTGGTCCCGTGTGATCCCATACCTTTGAAAAGTCAATTCTTCAAGAATCATTCAGGAAGTAAAGTTCAATAAGGATTTTAGGATTGGGAAACTCCTTTACAAAGCACTATTCCTCTAACTTAACCCACAAATTGTCACATCCTTATCTTAGAAATCTATGTACCTTGCTTGAAGAGCAAGTAAGCTCCATTATTTACCCCCTTCTAGGAAAAGGATCATTAAGGCCACTTCACATCCATTTGTTGATTCATCCCTCACAAGTGACTTCCATATACCGGGTCTCCTCCCATCAGTGAAAGTATGTAAAAAGTAGGGAGTCTTAGCTGAGGTAATAGTGGGTTAAGTCTCCATTGTTTCCCTTCGCCTAGCAGTTGTACCCTTTAGGAATAGGCTTTAGGCCCTCTGCTAGATTGAGCGATAACATTTTGGCGTTGTTGGCGAGGACACAAAACGTGTGTTTGGTTCCCCATATGACATATTGACATAACATTATTGGCGACTCCATTGGATGAACGAAGCCCTAGCTCTTCATTGAAATCCAAAGTCAATGCTTATAGGGTGAAGCAAGCATTTGTTAAGGAAATTTCATTCACCCTGGCAACTCCCATGTCATTAAGGACGCAGCAACATGTTGACCACATATATTCCCGCCATAGATATGACAGGGACCCTAGGGTATCCTTCATCGAAATCCATGAAGAATATGCCAATGTTCGATGGGGATCCACATTTCGCGGCCAACCACGTGGTAAGGTTCATAAGGTACCTTTCAAAACAAAATATAACTCAATCTTGTGACCAAATGGAATTGTTTGTCCTATCCATTGCCCTAAGTACCGATTGGCTTGAGTCATGTAAACCTAAAAGCATTCCTTCTCTTCTGATGTTGACTACGCACTTCTTGTTGCATGAAGGGCTGAGTTTCTAATCTCATGAAGACATATCCCAAATGTTAGAGATGGCCCTTCGAGAGGAGTAAGTTATTGACTATGGCTTTATGTTTGAGGAAGAGTCTCTTATTGATGCATACTTTAATGATGGTGCCAAAGGAGAGACTCATGAATTGGAAAGCATGTCCTCTAAGGATAATGAGGAAGATCTCACCCCCGAGAGCCCTCAGACATTGTGAGAATGGATGATGGAATATGAAAAGTCTTGCAGGAAACTGATGGCCACATATAACTCCTAAGATATTTTCTCCCACTATTGTGAGAAATCGGAAAGGCACTGTAACTCGAAGAATTCATATAAAGAGAGTCCTACCGGTGACCTTCTTCTTGAGGAATTTTATCAAAATCATGTAGTAAATATCTTAGAGATCATTCTTCAGGAACGAATGTGTAGGAATTTACAGGGTAAGTTCCACAGAAGAATACCAAAAGGACACCGCTCACAACCAGATCTCAAATCAATACACCAGTATTTTTGACGTGGTTAAAACCCTCAGAGTGCAAGGAGGGAAACAGTCCACGGCCTGTCCCAACGTGGGTACAGACAATTTATTAATCAAAGAATGAAAATTTACATAAGCTTCTCTCATGCACGGATTACCCGAACAATGACCCTCCATGCGCTTTAAATAGAACTCATGGACCAATCGGGTGTCAAGCCACGGATCAAGTGTCGGTAATACCGAGGTGAGAGTGAACCGTCGGATCACTACATATCGTGACCGTCGGATTGTAAGTTACAAAATGTACAACGGTAAAGAAACACACTTTACCTAACTCTAACCTAACTCTATACTAGACCAAGTTGAACTTAACTATATCCTATGTGTCGGAATATCCTAACATCCCCCCTTAAGAACAACTTGGGATAGGATTGAAGGATTTACAAATATGACACAATAGGAGAAGGAAGGAGGCACTAGAGCCTATCCCCCCTTAGTGACAACTTCCTGAACTCCAAGCATATATCGAAGTTTAGTGAACTTCGCCTCTGTGAGAGCCTTTGTGAAGATGTCTGCAACCTGATCATCTGTTGGACAATATTGCACTTCAAGAACATGGTCATGAATGAGCTTTCTGATGAAGTGCATGTGTAGTTCAATGTGTTTGCTGCGCTGATGCTGGACTGGATCTTTGCATAGCTGAATGGCACTTTGATTATCACACCAAAGTGTGGTTGGATGCTGCTGCTCAAAGCCAAACTCTGATAGGATCTGACGAAGCCACAAGGCTTCCTTACTAGCTTCCACGGCACCACGATACTCTGCTTCTGCTGACGAAAGAGAAATGGCAGCCTGTTTCTTACAAGCCCATGTAATAGGTCCTGAACCAAGAGTGAAGACATAACCGGCAGTAGACTTCCGATCATCAAGGTCACCAGCCCAATCAGAATCAGTGAAACCAACTAACAGAGGAGCTGCTTTGGCACTGTAATGAATCCCAAACTGTACTGTACCTCGAACATAACGAAGTATTCTTTTAGCTGCTTTCCAATGACTTTCACGGGGGTTTTGCATAAAACGAGCAACAAGGCCAACAACAAAGGAAAGATCAGGACGAGTATGGGTTAAATACAAGAGTTTTCCGACAAGTTGACGGTATAAGGTAGCATCAACTTCAGGAGAAGTACAAGAGACTGAAAGTTTGACTCCAGACTGAAAGGGAGAAGGGGCTGGCTTACAGTCTTCCATGTGAAAATGACGAAGAATATCACAAGCATACTTGGACTGGGAAAGGAAAATACCCTCTTGGGATTGCAAGACTTGAAGACCGAGAAAATAGTGTAAGTGTCCTAAGTCTGTCATTTCAAATTTCTTTTTAAGGCTGGACTTCACATGGTTTATAAGGTTGGGATCACTACCAGTAAGAATAAGATCATCAACATAAAGAACAAGGATGATAAGAGAGTTGCCCACTTTCTTGGTGTAGACAGTATTGTCAGAATGACACCTAGAAAAGCCAGATTCTAAAAGAAAGCTATCCATTTTGGCATACCAAGCTCGAGGAGCTTGCTTGAGGCCATAAAGGGATTTCTTAAGTCGACAAACGAGGCTGGAGTCTGTTTGTATGAAGCCAATGGGTTGTTCCATATAGATTTCTTCCTGCAAGTCCCCATGCAAGAAGGCAGATTTAACATCCATTTGATGGACTTCCCATTTTAAAGAGGCAGCAAGGGAAAGAACAAGGCGGATAGAGTTCATTTTGGCAACTGGAGAGAAGGTTTCAGTGTAGTCAATGCCTTCAACCTGTGAAAAGCCCTTAGCAACTAGACGAGCTTTATGTTTATCAACTTTCCCATCTGGTCCATACTTGGTTCTGTAAACCCATTTGCATCTAACAAGTTTGCGTCCCTTTGGTAGAGGAACAAGATCCCATGTATCATTTGTCATCAATGAATGATATTCTTCATTCATAGCTGCTTCCCAATGTGGATGGCCTGAAGCTTCTGCAAAAGTGTCAGGATCATGATTTACTGGAGCTTGAGCCAGTAAAGAAGAGGCTCTTTCAAACTGAGAACGTGTACGTCGCTGATCTGTAGGATCACCGGCAAGATCACCTGCTGCATCCCGAGTAGCACGGACCCATCTTGGAAGTTGAGGATCCTGAGAAGGTGGGGAAGGATTATCATCCTCGCTTTCATCATCAGAAGAAGAAATGTTTTCAAAGATAGAAGAGATAGGAAGAGGTGGCACATCCGCCGGACTAGGCTCGCAGGCCGATTTATTTTCATCAAATTTTACATCTCTTCTAATGATAACATTTTTGGACTTAAATGGAATAAGTCTATAACCTTTTACATCTTCAGAATATCCAACAAAAGTACATTTCTCACTCTTAGGTTCTAAAGCTTTATGCTTTTCATCTGGAATATGGGCCCATGCTTCACTTCCAAACACACGAAAGTGACTTACATCTGGTTTAATGGAACTCCAAGCTTCTTCTGGAGTGATATTCTCTAGAACCTTAGTAGGAGTGCGATTGATTATATAATTTGCACAATTAATTGCTTCGGCCCAAAAACTAAGACTGAGTCCTTTAGATTGCAGCATACAATTAGCCATTTCCTTTAAGGTGCGATTTTTCCTTTCAGCTACACCATTTTGTTGTGGAGTGTATGGAACAGTATGTTGCATTTGAATTCCATTTTCGGTGCAAAAGTTGATGAATGCATTTTTAACATATTCTCCACCATTATCAGTTCTTAGCTTAAGAATTTGATGTCCAGATTGTTTTTCAACGAATGCTTTGAAGGCCAAAAAGGTGGTAAATACTTCGCTCTTGAGTTTTAAGAAGTATACCCAAGTGCGTCTAGAGAAATCATCAATGAAAGTTAAGAAGTACTTGCAGCCAGAGAATGAAGCAACAGGAAGAGGACCACATAAATCACTGTGCACAAGCTGTAAAGGGGCTGAGGCGTGCCAAGAGGCACGTTTGTCAAAACTGTCCCGATGATGTTTTCCGAGTACACATCCGGAACAAACACCATCTTTGCAAGATACCATAGGAAGACCTGTCACCATGTTTTCTTTACATAGATGCTGAAGGGAGCGATAGTTTAAGTGACCATACCGCTCATGCCAAAGTTTGCTCACTTCATCATTATGAGCAACAAATACTGAGGGAAGATGGGATGACCCAAAGTTGTGAAACTTATACAACCTTTTGGAATCATCAGCAAGACCAGTAGCTAGAATCTGTTTAGGATCTTTTAGATCCTTGATTACAACATCATGAGGTGAAAATTCAACAATTTTACCTTCACCTGAATGAGTTATCTGATAGACAGATAGAAGGTTGCAGGATAAGTTTGGAACACATAATACATCATTGAACTGACCATTGTCTAGATGAACAGTTCCAGTCCCTACAACATTAAGAGATCTATCATCACCAACATATATATTTTTGGTGTTACAATCATTTAAAGAAGAAAACATGGCTTGGTTTTTGGCCATGTGACAAGAGGCTCCAGAATCAATGAGCCACTCATGAGAATGAGAAGAAGAAGAAGATACATTTAATGCATAACCAGACTGAGATGATTGACGATGACATGCAGAAAATGCCGTTCCGGAAGTTGAAGTTGAAGTAGGCTCCAGATGGATGTTATGTTTCTTCATTGCGGCTTCCAAGGCTTCCATCTTCTTAAAGCATTTAGATTCTAAGTGGCCATCTCGATTACAAAAGTTACAATGTCTATCAGTCTTCTTCCATTTGTTTTTATTGGGCTTATCATATTGCTGAAATGATCTTTCATCTTGAGGCTGAGTTGGTTTAGGACCATTCCTTTGAGGATAAGACTTCTTAGGATTCTTTGAATTTGGTTGCTGCTGGGCGGCTAACGCTTTTGTGGAAGAGTTTCCAAGATTAAGAAGACCAAGGTGTAAGAGTTTTTCTTGTTCTCTTATTAAGGAATCACAAAAGGAGTCAAAGGAAGGGGGCTTGTAGTCTTTGCCTTGACAAATGAAAGCTTCCCTGGTAGAATGGAAAGTGGAAACAAATACAGAGTAGGCTGGCCCAACTTAGTAAGGATGGAATAAATAAGGTTACCATCATCTTTCTTAACTTTAACACCTTCCAAGAGATATCTAAGGTTCTTGAATTTTGACAAGAAATCTTCAATGCAAGAAAAATTATTAGGATCCAAAGTAAGCAGCTCATTTTCAAGTTGATGGGCTCTAATTTCATTTTTAATCCCAAAAACTTTAGCAAGTTTTTCTAATGCTTCATGAGGAGTTTCAATTTCTGCAATGTGGAATCTAAGATCAGGAGAAACAGACATTCCTATCAAACCACGTGCTTGATCTTGTCGATTTTCCCATTTTTCGGCCTTGTCTTCATCTTTGGGTTTCTTCTCTTGGTCTGTGGCTATTCTGAAGAGACCTTTACTTCTAAGTAAATCTCCCATGTAGGCTACCCATTGGAAGTAGTTAGTGCTGTCAAGAATGACTTGGCATGGACTTTCCATTTTTGAAAAACAACTGAAGCTGAAGATGCTGAAAGTAAGTGGTCCAATGGATAGATCTCGAAAAAATAGGCGGTTTTAAAAAAAACGGCTCTGAAAAAGGCTTCCGGATGAAGAAGTTATGGCTTTTTGAAAAAAAATTGTTGACGTTGCCGGCAAAGTGCGCGAATGTGCGGGAATGAAAAAAATCCGCCCCCACAAAATGGAGACTTGAACCCAAGACCTCTACTCTCTTAAAAGGTCTTTGAACCAATTGATCTATACAAAAGATTTGAGAGAGAGAGAGAGAGAGAGAGAGAGAGAGAGAGAGAGGGGGGGGGCCTCGATTTGCGTGCTTGCCTTGGGAAGACTCTTTTCCCCTACAAAACACAAAACACAAAACCCAACACGAATATCCAAAGAAAAACGAACCTTACGGCTCGAAGTTAGCTTTAGCCAAAAAACTAGAAATTAAAAAAAAAATCTCAAAGTTAGCTTTTAGCCGAAAAACTAAATATTTTTCCTCAATGTTTCTGATTTTCCGAGATCACACTAAGGTGCAGGGAAAAGAGCATACGCATGAGAAAAATCCTTTCTTTCTGTTTCTGATTTGCCCAGATCGCACAGAGTCGCAGGGCAAAGAGCATACGCAGAAATGAAAGGTATAGATCCGGGAAAAAAAAGGCTAAATAAACCGAAACCGAAATAAGCAGAGAGAAAATGACAGTAAACTGCAAAAAAAACACTGTATACCTCCCGATCTGAAAAATGACGCAGCTAGGGCTACCGGAAACCTTTTCGCGTGAAACGAAAGGGGTTCCTCACTGAAACAGATGCTCCGAATGCAACAGAGCAGTCCTCTCGGCCCGAAAGCAGTCAGAAACAGCAGATCTAGGAAACGACAGCCGCATGCAGTTCTACCGGCTTCAGATTTGGATCACCAACGGACGCGGCCCTCAAATAGCTCTGATACCATGTAGGAATTTACAGGGTAAGTTCCACAGAAGAATACCAAAAGGACACCGCTCACAACCAGATCTCAAATCAATACACCAGTATTTTTGACGTGGTTAAAACCCTCAGAGTGCAAGGAGGGAAACAGTCCACGGCCTGTCCCAACGTGGGTACAGACAATTTATTAATCAAAGAATGAAAATTTACATAAGCTTCTCTCATGCACGGATTACCCGAACAATGACCCTCCATGCGCTTTAAATAGAACTCATGGACCAATCGGGTGTCAAGCCACGGATCAAGTGTCGGTAATACCGAGGTGAGAGTGAACCGTCGGATCACTACATATCGTGACCGTCGGATTGTAAGTTACAAAATGTACAACGGTAAAGAAACACACTTTACCTAACTCTAACCTAACTCTATACTAGACCAAGTTGAACTTAACTATATCCTATGTGTCGGAATATCCTAACAGAATGAAGGAGAAAAAGTCCTCCCTGTCTAAAGAAGAGAATGAATGATTTCGTAACCAACACCAAATATATAGTGAATAATGGGAGGATTCTGAGGAAGATCATGATAGTCGAATAAACGAAGAACCTACGAGTGACTTTTGGGTTGTTGATTGGGGAATTGGGTATGATTATAGCAATGAAGACACCATGGTTTCTCAAGCCCATAAGAATGAGCTCAGGGAAGAAGAAAATGCTTCGCCCCATCTGAATAACAATGTTGGGTCCTTATGGAGCCCTTCCTAGTGGTTGGAAAGGTCTTTTCTTTATGTTCCAAGATGATTCAATCAAAGAAGAGCCTTCCAATATTGTGGGAAATTCTAATGACTCTAATATAGAAAAAATTGAGGAAGACGTTTCCCTAGGCTATGCCACTGATAAAGGGTTTTTCTTCATGTTTGAGCGTTCCTCCCCTACCTTGGAAATAGATGTTTGTGATGATGTTCATTCCCCTAGTCTTGATGAAGAGTTGCTTTCCCCTATGAAGGACCAAGAATCATGGTTTTTCCCCAAATACAATGATGGGTCCACTTCTTGTTTTCCCAATGACCAAAATAGTATCATCCTAAACATGTTTGAGTCTTTCACTCCTTCTTACCCTAAGGATGATAGGCCCGAGATAGTTCTTCATCAAAGATTCATATACTTGGTCATTGACATTTCCATCTCCTGGTTGGAGGATCAAATCCAATCCTCTCGACTGGTGTCTTTTCCTTTTTCTAGGGTTCCTTTCTATGGCATGTGGGTCTCTTCTTTTCCAACCTCCATCCCTTGCAACCCCTCGTATCATTGTTCCCATTTGTATTTCCAGGTCCACTGCAAAATAATCATGGAAGCATGCATTCTTGTATTGATCAATTAACATATTGGTTGCATTGGGTCTATGATTATACCTAGCATTTGACATTGTATGTTATCCATGTTAGAGTAGGATGCATCGCATCATGATTTTGCATTAGAACTAACCTCATATGATATTTCTAATGATTAGATGCATTTAAATTAAATCTGCATATTTTATTTTTCTGTTGATTTTACGGCCTAACACTAAGCATAGGTGATCATAAGACACCGTGAAAAACATGTTGCCCCATGGGTTCAATCATTGATATGTGCAGGTAATAGATCTGCGGTAACCAAGAGATTGTTGGAGTTCTCGTGACCTCCTGTTCGAGTAGCTTCGTCCACTTCTTCGAGAGATCGCGTCCCAGTCGGAGCCAGATGTTATCCACCATTTTGTGGGTCATATCCCTAAGAGAAAAAATTTCTCCAAGATGATCCTCAACCAGCAGCTAGCAACCCCTTGCTGCTACCAACTAACTCATTGTGCCACTTCTCCGCCACATGAGCCAGCCATGTGGTACCTCACCCATCTGTCATGATCATATGTTGAAGGTGGGCCTCCCAAACCTAAAGGTATGCCTTGTCATCTAGTAATTGAGTATTGTAGTTTGCTTATCATGGACACTTATGGGCATGGATTAATGGGGGGATTCAGCAGAAAGAATCGGCTAGGTCAGTGCTCTTGTGTCCTAGACCCCTTTTCGGATATTAACCTTGGATTCTCGTCTTGTGGGTCTCTTTTACTGACCATTTGGCTTTAGGGATGGTATTTCACAAGAAACCCTAATTTTGGTTACGTGGTCCCGCTCCCTCATCCACATATATTACCCCCTTTCCACTCATTATTACCCCATTCATCATTTCTCCCACATGGGTCCACATAGGACTAGCTCTCCCCTTCCCCTTGCCCAAACCTTGGGTCAGGCCTAGAATGATGCCTCAGAGGTTGATGCAGCTGAAAAGAAAAGTAAAAGCATAATTGGCCACATTGAACTTGAAATTGTACCACAAAATGCAAAATATGGTCCGGACAAACACATTTAGCATGTGGGAAGAAGCCAATACATGAGCTCTACCCCATCATCATGGCCATCACCCTAGTTCCCACAGGTTCTATGAGCCTCCTTCATCATATAGAAACCCATGATTGTCCCAACCCCTGGTGGGCAATGAACTGCCCTACCTTAAAAGGGGGTATCCACTGCTATATCTCACACATCATGCTCTTACCCCTTGAGCCCTAAGCAGTGAATTAAAGAAGAATCATAAAAACGAAAAAGACATATAAAAAAGGGTGGAAAAATCAAGGTAGAAGCACCTCATGTACCACGATTCCTCCCTCTTATACATTATATACCCAAGTGTGAGCTTCCCTTCTACTAGCTACCTTTGTACCCCAGCATGTGGCCCAGGGCTGCCCCTTCTCATTCCCTACTCCATTCACCTCTTTATCACATGACACCACCTTTTAAAGGATGTACCTTGGACATATTATCCCCTTTAAAAGTAGAAACAACCTAATGGGACACATGGTTAACCCCATTTGGATTTTAGAGACATTAGCACATGCCAAGGCGCATTATGGAAGGACGGGCCATTATGAAGTCTCCATTTGTGGTCCATGGTTTGTAAGCTCTTTTACTCGATTTCCTTGATGACTACTTGTACTGGAAGGCGAGGGGACGCATTGGATCTTATGCAGGTTTGTAGATGGTCTCCATCTTGGGTTTGGTCTCCCTATACGAGGTACTAACCCTCCAGAGGGCTACATTGGTACATGTAGGGTGTGTGTTAAGAGCCATGGACCTCCACAGCATTAGACAACACTCCATGGATCCGCGAAGATGTTCAGAGATTGCTCGAAATTCACCTATTAAACAAGGAAGATGTACCTGGTTCACCTTTGCCTAGTCAGCGCCACAGATGTACCATGCACTTGATAGCTGACCCAGGACTTGTAGGATGATGTGGCATCATCTATACCATCATCTGAGCCCTTACAAATGGTCTACAAGCATCTTTGACTTACTTGGAGACCCATGAGGTCACTTGTGTGCCCTCACAACCATTAGAAGCACCACAGGTTTATTATGTGGAGAACAAGGGGCCAACCCCTTGTACATTACTTTTGGAAGTCCAACTCATCATTTTGGCACTTATGGACTTCATCAAGCCTCTTAGAGAGCCCAACGGCATGCATTATTGATCATTCGACCTCTTGGGAACCTTATTATTTTATTTTTGAGCTAGTTTGGTGGGCTTGTCACCAATAGATAGTTACTTGCACATTATTTTAGTTGATTAGGCTCAAATTAGGTAATTCGAACTCCTAATGAGTGTATAAATAGGAGATACATTAATTCATTTGTATAATCACTTTGGATTGGATCATTCTTCTCTTTAGATAATTCGCACTTTTTCTGGGAGGATGAATTGGAGCATGGATGAATTTTGATGTATGGATTGGAGTATTTTATCTTGGAGCTTCTTTATTGTCAACTTGTTGATAGTTGGATATGTTCTATTACATGTAAGTAAACACATTTAATGCTATTCTTGTTTTACTTTTGTCATATGCATTAAATGGGATTTTCGCTATACTAGGGCTAATTGTTGCATTGCATAATTGCAAAGTTGTGGAATTATTGCTTCTATATAGCATCTCTTAATGTATGGGCCATGTATGTGAATTAAATCTCCTAGGGATAATTCTACTAGTGAATTTATCTTGATAAGCCATTTCGTTTTGCAAAGTGAAGTATAAAAGCTTTGAGGTCACTTCTTCTAGCCCTAAAGGCCAAGCAAAATAGTCCTTAAGGCCTCCTTCATCAAAATACAAAGTCCTTTTTCATCATTCTTCTAGATTCCATTCTCCCCAAGGGTTTAGGCATTGGTCTACCAAATGGTGATCACTCAAAGAACATTTTCCACCTCTTCCCTTTCTCTTCTAGGTCTAGCCAAGTTGCGTCATCTAGGGCATAATTTTCCCGATGAAATAGCCATAGAAAAAGTTCGATCTCCTAACCTCTACTGTGTTGGTGTGTCTTCAAGGCCTCCTCAAAATTTGAAGCCACTCTGACGCTGGAGTTGTGAGATAACCCAAGCCCTACCTCTAAGATCAAACTTTTCCCTAGTATTCCCTAGGATAGCACCTCATAGGATCAATTTGACACTTTTAATTGGAAATTCTTGCTTTGATACTTTCCCCTTCCTTGTCTGGATTAAGAACATCATTGGTTGCTAGATTATCTCTCCTTAATCTAGGTTGGGTCCACTTGGTCCCGTGTGGTCCCATACCTTTGAAAAGTCAATTCTTCAAGAACCATTCGGGAAATCAAGTTCAATAAGGATTTTAGGATTGGGAAACTCCTTTACAGGGCATATTCCTCTAACCTAACCCTCAAATCCTCACCTCTTTATCCTAGAACTCTTTGTACTTTGCGTGAAGAGCAAGTAAGCTCCATTCTTTACCCCCTTCTAGGAAAAGGATCATTAAGGTCACTTCACATCCATTTGTTGATTCATCCTTCACAAGTGACTTCCATATACCGAGTCTCCTCCCATCGGTGAAAGTCCGTAAAGAGTAGGGAGTCTTAACTGAGGTAATAGTGGGCTAAGTCTCCATTGTTGCCCTTGGCCTAACAGTTGTCCCCTTTAGGAATCCCCTTTAGGCCCCTTGCTAGTTTGAGCAGTGACAATGGTCCTTATCATTCCTATCATGCTTTATGGCCACCCTAAGGTCATGATTGGACAGAAAGGGAGACTGATGACATGGGGAAACACAACAAGCAAGTTGCTCATGATGATCATATTCAAGCTAGAGAAAGGACTCTTTATTACAAGAGGGGTTGAGGAAAGGGTCCACATGTGACTCAACTACAACCCTAGGATTGTGAAGAGAGACAAGGGTCCTATTGATATCCTCATCATTGGTGTCATAGATAGGGACCTTGTCAAAATGATTCCCATGAACCTCCCATTTCCCTTCTTCAATATGTAAGTAACCACTGATATCAATGTTTGAAGGGGCTACAGGATCACCTTCTTCAGTGTCTTCAAAAAGTGGATTATTAGAGATAGTAACCTCAGAAAAGGTAGGTTTAACCTCAACTTCACTTTCCATAGACTCATCCTCCCTATCACACGTGTTTTGAAAATTATCTTCATCACATTTTTCATCATGTGGACCCAAGGAGGACCCTCCTTCCGGCTCACCATCTAGATTCCCAGGGTCAACATGATGCTTAATGAAGGCTTCCACTTGAATTTTTAGTGCACGACATACTTGAAATTGTCTAAAAAAGCCATAAAAGAATTCTTCAATAGAATAGATGCTCTTGGGCTTGTGATTATGCAACCATGAATTATGACCATGGAGGGATCTCAAGAACAACAATATAAGGACATCCTGGTGGACCATTTTCATTTTTTAAGTATGCGCAGTAAATCTTTCTACAGGATCAATTGTAGAGAATGGATCACCATCAAACATGGGCACCCCACGTACCATCCTCTCTGTGACATGATTAGGGTGACCAGGGATGCTAGTGGTATCCAAAAAGAGAAAATCATCAAGAAATACATCCTATTGAGATATACATGTAAATTATGTAGGAGTCGCTAGGGTGAATTTAGAGATTCCTAGAGAAATACTTGCTCCACCCTACAAGCATTAGCCTTAAAGTTCAATGAAGAACTAGAGCTTCGTTCTTCCAATGGAGTCACCAAGAATGATATGTCAATAATGTCGTATGGGGAACAAGGCACACATCTCTTGTCCCCAACAAAAACGCAAAAAATGTTATCGCTCAATCTATCAGGGGTCCTAGGAGGGGTTCTAGAGGGACTGCTACTAGACCAAGTGGCAACAATGGGACATGGACCCACTGTCACCTCAGTCGATGTCCCCTGCTCTTTACAGACTTTCATCGATGGGAGGAGTCCCGGTATGAGGGACATCACTGAAATGATGTGATCAATGATTAGATATGACATGATTTCCAAAGCCCATTCATAGGAGAGGCTCAAATAATAGAGCTTGGTTGCTTCAAAAGCAAGTTAAAGGGCTCTCCTAGAAAGGCTAATTAGGGAATGTCAAGACCTAGATAAAGAAGGATCAATATGATGACTATGCCTAGAACAAGACTTCCCAAGGAAAGGAGAATGATCTCTATTGTAGTTTTTGTAAGATAATTTGTCATGCAATTAGTGGGACTACAAAGAGATCAAGGACACCAAAACAAGGCCTAGAGTTTAGGGTTATCTTCAACCAAATGTCTAGGTCAAGTAAGGGTGAAAGGAGGGATCAATAATAAATTAAATTTTGTTGAGTTTTCAAGCACACTAGATGCCTTGAAATGCCACTGACCTAAGCCAAAACAATTTTGTAGCTAGGGCTTGACATTTCTCATAAACCGACTGTGGGATCAACTCCAAACTTGGAGGGCTAAGAGAAGACACCCCAACGCAGTTCCTCACCAACTCACTTTGCAAGAGGATGGCTCAAATGGATATCATTGGCTACCCTAGCTAGGTCGTCTAAGGTTAGGGCCAAAATTTATAAGAAGGAAAGAAAAATAGTTTTAGGGTTGACCATCAAGGATCTAGGACCAATGCCTAGCTATTGGGAAGGTTGGAGTCAAAATGAACAAGACTTGGGAACTTCGCTCTTCAAGGAGACCTAAAGAAGCAGCTTCACTAACAATGGATGCAGCTACACAACAACTCTAGACTTTTATACTTCGATGACAAAGGTTATGGGGTTTCAAGGATGCAAGTACATTATCCCCTAGGAACATTCATTCATTCTTTGTTCAATGAGTAATACATGCAAAAAATTTCAATAGCTTCAATGATTCCACTAATTCGCATTAATTAGGGCACATTATCTCACCATAAGAAAATGATTCCATGCATTAGACACTTATTAAGAGAAAATATAGCATTATATTGCACTTACCAAACAAAGAAGAGTATATCCATCCACAAACTTGCCAAATAGAAGATCCAAGAAAGATAGCGAAAATATTCCACACATCAAAATGCATTTAATCCTCCCAATCATTCCACAAATTGTAGGTATGAAATATTTAGAGAGATATATCCCAAATCCAAGTGATGATGAATGAGAGAGGTTGCCTCTCTTATATTTATACAATCCTCTAATGGGTTCAAATAGCCTAATGATGCCCCTATAATAAAATAATGTGCAAAATAACAATACTTTTGGTGATAAGCCCGCCAAATAGCTCCATAACATGAATAATTAGCCTCTCAAGAGGGTCGAAATGATAGAGAAGTCACTAGAAGGGTCGTTGGAAGGCCAAATGAAGCCCCTCATGTGCCATAATGAATAGCGGGGTTCCAATAACAGTGATGAAGGGGGTGGCCCCTTCATTTCCAAGCAAATGACCTGTGGTGCTCCCAAGTGGCTATGGGGGCACAAAGAATATCCTCATGGGTCTCCAACTGAATTGAACAAGCTTGTGCTCCATCTGTAAGGGCTAGAAAAATGATGCAAGCCCTCCCTCGTCTCCCTAGGTGAGACAATACCCCACCTGAGCCCTGGATCAACTGCCAAGTGTGTGGTGCAAGTGTGTAGTTGGTTGGGCAAGGTGGTCCAGGTGCACATCATCATCGAACAAGTGGACATGAGCAAGCAATAAGTGGTGTTGAGGATCCCATGGCATGGCTATCTACTCTCTGCTATGGTGGAGGCCCATGGCTCTTAATGCTCACCTTATAAATGCCATTAAGACTCTTCGGAGGGCTTGGATCCTGTATAGAGAGACCAAACCCCAAGATGAAGACCCATATGTAATCTTGTATAAGATCCAATGTGTCTCATCGCCTTCCAGTACATCAATTTATTAGTGCAATTGAGCAAATGAGTTTCAAATCATGGAACCAAGTGAGCACTCCATAGTGGCATGCCCTTCCATAATGGGCTTTAGAATGTACAAGTGTCCCTAGGTTCAAAAAAGAGGTTAATCAAGGACCCTATTAGGTGGTTTAAACCTCTAAGGGAGTGACAAGTCCATGGTACATCCATCAAATGGCAGGTGTCATGTGAAATAATGGTGGAACGGAGTGGGGTAGCAAGGGAAGGCTCCAAGCCACATGCCATGGTATAAGGGTAGCTATAATGAAGGAAGCCAACACATGGGTGTATAGATGTAGGAGGAACAAATCGTGGCACATGAGTTACCCCGACCTTTGTTTCTCCACCCTTCATCATATGCCTTTTGCCTTTTATTGATTCTTCTTTTCATAACTGCTTGGGGCTCCAGGGAATGAGAGCATGATATGAATGATATAGCAGTGAATACCCCCTTAAGGTTGGGCAGTTCATTGCCCACCATGGGTTGGGACAATCATGGGTTCCTTCATGACGTAGGGGGCTCATCTAGGGGCCCTAGAAACCAGGGTGATGGCCATGATAAAGGGTAGAGCTCATGTTTGGTTTTTGCCCACGTGCTAAATTTTTATGTCCCAACCATATTTTGTATTTTATGGTACATTTCCTATTGTAAGTGGCCAAATTATGCTTTTAACTTTATTTTTCGCTACATCAACCTCTGGGGCATCATTCCAGGCCTGACCCAAGGTGTGGACAAGGGGAAGGGGAGGCTAACTCCTTGTGGACCCAACAGACAAATGTGGACCCAAATGGGAAATATGTGAAAATGGGTTATAATGAGTGGAGGGGAGTGATGTATGTGATGTCGGGAAGTAACACCCCGAAACCAAAATCGGGTTTTCCCATGTAGTGCCACTCCTAAAGCTAGTAGCCAATAGAGGAGATCCCACGGGACTAGGATACAAGGTTAACCACCAAGTTGGACAAGGGGACAAGAGTACAGACCAAGCCCATTCTTTCCACTGAATCCCCCCACTAATTCATGCCCAAAAGTGTTTATGATAAGTAAGCAAAAATACCCAACTACATAATGAAAACCATACCTTCAGGGTGTTGGAAAAACAAAAAGGCAGTAAATATTTTCTTGATCTTGATAATTACTTGCGATGTTTCTTATTATTACAATTCTTTATATATTCTTTCTTTAGTTCATCAAGCAATTACCAAAAGCAGCAACACATAAAACAATAGACACCAGATGTAGGCACATGCCTAGGCAAAACCCCCCTCGAGGGGAAAACCCAGTCAAGATAATTCTTCCCCTCAATAGTATTATTTGAGACTCTTGACCCTAGACCAAGACCAAACCTTTCCTCCACGCCAAGTCAGCCTCCTAGAATTTTGACCTCTTCCCAACAACTTCGACTATGCAGCAACTTACGGCAACTGAAAGCTTCCGACAAGAGTGAAACTTGGAAGACTTCGATCTCCCAATCCAGGACCTGAAACAGAGAGAGAGAGACACCAAAATTTCGATTCTTCTTGTCTCCTTAGACTTCCCCAAACTCGCACTCACTTCAGCTTCTCGGCAACAAACTTTCCTAGCTACAAGAGAACTTCACACTTCTGCGCAACAACAAGAGATTTTCGCACTTCTTCCCAGCTACAAGAGAATTTGAACTTGATGAGAGAATGATACTCCAAATGAATTTGATGAGCTTCCTTTTATAGGATTCTTGTGGGGTCGAATAGGGTCCTTAGGCCGACTTGATCTTCTCTTAGACCAACATGGTGTGGAGGTTACATAATTCATATTTGACTCAATACTTAACCTTTTTACATGATTCAAAAGGCCAAGAAGGGTCTCTTTAAATTTACAATAACTCTATAGACTTAGAATAAATCGTAGAAGTCCTCAATGGGGACTTTGACCTAAAACAGGTGACCCAAGCATGAAACACATGCTTTAATAAGTCACAATATTAATAATAATAATTATTTTCTTTATTCTTTTGACAAGTACATTAAATGATGGCTCAAGTACATTATTGAACACCAAACATAGTTACATTTTCCAACACTCCCTCTTAACTAGGGAGGTATTCATAATGTACAAATACAATGGAAGATCTCAAACTATATGAACCATGAAGAACTTTAGGCACCGCAATGCCATGGACTAGATTCCTGACCAAGGCAATCTATCCAAGTGGGACTAAGATGGACTCAAGCTTTTAGCCCCTTTAGGTACCCTCAGGCTTACTTGCTAACCATCAACCCAAAAATCCAAGTGTGTATCCAAAACAAAGCTCAATGATCAACACCATATTTCCAACTTCGGGACTCAAACATCAACATAAAGTGTCAGCCAGATGTCTTCCTAGGCAATGCTTCACTCGCAAAGCCTCAACACCCCTTGATCTAGTAGATCACGAAGGACCAATCTCTCCAATCAACCTGATTGGTAACCAGCATGCCATCAAATCCTTCGAGAGATTCACCTGTACAAACACAACCCCAATCATTAATATACTTTCACATGTACATAATCAAATACAACCCTCCAAGGTCTTTCAGACAACTTGATGTTGCTTCTCAACTTTCCATCAACCGAATCTTTGACAGAGGGTTCCTCAATCATATGTTTTCCTTCCTACTTCTCATGCAGCAACATATCCTCTGAAATTCATTCTTCAATTAATACCAAGTTATGCCCTACCTCTCAACCAGGAAGCACCTTTTTATCCAGTCTCCCTCTTGATCTTAGGGAGATTTCTTCTATTCATGCTTCCTCCAGGAGATCAACTTCTTCCTTTTCGACTTCGAACGATTTCATCAGAGTTATCATCATCCCCATCATGCTTATCACATCAATGAGCATCTTCACCAAGTTGAAGATTGTGTACTTGCACAACTTAAATAGCAAGTACAACCAAATCTATAGAAGCATGAAGTTAGCCATATCAGAATCACGGAAGCATTAGATACCCAAACTCAATTACAAACAGGGGACATATACTCTTCAACATCTTTGCTAGGGACTTTGTTATACACCCTAGACTACTTCATAACAACATTCCTTCCATCTAGGGTTTCAATGTGTCTTCCAAAGGTATGACATACCTTACTACAACACATATCAAACCCTATAAACAATTTAAAATACATATAAATCTACAAAGCATCTAACAACCTTTCAAAATACCTATGTTAGACTTCTCACTAGGGGTCCATACATATAAAAGAATCAATCAAAGTCAATCACAACTTAGTCATTAACCTGACCAGATTCCACTAGGGTTAGTTCCAACCCCTAGATTTTCAATCAACCATCAATCAGTGATTAACATGACCAGCGACCACTAGGGTTAGCTGCAAACCTTATATTTTTGTTCAATCATCATTCTCAACCAAAGATTCAAATTTCAACAATCTTTCATAAATCTCAAATTATCATACAGTCAACATATATTTGAGATTTCTACTTCGACTAAGGTTCAATTCCAAAACCCTAAAATTCTATTTCCACAAATTCAACAATCTTACACAGATCTTCAATCATCACATTTCAGAGATTTTACTTTGACTAAGGTTTAACTCCAAAACCCTAGAATTCCACAATCTCAACCATCATTAAATACATAGATCTCAAATTTTTACATTACACACCAAACACTGTTACTACGAGGATTTAACTGCAAAATCCTAGATTTTCATTTTCCAACAATCATTTAAATATATTTCAGATTGTTATATCACACATACTAGACAATTTAACTTCACTAGGGTTTGACTACAACACCTTAGATTTCCAAATATCATCATCCTAGAATCTCAAACAAGGACTTCCATGAAATCCTAAAACTCATGACCATCAATGACTAGGTCAACACATATCTACGAATTCATAACCATATATAAGCATATCATATGTCCAACAATATTAATACATCTGACCTAGATCACCTAGGATTTCAACCAAAGGACATATCTATATATGCCTAGATTTTATCATCATGCAAATACATTTCATATCATGTGTTAGTCAAACCCAACTTCACAAATATCAACAAGAGTTAAATTCACAATCATCTTGATTACACTAGGGTTTGATCACACACATACCAAGTAAATCAATTATAAGACAATATAAGGGTCTTGCTCACACATTCCACCAAACCCTAATGAGCTCGGGTTCTAATATAGAACACGCATTTCCCCAAACCCTAATGAGCTCGGGTTCTAATGTAGAACACGCATTTCCCCAAACCCTAATGAGCTAGGGTTTCAAAACATAGCAAAACCAACTTTACCAAAACTTCAAGGGTTCGGGATTTTAGACCTTATCATTTAACCCTAACAAGTTAGGATTTCCCAATCATACCAAAATCCAAACAAGACATCATCAATAAAACTTCAACTAGCATTTCACAATATCCCTACGCAACTTAAGTTTTCAGACATTCACGTTAGCATACCCTTCAATTAGGGTTTTCCAGAATTTGTCCAGCGTTCTACATAGTCAATCAAGAATATGAGTGGGGTGGGTAGATTTATCAAGAGATTAATCACCCAAAAAAGAATCACTAAGATTCAGTACAACTAGTCATCATAAGATTAGTAATAGATCATCAAATGAATAATCCTTTCAATCAATGTATTCAAAGCATACCTTTGATTCTTGACTAACCTTGTCTTGAGAGATCCTCCTTCTTGCAGATGTTTTCCCTAATCAAGACAGCGGAGGGAGAAAGGTGATTAGTATTTGATATAATCAAAACTAAATGAGTACATGAACCCAAAACTGAAAAGACATGAGATACTTATCTTTGGAAGTTGTTGGGGGCTCCCTCCAAAGCTCGAGGGAAACATACAAACTTAAGAATAATACAAAAAATGTCTCTTCCAAAATATGTTAAAAACCTATAAATTCTAAAACATATAAAACAAGATATGTAAAGCAAAGGACTCAATAGTGCAAGTCCCTAATGTCTGGTTCTTCGGGCTTGACTTTCTTTGAGTCTCCTTCTACAGCAAGGTTGGCTTGATCTCTTCCTCTCTTCTTATTCTTTGGATTCTCGAGACAATCACTTTTGTAGTGACCCTTCTTATGACATTAATAACACTCTATCTTGGACATGTCAACTTTCTTTCTTAGTCCCTTCGATCTCTTTCCTTTATGATGAGCAACATAAGCATTTGATGCTCCTTTAGGACTGGAAACCATTGAGATCCTTAATTCTTCTTGACAACAGGCAGTCCATAATTCTTCAAAGGTGGTAGCTACCTTCCAACTATTGAGACTTGCAACAAATGCACCCCAAGAGGGTGGCAATCCTAATAGAGCATTGATCACTAATTCTTTGTCTGGAAGAATCTCATCGATGGCCAAGAGATCATCCCTGAGTCTAGCTATATTTACGAAGAAGGTTGCCACAGTATCTTCTTTAGTCATCTTCATAGTCCTCAGCTCATTCTTCAAACTTGCTACTTGACCAATGTTCTTAATAGCGAACAGTTTCAACAAGGCTTCATACATCTCCTGAGCATGATCGATGTTAGCTATGAATGGGACAAGATTGTCTTTTATCCCTTCTCCATCAGAGTCATAGCCACCAATTCTAAATCTTTGAAATTCGCTTTGTCGACATCACTAGCTTCTTCTGTAGGCTTATTTACATTTCCTTTTACCAAATCCAACACCTTGTTCTTCTCGAGGATTAGGTCAATCCTCTTTTTCCAGGATCTGAAGTTAGATGCTCCTTCAAAAAATTTCTCACCCTTGATTGAGTTAGACATCTTCCTTGAATATAGTAGGCTCCTTCCCTGAGATAGTACCTATAAATGGATCTGCCTTTTTCATCCTTCTTCACCAAAACTATGATACCATGTTGGAAAATTAGAAAGGCAGTAAAAATTTTCTTGATCTTGATAATTACTTGTGATGCTTCTTATTATTACAATTCTTTATATCTTTTTTCTTTAGTTCATCAAGCAATTACCAAAAGCAGCAACACATAAAACAATAGACACTAGATGTAGGCACATGCTAGGGACAAACCCCTCTCGAGGGGAAAACCCAATCAAGATAATTCTTCCCTTCAATAGTAATCTTTGAGACTTTTCACCCTAGACCAAGACCACACCTTTCCTCCACACCAAGTCAGCCTCCAGAATTTCAACCTCTTCCCAGCAACTTCGACTATGTAGCAACTTATGGCAAATGACAGCTTCCAGCAACAGTGAAACTTGGAAGACTTCGATCTCCCAATCCAAGACTCGAAACAGAGAGAGAGAGACACCGAAATTTCGATTTTCCTTCTCTCCTTAGACTTCCCCAAACTCACACTCACTTCATCTTCCCGACAACAGACTTCCCCAACTACAAGAGAACTTCTCACTTCTGCCCAACAACAAGAGATTTTTGCACTTTTTCCCAACTACAAGAGAATTCGAACTTGATGAGAGAATGATATTCCAAATAAATTCGACGAGCTTCCTTTTATAAGATTCTTATGGGGTCGAATAGGGTCCTTAGGCCGACTTGATCTTCTCTTAGGCCTACATGGTGTGGAGGTTACATAATTCATATTTGACTCAATAATAAATATGTAACCTTTTTACATGATTCAAAATCCCAAGAAGGATCTCTTTAAATGTACAATAGCTCCATAGACTCAGAATAAATCCTAGAAGTCCTCAATGGGGACTTTGACCTAAAACATGGTGACCCAAGCATGAAACCCATGCTTTAATAAGTCACAATAATAATAATAATAATTATTTTCTTTATTCTTTTGACAAGTACATTACATGACGACTCAAGTACTTTATTGAAAACATAGTTACATTTTCCAACATAGGGTTAGAAGGCCCACCTTCAAACATACGATCATGACAGATGGGCCAAGGTGCATAATGGTCGGCTCAGGTGGCAGAGATGATGGCACATTGAGCTATCTAATGGCTACAAGGGGTTGTTGGCTGCGGACTGAAGACAATCTAGAAGAAATATTTCTCCTATGGGTGTCACCCACTAGTGGTGGGTAACAATTCTTATGTTTGTTTGTTTGTGATATATAGGATGACAGATCTGTTGTCTCAGAGGATTGTTGGTGTTCTCATGACCTCCCCGTTTGAGTACATGGGTTGTGCACTCCACAAAGAGCTCATGTCCCAATTGGAGCCAGACGTTACCCACCACTAGTGGGTGACTCCATAGGAAAATGTTTCTCCTAGATTTGTCTTTAGTCGACAGCCAGCAGCCCCTTGACAACCACCAGTGTAGATGATGTTATGCCAGATGTCTCCACTCCCTGAGCTAGTCATATGTTCCCTCGCCCATCGATCGAGATCGTATGTTTGAAGGTAGGACATCCAACCCTAAAGGTATGATTTTTCATTATGTAATTAGTTGTTTATGCTTGTTTTTCTTGGGCACACTTGGGTATCCATTACTGGGTGACTTGGAAGGAGGAAGGGCTTTGACTATAGTATTGTTCCCTCACCTTAACTAAGGGTTAGTCCTCAACCCTAGTCTTTTGGTATTCCCCCTACTGGCTTACAGCTTTAGGATGGGCACTACTTGGGAAACCCCGATTTTGGTAGTGCGGTCTCATTTTGCTATTCCACATTTTTCACTCCCCTTCGTGCATTACATGCTCTAATTCACCATCTTCTCTCTCTGGGTCTACATGACCACTAGGCCCACAAGGCTTTGGTATCCCCCTCCCCTTGTCCACATGTTTGGGTCAGGACTAGAACGATGCCCCAAAGGTTGATGCAGCTAAAAAAAAAAAAGAGATAAAAGCATATAATATGGGCACATACAATAGGAAATGTACCACAAAATGCAAAAGATGGTCGGGGCAATAAAATTTAGCATGTGGGAAAAAGCCAAACATGAGCTCTACCCCTTATTATTATGGCCATCACCTTGGTTCCTAGGGCCCCTATGGGTGCCCCTTGCATCATTAAGGAACCCATGTGTGTCCCAACCCCTAGTGGGATTCCCCACCTTAAAGGGGTAATCACTACTATATCATACACATAATGTTCTCATCCCCTCAAGCCCTGAGTAGTATAATAAAGAAAAATCAATAAAAGGCATAAGGAAAATAAACAAGGGTAGAAAAACAAAGGTTGGGGTAAAACATGTATCATGATTGTTACCTCCTACATTTGTACACCCAAATATGTGGACATCCCTCATCATTTACACCCTTGAGCCCATGCCATTTGGCCTTGAGACCTCTATGTCCCAATCCACCTCATAATTATCCATATGACACCTACCAATTGAAGGATCTACCTTGGACATGTCCTTCCCTTTAGGGGTTGGGAACACCTAATAGGGTTGTCTATTAACCACTCCTACCTAGGGAGGTAACACCATTACATGCTCAATGCCCCAAATTTGGAAGGGAAACCCACTATGAAGTTCCCACTTCTTCCCTTGATTAATGAGATTATTCACTCAATTGCACTAATGATTATTGTATCTGAAAGTGAGGAGACGCATTGAATCTTATACAAGATTGACAGATGGTTTCACTTTGGACTTAGCCTCCCTGTATGGGATCCAAGCCCACCAAAGGATCATATTGACACTTGTAGGGGATGCGTTGAGAGCCATGGGTTTCCATCATGTAACAAAGAATTATCTCATGCCATGGGCACCCTCAGTAGCTTCAACAGCTTGTTCATTGCCCACATTCTATGAGAGATGATGCACTTGGACAAGCAGTGCCCCTAGCTGGCTTAGCACTGTATACAGGTTTCGATAGTTGATCTGAGGCCTAGAGGAGGTTTGTCTCATCCTTGATCGCTGGGAGGGAAAGCACCATCTTTCATTCCCTTATTTGGAGCAGTTTACAAGCTTATTTTACACCAGGAGACGCATGAGACCATTCTTTGTGCCCCAGAGCCACTTTGGACCACCACATGATGTTTTACTTGGAGACCAAAGGGCCACCCCCTTGACCATCATTCAAGGAGCCCTCTTCTTCATCATGGCACCTTGAGGACTTAATTAGACCCCTTCCAACATCCCTCCTACACCATTGCTACATCATTTTGACTTCATTTTGGATGGCTTATCTTACACTTTATGAGCTATTTGGTGGGCATGTCACCAAAGTAATGTTATTTTGCACATTAAAATATTTTTAGGGGCATCTTAGGCTAATTCGAACTCTAGAGGCTCATATAGATAAAGTGAGATGCCACTTGTATCAATTATCATCATCACACTTGGATCCAATTCTCTTGAGGAATTTCACACTTTTCTCTTGGTTTTCTATTGTATATCTCTCGATGCATTCCAATTTTTGGAGCTGAAATTTCATTCTTTCTTGGAGCCATCTTCTTGATCTTGGATTGGATATATCTCTTGGTATCTTGTAAGTAATCTTATTGAAGATTTTTACATGAAAAATATCTAATGTGTGGGAATTTTGTAACTAGCTCTTTCTTTGTGCCCTAATTATTGAATATTATTGTAAAAGATTGTTAAATTGCAAATTTGTTCCTGATACTCATTGGTAAGAAGTAGATGAGTATTCCTAGTGGTGTAAAACTTGTTTTTCTTCCATGAAAATCCATAGATATTTAGTGGGTAAATGTTAAATAGTGCTTGCTAGGGCATCACTTTTTAGCCTCCTTGAAGACAATTTTAGCCAAATTTCGAATCACATAGACTCTGTTAGCTCTGCTACAGTTTCATTGTTTAAAGGTCAATATCAGATTGGACAATGTTGTTTTGGTTGCTATGGTGCTCGCAGCTGTTGGCTTCCTTTGCCCCTCGTTCTCCTTTTAAACTCTGTTTAATCCTGTGTGGTCTCTGAGCCCCGATTTCTCCGCTTTGTTTCCAAAATTTCTTCTTTCCCCCGCGGCCTTTGTTTTTCTTTTCAAACTCTGTATAGCTCCTTTTCTTTAGGCCCCGGGCACTAAACTTTTGAGCCCGCGCTCATGTGACCCACCCCTCCGTAACCCTTCGCAGCCCTTTTCCCGCACATTAAACATTGTGCATTTTCCCTTTCATCTGACCATCCATCACCAGATCGACGGTAGTCGCAAGCCCTCTTCCCGTAACTTGCGCGTCCATTAGGCAGCGGGGAAGGCAGTTTCCCACCGGACCTGCTTGCCACGCGACGCTTTCTTATTGCATCGCTTCTCCATATACGAAAACCACCCATCGCTGATAGGCGGTGCGGGGAATACCGCCGCCCGCAAAAACCGCCATTCCCCCGCTCATTAACCATCGAGCAACTCCGTCGCCCGATAGCTGTCGGATCTGCCCGACAGCAATCCGACGGCCCACGTGTCTCCATTCGCACTGCCTCCCGTACGATTCCCCGGCCGTTAACCTGTGCGCGCCTTCTGATAGTGATCACCGTCGGATCTGGTGCGTCCTGATCCGACGGCCCTAATTCATCCCGATTGTTAAACCTCCCGATAACCTTTATCAGGTGATCTCCACCGTTGATCTATATGATCTAACGGCCCATATATGTTCGCCTCGCTTCTGTCAAAATTTTTCCCCTCCGATGGATCTTCGCCGTTGATCCACGCGATCTAACGGTCGAGCCTCGTTCTCATGCTGTGCAAGCCTCCGCCTTACTGCCTGTATTGCTCCCGATTGCTCCCTGCTGCCGAAAAAGAGGAGGCCATGATCCAGCGACCTGCACATTAAATCTGCAACCAACTGCATTTAAAGAAGAATGGCCGAAGGACAAACAGGACAGCCTCGAGCAGATCAAGGTATTAATCAGGCATGGAATTTAATCCATAATTCACTCCAGCTGCCAGAGAAGGACTTCAGAATATCAGAAAAGGCCGATTTTGTCCATTAAAGCTCTGAGAATCAGTGTTGATAATATCGGTATCGGGAAAATATCGGCGAGGGTCCGGAAAATATCTTATCGGCAATATCGGCGAAAATATCGGCAAGCATAAAAAATGCATAATATATTCATTTTTTTCAGATTTCTAAACATATAAAGCAATAACAACATGAACTAAACACATTGGCACATAAATATGAAGAAGGCATTGATATATATGATGTCAAATAGAAATGATACATCAAACTTCAAAGGCGATACCAAATCCTGCTGATCCCTGATAATTGTCCAATCAAGGACTCAAACAAAATAACATCACATATCCTACTGATCCCTGATAGTGATAAATTGATAATTGTCCAATCAAGGACTCAAACAAAATAACATCACATATCCTGCTGATCCCTGATAGTGATAATTGTCCAATCAAGGACTCAAACAAAACAACATCACATATATAAAACTTTAAAAGTATTTCATCATCATGAGTTATAAACTTATATGTAGCAAAAGTTGCAAAACAAATAAAACTAGCAGCTATCTATCTGAGACCATTGGCCTCTCCCTAGCAGCTTTCTTTCTGTCTTGTTCAGCAATTGCTTCACGAGCTTTTTGTATAACCTCTGCACTAGAAACCATACAAGGCATCACATCTGCATCATATGTAGAGAGTTTAGCCAGATGGTATTTCAATCGTGTAATCCCTCCTGACATCTTGGTCCCACACAAGTTGCATGATATATATGCCTGATTTGCCCCACCAACAGCCTCCCCATACTCCCAAAATGGGTCCAAGGCTTTTGGCATATTTGACATTTGTAGTGAACTAATTCAAACCTAGGGCACAAAAAAAACAAAAAATTGGCATTAAATGAGTATAACTATACAGTGCCCAGCAAACACTCAAGAAACTATTTTAATTTTTAAAGCAACATCTTCATGTTCAGAATTTAAACAACAAAAGCAAGCATAAAAAATGCATAATATATTCATTTTTTTCAGATTTTTAAACATATAAAGCAATAACAACATGAAATAAACACATTGGCACATAAATATGAAGAAAACACTGATATATATGATGTCAAATAGAAATGATATATCAAAGGCAATACCAAATCGTGCTAATCCTTGATAATTGTCCATTCAAGGACTCAAATGTGGAGAACCAATACAAAATAACATCACATATAATAATAAAAGTATCTCATCATCATGAGTTACATGTAGCATAACAAATAAAACTAGCAGCTATCTATCTACTGCCCTCTCCCCCTTTTACGGGAAAACATGATGGGCTGTTTGCCAGGCCTGCCCCTAGTAGTAGAAGGCCCTGACACTGCCTCTGCACCTAATGTCAAATAATGAGTGCTAGGCATGGAGCTATGCTCTCCTATATCTATAGCAGATGGTGTTGATGCTGATGCTCCCGCAGTGTCCTCCTCCTGCTCCTCCTGCTCCTCCTCTAAGTGCTGCTGCTCCTCTGACTCCGAGTCCTCCTCTTGCTGCCCCTGCTCTAATGGATCATCTGCCACTGGCTCTAACCATGAAGGTGACTCCTCCAATATGGGCTCCTGAGACTCCACCCTCCACGGAGACAATACATCAATATTGTCTAAGGAAATGGCATCTGGATCCACTGGTGATTCTATTTGCCTCACTCGAAGTCGGATGTTGTAATGCACATACACCAAATCGTTGAGGCGTGCGAACTCCAACCTGTAAGAGTGTCAAAAAAAGTAATGAGTCTTGACTCTTGACTCTTGACACTTGAAGGTCATAAATTAAAAATTAAAAATTACAATAAGTGTAATTGCTCAACTGAAGGCTTGAGTTCAAAGTTATATCTGTTGCGCTTTTTGGCGTGTATTTTCTCAATACACTCCAATTGCGCTCACACCCTGAAGAGCTACATGTTTGACTCAAGATTCGTATAGCCAATTTTTGCAAATTTGGTACCCTTGCACCATAGCTTCGCCACCAAAGATCTACAACAAAATAATGAAATAAAAAATTCAAAAACTTAAAAGTTAAAAGTTAAAAGTTAAAACATAATTAAATTCAAATTTCTAATTTCTAATGAGTGATGACTTGTCACTTACGTGGCATGAAGAGGGCCCTTTCCTTAATGGCATCATCAAAGCCAAATAGGCCAACACAACCCTGATAACTCTGTACCTCGCGCTTGATTTTGCTACCAAGCTCAGAATCAGGTACCATCCTCTGAATACAGGAATGGAGCCCTTCCATCACCTCGCCATCAAAATCAAAGTTGCATTTGTATGCAAATGCAGGGTTGAGGAAGAGTGCTGCTGCATGAATGGGTCGATGAAGCATCCCTGTCCACCGACTATCGATCACATCCCATAACATCATCTGCCTATTAAGGCCAGCAGAACCCTTGTCTGCATAATAGGAACGAATGGCCTCCTTGGCCCTATCCATGCCCTCATACAAATAAGGCATTGCAGGCTTCTCTCCATCCACCAATCTAAGAACCTTTACTATAGGTTCGCTAACTGCACATGCTTCTTGTACTCCACGCCAAAATGTCTCAGAGTACACCATTTTTGCAATGGCTCTCCCATCAGGTCTCCTGCTGTATCTACAATTACGCCAATCATCAGACACAAACATTTGCTTCAACTCGAACTGACATCGAAGCAAAGACTGAAGAGTAATAAAGGTTGTGGCAAAACGTGTGATGGCAGGACGCCGCAACTCCTTGTTTCTAGTGAACCTCCTCATAAGGCTAAGAACAAAAGCATGGTTATAAATAAACTTGGGGATGCTCCTAGCCATATCAACTGCCTCCTTGATGAAGGAGAGTTTCCCCATATCCTCAAGCAACAAATCAAGACAATGCGCTGCACATGGAGTCCAGAACAATGTGGGATGCCTCTCCATAAGCATTCTGCCGGCAGACACATAATTAGCTGCATTGTCTGTTATGACTTGCACCACATTCTGCACACCAATCTCCTGAATGAACCCATCTAACAACTCACATATCGTTGCTGCATCTTTGATATGTTCTGATGCATCCAACGATTTAATAAACATGGTACCTTTAGGACAATGTACCAAGAAATTTAGAAGGGTCCCACCCTTCCTATCTGTCCAACCATCAGACATCACTGTGCATCCAGTGACTTCCCATGTCTTTTTCAACTCCGCCAATCTAGAGTTGATGTCCTGTTTTTCTGCTTGAAGAATTGGCCCCCGCAACTCCTCATATGTGGCACTTTTGTACCCTGGGCCCACAACAGCAATAGCATCACACATTGGTTGCCAAAATGGATTGGTTTTTGTGATGCTGAGAGGTAAGTCGCTCCAAAAAATACACCTCCCCATGACTCTATCTGCTTCTTGCTTCTCCTTTTTTTTAACAAGCGATTTTATGCCAGGTTGTGCTCCAGCTCCTGTTCGTGGAACAAAAAATGATGACCTCGCATTCACACTAGCAGTAGCGCTAGCATGTGATGGTGTGCCAGTTGTGGAGCCCCTCCCACTAGGGACAGTAGGGCCACTACAATCAACATCAAAATCAGGAGAAGATATCCCGAAAGATCTACCTGCACGTTCAGCTTTGTTTCTTTCCGCCTCTTCCTTCTTTCTGTCCTTTTCTTCAATTGCCTCAAGAGCTTTTCGTATAAGCTCTGGACTAGAAACTTCACAAATGCCAACATAATGTCCAGTGAGTCTAGCAAGATGGTATTTCAGTCGTGTAACCCCACCTGTCATCTTGGTCCCACACAATTTGCATGCAAGATATGCACGATTTGTCCCACCATCAGGGATCCCATACTCCCAAAATGGGTCCAAGTTTTTTGGCATATTTGTATTTTGTAGTGGGCTAACTCAAAAGGAAACCTACAGCACCAAAAAAAAATTGGAATTAGTAACTTAATAAGTAATATATAACCCTTGTTTTTTTAATATATAAAATTCTTAAGAAAATGACAGTTAAAACTTAAAACTTAAAACTTAATTTGTTTAACTGTCAGTCCTTGCTGCCCAGACTTGTCAAGGTCTTGTTCAACACTGCTTAATTCAGTTATACGTTAAATCACAGCAAGGATAACTTGCTGTAATTATGTTTTTAGTAGAGAAACTGTATATCTTTCTTGATTTCAGTGCATTTAAAATTTTAAAAACTAAAAACATTAAAAATACACAAAATAAAAATAAAAAATAAAAACATTTAAAATTAGTCTAGACTCTAAAATTTAACCCATCACCATCAACAGTTAACTAGAGTACACGTACAAATATATCCATAATTTAAGGAAAATAGTGATAACTAATTTCTCCACATAAATCAGACAGATACCTGCTACCAGAAAAATATGAATTCTCTGTCTGGAGACTTGATATGTAAAAATAGTAGCACAAAATTGCAGTGCTAAAGAAGAAACTATAAAGGTGCTAACAAAATGAATGCTGGATCAACACAGTACTCAGATAGCCAAAACAAACTATTATAGACTTCAAAAAAATATAGAGAGGTTACTTGCATTTTAGTTGGAGCAGTGAAAAGCAAAGATTAGATTGCAAGATTCAAGGATTCACTCATAGCGAAGTAGTCTGTTGGGACTCTAAATGGCATAAAGATTCACAACTATGACACTGTGATGAAAATCGCAGGTATAAGGCCTCAGATAATATGAGGGGTAACAGAACCCATTCACACCAATAAGCTGTCACCTTGTGTATGGAAATAGAAAGTACTGCACCATACAAACGACACAATTTCCCATAGTCACTAAATTATCATACCACCCTACATTATTTATTAAAGACAACGATTACAGTCTTTTGGGGAAGCGTTCGTGGATTCCTGACGGTTATATAGTGGTAGCGGTGATTAAAATGAAAACTGGTAGTATTAAACGCATATGGTAGCGGATTGCAGAGACTGTAGGGCCACAGACAGCATGGTATGAACTATGAAGTTATGAACTATATGCAACAGAGCATAAATGATAAAAGTTAAAACACAGTTGTATGGAGGTGTTTTTGTAAACCAGCATTTGTATATACAGTAAACGCAGCGGTATCACTGTGGAGCAGTGAAGACGATGTCGGATTCATACCTTTTCTTGGCAGCCAAACGGTAAACCCTCCTTCGCAGCGACCGACCGGTTCTGTCTCACTCTCTAGCTCTCACGAAAACAAAATGACGTGCATCAAAAACTCAAAAACCATTTTATAAGTCGATTTTCCCTAACCGGCGATATTTACCATCGTCTCGCGATATTTTCTAAAATATCGCCGAAATATCGGAAATCGCGCGAGAAATTCAAAACATGAAAATATCGCGATTTTTTGGGGGCGATATTTCGGCTCAAAGGAAATATCGCGATATTTGCGAAAATCGCCAATATTTCGGCGATATTATCAACACTGCTGAGAATTGCAGCAGAGGCCCATTTCATATTGTAAATGTGGTTGGTGGTCCATTAAGACACCTCCACACCTAGCATAGCAGAGATATTTTGTAATCAACTTCTATATATACTCAGGAGACAGAATGTAATAGGTTGATGAGTGTTATTTTGCTGTAAGGTTCAACTTCTGGAGATTGTAACTGCTGTGATACCTGCAGCATCTGGTCTTCATTTTCAGCTAATGCAAGCTTCTTTTGTTGTTAATTGCTCACTGTCCACTTCTTCTTCTTGTTCCAGGCTGTGCCTGTCTTGCATTTATTCATGTGCTGTTAATGTTAGCATTAGAGGGGTTGTCATCCCACCTCTGTGTTAGGATTTAGCATGTATCATTGAATTTGTATGCAAGTTTCTGTTCTTTTAGTGCCAGAGAGCTGTCATCCTGTCTGTGTATTAGAAAACAGATTTACAGACCTTTTAACTGATTGCAGCCATCCGTCACAAGATCTTGTGCATCTGCTGGTGTGGTCAGTCTTCTCCATTATCACCTTATACTCAAATTGTGAGTAATTGGTGGTCTAAAACCTTGTAGTCTGGGGGTGTTCACCCATGTCTGGAGTCAAGCACAGTAGAAGTGGTTATCTGGCTTGAATATGCAACATTTCTTTCATTCATCCACCATTTTCCAACATTTTTGTTGAGTTTGTAATGTTCCCGAGCATCTCTGATATACAACCTAGGAGAGTTTCTTGGGGTGATAACATTAATTGGCATCGTTGCTGGGGAGAGGAGAATTGAAGCTCAGCTTCCCTGGGAGAACGACACAGCTTCAAGCTTTGATGATAGACAAGGCTTGAACACAGTTTTTGGTTGTAATCATCTATCTGGCGACTCCACTGGTGGAAGAACATCATTTGGCGACTCCACATTGCAGTTCTGACGCAGTTGGTGAAGCATGCTCACAGAAATCCTTAGAAATCATCAGCTGAACCAGTGCCTGATTCTGAGAAGACTGTTAAGCAGATGAAAATATTGCAGAAAGGAGCATCAGGATCAGGTAAGCCTTGAAATTTTTATGTATCTCTGCTAGTGTAGAAATACCTTCAGAGATTCATATAGCTCCTTAGTCATTCATTTCCCTTTCGGACCTCAGTTGAAAGAAGCATCCATGCTGTCCATCATATTCCTCTGTTTCTGTCATTCTTTTCATTGATTCATTCCACTCGGTCCACCAGTATCGCTTTCGAATACCTCAGTCATGGCAGGCCAGCAAGCCCTTACAAAGATAGAACAAATAGTTGCTGCTAGGTATGGACCTTTAGTCTTGCCTAACCCTTTGAATGCCATGCCTGCAGGGGATTATCAAGAATTTATGCCAAATTTTATTGTTAAAGAAGGAGTAACAGCTGAGGAGCATTTAGAGTCGTTTTATAGCTATGCTGATAACTTGGATATCAATGATGAGGATGTCTGGATGAGGGTTTTTGTTCAAAGCCTAGATGGGGAAGCTAGAAAATGGTTCAGAAATTTACCCCCTAGGTCCATTGCAGACATTGATGTTTTAGATGATGTATTTTTAAAACACTGGGGAAATAATAAAGATTTGCTCTTTTATCATGATGAATTTCGGAACTTGCAGAGAGAAGATGGTGAGCTGCTGTCCGATTTCAACAAAAGATTTAATCATATGTATAGCAGAATGCCAGCTGAAATAAAACCCACCCCTACTTCTGCCATGATTACTTATTCTAATGCCTTCGATTCTCAGTTCTGCCTGCTGTTAAGAGAAAGAAGATGCACTTCTTTGGCTGATATGCAAACTGCAGCCTTTGAAGTAGAAGCAAATATCATTGCTGCAGAGAGTCTTGAAGGTGATGATGAAAACAGAGGACAGGGAGAAGAATCCTCATCATCCTATGATCCTGAAATAGATGAATTAGCTAGGATGATTGAGTTTTTGGCCTCTGAAGTTTCCAAATTACAGGCTGAGCAACATTTTGAAGAAGCAGGAGCTCATTGTTCCTTTTCTCTTCCAACTCTAAATCCACATAGAGGAACACATGAGCATGTGCAGATTTTGCAGAGAAATAGAGATGCAAACGAAGATCAAAGGGTGAAGACCCTTTGTCAAAATATAGTCATGGAAGAAGGGCAGCATGAGGAGGAGATCCATTTCTTGGAAGGTGCACCTTTCCTAACAAGGGCTGCATATGAACAAGCAATATCCAAAGGCACTGCTTGCCAGTTTGTTGTCGCTGCAGAACAACAAGCTGATCAGCAGAATCAAATAGCAGCAGACCCTTTATCCTCCAAGAATCTGAGCTTGAAGCCTGCTCATCTTCACATGGCTATGCAAATGTGTCAATTTTCCAGCCTGCTTTTGTCCCCGGTCCAGTGATTAAAGAGGGAGAGGAAAGCTCCCCATCATCTTTTGTCCCTTTGTCTGCTAAAAAAAAATCCCTCACAGTTGCCCCTTGAACACTGAGGCAGAACGAAATTCAATGATCAAGGCTGAGACTGATCAACTCAGTTTTGATATCCTGAAATCTGCTCAGATGGCTTCCACACAGAATGAAAGGGCAGCTTTACAGATGACAGAGGAAGAAAATGTTCAGTCATGGGACTCCTCCTTGGATGAGGATTGTTCAAAGAAAGATTCAGGAGCAGATGTTGTTTCTGTGTCCCCTGCACAAAAATTCAATGGTGCCTCTTTCATATTAGTTGTGCAGACCACAGATGACACAAATAAGTACACAGCAAAACTGATTATTCAACAGATGTACAAAGGCTCCTCTAAAGAACATTCAAGGAGGAAAATACACAGAAGGGAAATGAAATTTGATCCCTATCTACCCATCAAGCTCAAATGTCCTAAGCTGTTTGAGGTGGAGGATCAAATAAATCCTGTCTTGCTGATCTATGATGAACCGGACAGGCAACAATTTTGATGGCCCAGCAAATGGGCAATTTTTGAAGTGTTAAGTTTTTCGGACTTAATGATTGTAATCATGTTCTTTTACAGGTTTCTATTGTATGCTTAGTTGACTCCATGCCCAATGGATACTAGGCAAATGTTTTTAAAGCTGAGTTTTGCATGAAGGCATTGGTCTGCAGTTCTTGAGACCTCGCAGGGAGGATCTCATCCCCAGAAGGAGCCAGTGTTAGCTCTGCTACAGTTTCATTGTTTAAAGGTCAATATCAGATTGGACAATGTTGTTTTGGTTGCTATGGTGCTCGCAACTGTTGGCTTCCTTTGCCCCTCGTTCTCCTTTTAAACTTTGTTTAATCCTGTGTGGTCTCTGAGCCCCGATTTCTCCGCTTTGTTTCCAAAATTTCTTCTTTCCCCCGCGGCCTTTGTTTTTCTTTTCAAACTCTGTATAGCTCCTTTTCTTTAGGCCCCGGGCGCTAAACTTTTGAGCCCGCGCTCATGTGACCCACCCCTCTATAACCCTTCACAACCCTTTTCCCGCACATTAAACATTATGCATTTTCCCTTTCATCTGACCATCCATCGCCAGATCGACGGTAGTCGCAAGCCCTCTTCCCGTAACTTGCGCATCCGTTAGGCAGCGGGGAAGGCGGTTTCCCGCCAGACCTGCTTGCCACGCGGCACTTTCTTATTGCATCGCTTCTCCATATACGAAAACCGCCCATTGCCGATAGGCGGTGCGGGGAATACCGCCGCCCGCGAAAACCGCCATTCCCCCGCTCATTAACCATCGAGCAACTCCGCCGCCCGATAGCCGTCGAATCTGCCCGACAGCGATCCGACGGCCCACGTGTCTCCATTCGCGCTGCCTCCCGTACGATTCCCCAGCCGTTAACCTGTGCGCGCCTTCCGATAGCGATCACCGTCGGATCTGGTGCGTCCTGATCCGACGGCCCTAATTCATCCCGATTGTTAAACCTCCCGATAACCTTTATCAGGTGATCTCCACCGTTGATCTATATGATCTAACGGCCCATATATGTTCGCCTCGCTTTTGTCAAAATTTTTCCCCTCCAATGGATCTCCGCCGTTGATCCACGCGATCTAACGGTCGAGCCTCGTTCTCATGTTGTGCAAGCCTCCGCCTTACTACCTGTATTGCTCCCGATTGCTCCCTACTGCCAAAAAAGAGGAGGCCATGATCCAACAACCTGCACATTAAATCTGCAACCAACTGCATTTAAAGAAGAATGGCCGAAGGACAAACAGGACAGCCTCGAGCAAATCAAGGTATTAATCAGGCATGGAGTTTGATCCATAATTCATTCCAGCTGCCAGAGAAGGACTTCAGAATATCAGAAAAGGCCGATTTTGTCCATTAAAGCTCTGAGAATTGCAGCAGAGGCCCATTTCATATTGTAAATGTGGTTGGTGGTCCATTAAGACACCTCCACGCCTAGCATAGCAGAGATATTTTGTAATCAACTTCTATATATACTCAGGAGACAGAATGTAATAGGTTGATGAGTGTTATTTTGTTGTAAGGTTCAACTTCTGGAGATTGTAACTGTTGTGATACCTGCAGCGTCTGGTCTTCATTTTCAGCTAATGCAAGCTTCTTTTGTTGTTAATTGCTCATTGTCCACTTCTTCTTCTTGTTCCAGGCTGTGCCTGTCTTGCATTTATTCATGTGTTGTTAATGTTAGCATTAGAGGGGCTGTCATCCCACCTCTGTGTTAGGATTTAGCATGTATCATTGAATTTGTATGCAGGTTTCTGTTCTTTTAGTGCCAGAGAGCTGTCATCCTGTCTGTGTATTAGAAAACAGATTTACAGACCTTTTAACTGGTTGCAGCCAGCCATCACAAGATCCTGTGCATCTGCTGGTGTGGTCAGTCTTCTCCATTATCACCTTATCCTCAAACTGTGAGTAATTGGTGGTCTAAAGCCTTGTAGTCTGGGGGTGTTCACCCATGTCTGGGGTCAAGCACAGTAGAAGTGGTTATCTGGCTTGAATATGCAACATTTCTTTCATTCATCCACCATTTTCCAACATTTTTGTTGAGTTTGTAATGTTCCCGAGCATCTCTGATATACAACCTAGGAGAGTTTCTTGGGATGATAACAGACTCCATAGCCCAAGGGTAAGGCACTGATCTAAGTAAAGGTGAACACCCTGTTTTCCCTTCTCTTTTTCTCCCTCCAAAAATTTTTGACCCTTTCCCTAGACAGCCAATTAGGGCTTCTTGTGAATTGCATTAGAGAGAAGCTTTTTCGAAACTTCTTGGACAGGCTACTGTCTTGGTGTTTCCTCTAGAGCTCCTCCAAATTTGAGGAAATTCCCACAATTGGTTTGTGATAAAACCTAAGCCCTAGTTGTTTTCCTGGAAATCAACTTGAACGTCTTGATGAGAGGTCTTCTTAAGGGTTTTTGCACATAGTATTCGGTGGAATAAATCATTTGGAACCATTTCTCTACAACACCTTGACCTAGTGAGCTCCTTGGAGGATCTCCTCCCACAGTTATTCATAAACCCTAGGTCTCATGTGGTCCCATTCTAGGCTTCTCAAGAATAGTGAAAGCTTATATAAAGATATACAATCATCATACAAAGCTTCTTGAGTAGTCCTAATCATCTTTGGAGCCTTGACCTTAGGCCTCCTTGTCATCATTGGATATCATTAACCCTAGGTCTAGGTCTCCTCATAGGTCTTTCTTGGAGAGACTTTTGCTTCTCTTGAAGCATTGAGCCTTTATTTGAGCCTCTCCTTTGAATGGGCCTTGGAAATCACATCATACCTAGTCATTGATTCTATCATTAATAGTGATTTCCCTCATACCGAGACTCCTCCCATCAGTGAAAGTCCGTAAAGAGCAGGGGACACTGATTGAGGTGACAGTGGGTCTTTGTCCCATTGTTGTCATTTGGTCTAGTAGTTGTCCCATATTTACCCCTCCTAGGATCCCTGCTAGATTGTGTGGCAACATGGCCATCACATGATGCTCCATTACATCAAGAAGAAACCCTTGCATGTCCCAACCTTTATGATCAATCAAATAACTCATCCTTAAAGGTAATAAACTATTATGTCATAGAGAGCAAGCTCTAACCCTTGAGCTATATGTCGGAATACAAGGAATAATCAAGAAGTAAAAGGTGCACAAGAGGGGTGGAAAAATCAAGCCAAGCAAGTAACTCGTGCCTCCACGAATGCTCCCTGCTTACATCCATACACTCAGAATGTGGACACCCTATCATTTGGTCCCTTTAACCATAGCACTTGGCCATGAAGCCTTCTTCCCTTTATTACCCCATTATTTTCACCAACACCTATTGATTGAGAGGTTGACCTTGGAACTATCACTTCTCCTTGAGGGTTGGAAGCACCTAATAGGGTTGGCTATTAACCACCTCTACCAAGGTAGGGAACACCTTTACAGGACTTAGTCTAGTTAGATATCGGAAGGTGATCCTTGTTTGAAGTATTAACATGCCCTTAACATTCAAGTTTGGTCCACTTAGATGCATTATTGATTATAGTCTCTAATGGATGGTTGCTTTCACTTGAGTTCATGATGTTTTTGTTAGGTAGTCCACAACAGCCTAGGCCTTGAGGGAACCCTCTCCACAAGTACCCAAGCCTTCCAAAGAAGTACATGCCATTAGCAGATGCAACATTAAGAGATAGGAGCCTCTTGACAGCATGAGCAGATGTTGCATGTCCTAGAGTACCTTCAGGACCCAGGTTGTTGGTCAGCTTTAACCTAGCTTTGAGGATTGTTCATGATGACATCACTGGACCCAGTGTGCCCCAAGGTTGGCCTTGACACAACCTAATGGTCAGGTTTTGATTCAGAGCCCAAATGAGGATGGTCTCCCATTGAGAGACTAGGGAGGACTTGTTACACCAAAGGAAGCCCTAACGTTGGAGAGGAGGCCTTATTTAACAGTTGGAAACCCATGGAAACCACATGATTGCACCCCACTACACTTGGGACCCTGTAGCAGAGAACCGGTACGCAGGAGTATAGTTGTATGTATTCAGTGAGGTTGTGTCTGTAATAAGTAATTTTATTATTGAATAAAAACTAAAATATGATTACAATCCTTCGTGGCGGTGTGCCTATATAGGCATATTGACTGGCCATGAAGGAGAATGGTCACAACTTTTGACCTTTGCCCTTCGTAATTAATAGTCATTAATTAATTTAAATTATTTAATTTATTATTAATATTCTTATTTTAGTATTATTATTTAATTAATATTTTTTATGAATATTTTATTCATAACATTTCCATCCCCTTTAGATATGCTTTGTCCTCAAAGCATAACAAGAAGGGTTTTCTCTAGTTGAACACATTGCTATGGAATGGCATCTTTTACTTTAACTTTGTTTGTGTCTTGTGAGTTGGTGAAGTCCTCATGTGTATTTGCACTTTCCTTGAAGCTGGAAGTGTTAACACCATATAATTTATAATGTTGTCCTTGCCAGTTAAACTCCATGAACTGTTCTTCAAGGTTTGTAGTATAGCTTCCTAATTGTATTAACCATTTTGCACCTAGCACTATATCCATTTCTTTGAGTGGTAGGGAAAATAAATCTGTTTGTAGCTCTAGTTCTTGTATCTGGATTGAAACCTTATGACATTCTCCTATCTCTTTGAACTTTTTCCCAGTAGCGATAGTCATGGTCAGGTCCTTGATTGGGCATATACAAAGATCAAGTTGTTTAGCAAGATCAATGTTTATAAAATTGTGAGTACTACCAGAATCTACAAGTATATTGACATTTCTGCCTCTTATGAGCCCTTTAAGCTTCAAGGTTTTAGGGCGTAATCTCCTTGTCATGTTTGTTGGTAGTGTAGTAAGCTTAATGTTCTTTATTCTTGGACATTGGTTTCTCTTCTTTCAAAGATGTCGTGGAATGTATTTTGCAGTCGCTTGTTGATTTTGATCTTTTGAAGAATTGCTTTCTTCATCCTGATTTTGTTGGACACATGAGACTGCGGCTAATGATGGTTCCTGTGAAGTTTCTTCAGAATTTGAATCCGCATTGTGCCTTATAGTGATTTCCTTATCAAGTGCTTGTACTTCAATTTGTCTTCCATATACTATCTTATAGTAACATAAGGACATGTCTTCACATCTATGTCATGGAGTCCAATTTTCTCCACATTTGCGACAATTATTTTTCTTCTTATCCATTTTTTTGATTCATTACTTGAAGTATCTGAAACTTTCTTGACTTCGTAAGCATATAATTTCTTGTTACGGCATTTATTTCCTGATGTCCATCTTTTTCACCGGAGTATCGTTGTTGGTTTTCGTCTTCCTTGAATAATGCCATGTTGAAATTGTGTTTTTGTTCAATAAGCCTTGACACAAGTCTAGCTTCTTCAATAGTTTGTGGTTTGTACAATTTCATTTCTGCACAAATATAGTCTTTAAGTCCACATCTGTACATTTTGAGTAGTTGTTCATCAGTAAAGCCTCTTTGTCTGGTGGCCAGTACTTCCCATTCATGGGTATATTCACTTACAGACCCTTTTTGCTTGAGATGAACAAATTTGTTATAAACATCATTTTCTTCTTCGTCGTACAATTTTTTTAGCAAGGCATCCATGGAATTCTTCCAATGAAAGAACGGGTGTCACATTTGCCAGACCACCATAGGAATCAATCATATGCTTCTACTTCTAAATTATTGGAAGTCGTCATGATCTTCTCACATTCACCTAATTGTGGGTTTGATTCAAAAATGGATTCCATTTTATTAACCCAAACAATAGCGTCTTTATGATCTTTACCATCGTACGTGGGTAGCTCCTTAATTCGCTAATAGTTTTCTTCTAGAAATTTTGTATAGTACTAGCTACCTGAGAAGTGTATTTGCGGAATTTGCGGAATTTCATGGTTTGGGGGATCTTCGCTATCTGGAGTTTTGGGGCTTTGTGTTCGTTTTTGAGCGTTTAAGCGATTAACGAAAAATGAATTCACCCTTTCTATTAATAATCTATTCTTTCTTCTTGTTCTTTAACCTTACGGGTTGATTCATACTTGTCTTCATCCCTCAATTTTAAGAAGGCTTGCCAACAATAATCAAAATCCCTTTTTTCTTGGGCCTTGCAACATTTTTTCAATGTTGTCTATCTTTTTTATATCACTTGTTAACTCCTCTTGAGTTTTGATTATCTTCTTTTGTTCTTCTTCTAATTGTGTTTTCTTCTTTTCGACATTGTCGAGACGTTGTCGTATCTTATTGAGTTCTTCTTGATATTTTTTTTTGTCAATGTCATCACTATTATTCCCCATTTTGTTCTTTTTTCGTGGTGGAACCATTTTTTTAATTAACTATTTATATAATTCAAATATATATATATATATGAACTTTGTAATTAATTAAACTTAACTAAGGTAACGAGAGGAAGGGAGACCGTGGGTGTGACTTGGAGCGCACAACTTTACAGTGAGAAGAAAAAGACAGTGAAAATGATAGTGGGGAACAACATGGCAAGGAGCAGAGGATGGTGTCGGCGGTCAAATGAAGGGGTGTTGGTGGACGGCGGCAATGGACGACGACGTATCAAAGGGAGGTGATCACAGTTGATTGACGGAACCAACAGATGTGTTGATTGAGGCACAGGAAAACGGCAAGGGATAGGCACGGTAGCTACAGAATGTGTGTGAGTCACAGTCCAATGGAAATAATATCTAGCAGTGGAAACAAGACCACGTGACGCGGCAAGGAAGCATGACAACAGTGGAACACAGCACGTAGGTCAACGAGGTACGGCGATCAGGAAATACGCGTGGAAGTCACCTCCAGAACAGAGTCGTAGTCACAGCAGGATGGCACAGAACATGGCGGTTTGTGGCAAAACATGAGTGGTAAGGTAGCAAACAGAGAAAAGTACAGATTGTGTGGCTCTTGATGTCCTTAAATCGCTATGGCCTTGCGTTAAAACTGGCAACTAGGGCCAAACTCCATGTGGGTCATCTTTTTTATGGCAGCTGATATTTTTCTTGGATCCTTCTCATCAAGAGGTGTAGGATTGATCTAAAGATCATCCGATTCTGATAAGTATTCATAGAGTTATGATTTTATTTGTGTTGTAAGACAATTCGTCAAGGTCGGCCAGCAACCAAATAAACCCCACATGTGCTCAACATTTTAGTATAAAAGGAGATGACTTGAGAGTCATTTTACACTCACTTCTATCTTGATTTCTCTCCACTTGTCTTGGGTTTTAGTGGAAGAGAAATCTAGGAGTGGAAGCCCTAGATGTTGGAGGAAAAGAGGTTGCCTTAGTCGTAGCAAAGAAAGCAGGCCATCAAAGCGATGGAAGGGTTCTATGCATGGACCTAAAGGAGTTTAAGGAAGAAACCTAAACACAGTCCTAAACGCATCCCTAAACGATGTCCTAAAGGCAGCCCTAACGCAGTCCAAGAAGGCAGCCCTAACGTTATCCTAAGGCAACCCCAACCAATGCTATCTCAAGTGTATCCTAGCCGTTGTTAAGATGAAGATAGACGTTGTCCTAAACATACCAATGGTGCCCTAGCTACAGGCATATGGTGCCCTAGCTATAGGCATATGGTGCCCTAGACACAGGCCTAATGCCGCTGAAAGGGAGGATTATTTTAAGGCCTAAAACAAGGCACCGAGCTATTGAAAGGAGGCCGAGGGTAGGCCGAGTTGAAGAAGGGTTGTTTGGGGCAGCGAAAAGGTGAGTTGTAGGTGACAGCATGGGACTATGGTAGGCCGCAGTCCTAACCACCTCAAAACAGAGACAAAATGGAGAGTTTGAGGGCTCAAACATGCCCAAGACAGCTGTGCTAGTAAATGGGACAGTTGGGCTACATGGTGCTTGGTGGGCTCCAGTATTGTAGCAATAATGCTACAACTCCTGGAACTTCCTTCTTTAATTTTATCAACCCAGTAGTTCGTAATAAACTTGGAAGCGACGGTGCTGTATGCACAAGTACTAGCTCTTGCCGCAGCTGTCACTTGGTCAACTGGCACAAGTCCGCTAGGGGCTTAAGCCAACTTCTATGAGCTCTTAGAAGAAGCTTTTTAACTGATGGACGAAAGCTAACTCAAAGGAAGCTAATCTACTTGCGGAAAGAAACTGAAAGCCAACAAGAAACGCAAACCCTAGTAAACCCTAATTCTACCAGCTAGTCCTACTGATGCAAAGATGGGAATGCAAACTACTGAAAGAGATGCCATTACTTCTATGAAAGTAAGATGCATGTGTCTAGACTACTTCTACCTAAAGAAAACATCTTTTTGTATTTTTGAATAAGTTATTTAGAATTATCATGCATGTGCTTTTAACTGGCTTTTTACTGTGCAGAGGCGGATCACGGAGGAGAAATTCTTGGAAGAGGTCGGGAAGGTTCGGAGAGGGTCTAAGGAGTCCCTGACATCCTTCCAGAGAGTTTCACAAAGTTTGGCTGCCAAGAAACCGCGTTTATGAGCTTCTACAGGAAGTCTGCAGGGGTTCTACAGGATGTTCAGCAATTCCTACAGGATGTTGTACGATTGGATTTTGGATGGTGGGTGAGTGGAAGAGGCTGCATGGATGGATAGGGAGGTAGGAGAGGGGTTTGTAATGACTTAGTGACAGAGAGATGAGGTGATGAGAGGGTGTGGAAAGCTAGCTTGTCTTAAAGAGGGCAGAGGGAATGGAAGGCCAAAAAGGTAGGATGACGTGGGCAGCAGAGTAGTTGTGAGATGAGGGGTCTAATTTGGAGATGAGCAGTTGGCCTGGACGAAGCTTGGATGGACGAGAGAGTGATGGAGATGCACTGCACAGTGTAAACTGAACCAAATCATCCACGTCCTGCACATAATCAAAATATTACCAATCTATCCTAACTGTTAATGAAACCAATGAACAGCAACGTTATTTCTAAAGAGAACCATGTATGGTACTGAAGCAAAGAAACATTCCAAGAGGTCTGAGCGCATGGATAACTTTTACAAATGAAAACATTGCACCAAAGATTGCATGAGTACGCAAACTAGTGTTTTTGTTGGGTAGCACTGTCTGCAATTCTAGCCCCTAGAAAGAGGTGAAAATGAGAGTGCAGGCAACCCTTTTCTGGAACTCTTATCAATTCTAATCTCTTTACTCTATTCTAGACATCTGAAGCAACTCTATCTTCTAACAATGACCTACTTAATCACACCACGAAATCTAACTCAACAAACTGTGTTTCAAATGCATGTAAAGAAAACCATATTGCTGAAAGAAAAGATATCAATACAAAAGAAGGAGGCCCTAGGCTCTCAGGTTGGGCCCAACCCCGAGAGCTATGGCTCCTTTAGAAACTCAAAGCTGAGATCAAATCTGACTGCTTCTCATTAAAAAATAATAATCATAAGTCAAGAGGTATGCCAATGATGGCTACAAAAGAGCAAAAACAGAGCTGGCAGCTCGTAGTGCAGAATGTGCAACAGTTTTTCAAAAGTCCTTTTCGAAGGCTGAAGCCTTATCATTTATACATCACGAGGCCCCAAGCTGGCCTCCTAAATCTATGGGACTTGGCTAACCAAACTGGGAGTGAACAGCTGCTTCCACAAAATCCGTTTGGCTGCCTTCTAGATCCGGTTGTGGTGGCTTTTGGAGCTCGGAGTTGGGGGTGAAGATCCCGAGGAAGGCTATTTAATGCCGTGGACAACCCTCCTACGAATCCTCAACCCCATCTTGGCTGTCTCCTAGCCCTTATCTGCTCGGTTTTGCTCCAACATGTGTCAAAAAACCTGAAATGAGCACGTGTTAGCCACCTAGGAATAGTGACTGCCCTTATTCGTACAAATGACATAAACAAACTAAAAAAATGATGCATAAGTTATGAAAAATGAAGGATTGAGCAAGGGTGGTTAGGCCAAATGAGCCCAAAATGTTACCAAATTTGGGGCTCATCATCACCCCCCAGCTAAAATGATTGCTCATCCCTGAGCAACTAATCCAGCTCCTCGTCCTTCATTGCTTTCACCGCCACTCTCACATCCCAGGCTTCTGAAGTAGTATCCTCCTCACTGGCATGGAACCCAGCCTTCCTTTCCACCTCTTCCCACTGCTTATGCTCTTCTTTTTCTGTGCTGCCTTCCATCAATCCTAAAAGCAAAGGTGGGCTTAGCTTGAGGCCAATCCAGCTGGCTTGGAGGTTCTGTATGGACTTCTTGTAGAGGGGGACCCGTACTAGAGCTTCCCTCATTCGAGTTGGAGTGTGATATTCTCTGATTTTGAGGCTGTGGGACAATGTGTTCCATCGGCGGGTGCAAGCATGAACACAATTGTCCCCTAATAGTCGCTCCATATCCTCGAAATGTGCTATAGCCTGAGCCTGCTGATCCATGTATTTCAATAAAGCTTGAGGGTTGGTGGCTAAGTGTTGGTGGGCCGATATCAATGCAGTGGGATCCCCTGGCTCTGCTCTAATCAGCAGTGGCTCATGTAACTCTCGGTTCATGACCTCTTTGACCTCTGCTGCTCTCTTTTCTTCATGGTTCAACCATGAGGCAAATGCCATCAACTGCATATCTCCTACGACTGTGTTGGGATCCCATGAAGTCACATTAGGAAGGGCCAAATTATGGAGATAGAACTCTGATAGCTTGGCCTTGTCCTCTGATGAACTGCTATTGCATAACTCTGTGAACTGCTGGGGGTCTTGGATTTGGGAGATACCCCTCTGTGCCAATGCATTAATTTGGAATTGCAGCCACTGGTCCCGTAGGTATAGGCCATAAGATTTGGCCGGTTGTCTACATTGTAGGGCATCCATGGCCCAACTGGTCATGCAGGCCAGTTGTGCCTCTTTTTGCTGCAACTGCTGTTTGAGAGCTTGTATCTAGATTTGTGCTTGTAGTTCCCTTTCCTGTAGATGCGAGGTTAGCTCCCCAAGACCAACTTGCAGTCCTTCTTTGCCTTGAGGTTCTGCTGTAGTGTCCCCTGATGATGTGCCCCTTTCTTTCCTCTGTTCCTATAGCTGCAGTTTGAGTTTCTCATTCTCTTCCTGTAGGAATACCCGCTGGCAGTTTCCCACGTGTTTGGCCATAGCTAATTCTCTTCGTGCCTCCTTGAGTTGTTCCTCCAAGGGGCCTATATCTGCCACTCCTTTAGATTTAGCTATCTTCATCCACGTGTGGGTTCTCACTCTTTCTTCTTCCAACGCAAAGAAAAGCGGCACTGTGAATTTCTGTGGAATAATTTTTCCAGCCTCCAAAAAGTTATAATACGAGCTCAAGCTTGGCTGGGGACTAGGTTCTAGAATATGCTCCACCTCTTCTTCCCTCAGTGGCTCTGCTCCGTCTTCCCTAAGTGGTGATGTGGCTACCTCCCCCTCCATTCTTTCGGTCTCCTTGAGCCTGGCCAATGTTTCCTGTAGAACGGCCTCAGCATCCTGTAGCGGGGTTTTTGAAGCCAACCTGTCCATTCTCTCCTTCCAGGCAGTTGTCTTCGGGCTACCCCGCTCATAAGTGACTGATATTTTTGAGGGGGACCTCTCCCTTGGTGAGGTAGGGGTGTCTTCTATGGTAATTGGGCTACTGGATGGAGGTTGGGGCATGTCTGTTTTGATTCTCACACTTCTCCTGGCTTTGAAATACAGAGGGATCTCCCTCTTTCGTTTTTCCTTCGGCTTGGGAGGGGTACTAAGGGTGGCCAGCACGGCTGCTGCCTCCCTTGCAAGGATTTCGGCTGTCTTCTCCTTCTGTTTTCCTTTCTCAGGACTTCCTGTAGAAAGCCCTGTAGCGGCTGATTTCTGGCTTCCTGTAGAAACCGTTTTTGATTTTCCTGTAGAAACAGGTGGCACCGTTTTAGCCTGTTTGGCTGAGGGTGCTTTGTCTTTTGACTTTGCTGAGGCTGCCTTCGAGGTGCCTTCACTGACGTGGACTTGTTCAGTCCTTTCCACCCTACTCTGTAACCTTTTCTCCCTGGGTGTCAATGTGGGTTTGTCATCCTCTGTTTCGGCAACCTGGTGTTTCTCTTGTTTCCCCTTTTGTTCTTTCTTTGGTGCTTTGGCCATGGTTTCTTGGCCTTTTCCTTTCTTCTCTGTTTGTATTGGTTCCTTCTCCTCGCTGCTGGAGGAGGTGAGCTCCTCAGCCAACATTTTGATGTCACCATCCTTAGTCAAATTTCGAAAGGCTTCCCACGAGAGGGGGACGGTGTATGTGTGGAGTGCATCCTCCACGAAGAGCTTAATGAGCCCATGATGGGCTACCTGGTCTGGCATGCCCTCTCGTAATTTGGTGGCACATTCAGTCATGGACTGCAGGAAGAAGTAAGGAATACTTAGCTTGTTTTCTGAAGGTAGGTCCATTTGGTGCCTAAGTTCTGTGAGCAGCCGGAAATGGTACCCATATACAATGCTGAATCGTCCTTCGCACGTGATATATTTCATAATTTGGAGGCTGACCTCACTCCAGAGCGGCTGTAGGCTAGCTCTGCGAACCCCGTTCTTATCCTCTGAGAATTGCTCCTCCGGCAGAAAGAACTCCTTTTTAGCCTTCTGGCCTAGTTTTCTCTCCTCCTTATCCCACGGTACCCCCATTGGGAGATCAGTGACTCTGCTGATGAACTGTGGGGTGAGTCTGAGATTCAAACCTCTAAAATTGACAATGGCCAGCGTTTTTGATTTTGGCTTCAAAGCTCGTAGGAATTCCTCTGCCACCTCGTCATCGTAACCTTGAAGCTTGTCGCAGAACGACATCCATCGTGCACGAGAAAACAGGTCTACCACCTCAGGGTTTTCCCGTAGCTTCTTTGAGTCTGTCGGTTCTTTCCTAATGAACCCACCCGGCATGGTGAAAGCTTGCTGTGTTAGCCGGAGGTGGCTGGCGCATATCAAAAGATGAGCCTTTGGGATTTCCTTAGACAGAGCGCAGAATTACGCCTCTGTCAAGCACACGGTTCGTGAATTCACAGCTATCTACAGGTGAGCCTTGACAGGGGCTCAATTACGAACCAAATCCTGTAGAAAACCCCGCATATACACTTCGACGACAATTCTCATGCAGAAGGAAGACGACGCTTGCAAATTTATGCGCAGACTGTAATTCTACTTTTTTAGGACGTCGACTTCGCCACCCTTCAAACCAATTGCATGGGAGGACCAGGTTCAGGCTTACCTCTTCCAATTCACCACCTTTGACGTGAATAGATTGATTTCCTTCGTAGCGGTGAGCTTCCTGTAGCGCAGCTTCCTGTAGAAGTCGCGCACGGGTTCTGGAGAGCGCGTCAGTGGTTCTGGGCCTTCTGTGCAACCACCAGACGTTTGAACAAGCCGAGGACTCGGAGTAACAGGCTTCAGGGAATTTCAGACGCTTACTCGACTGCAAAGCGGTTGATGATAAATGAGTGGAGTGCCATACACGATCTAGCCGGTGGATTTGAATCCCTGCGGAACTCGTGGCGCGGGGGTGAGCTGTCCCTGCCGGACCGTTGGACGACGTCACCTATTATTATTCCACTGTAAGTCTGCCTGACCGCCGCATCATTCCCTGCATATCTACCACCGCCATTTCTGTTAGATCGCCGCTTCTCCCCGACTGGACGCTTCCCACGTGTCCATTTCCTGTCTTGCTTGACACGACCAACACTTTCCGAATCTGACGAGACCATCGGACTGGTCGTGGTGGCCAGTTGAATGGCTACCCGACTGGCTCAACCCATTCATTTTCATACTCGCATACATTTTAGAGCATTGTTCATGTAATTTGACGAAAAAGGGTGAGGCACTTACCTGTGCGGCCGCGACGTTATTTTCAGGCTTCAGGACGAGGGTGACGGATCCGCTTGCTGCTGCTTCATGCACAGGCACGGGGGTTCCTTCTTGCCGACTGCTGCTGGTTACGAGACTTGTTACCTGGCTGCGGATGGTGCATGTGCCCGCTCTATGTGTTGCAGGTGCCTTCATGGTGTACGCTCTAGCTGGATGAACTGCTACAGGATTCCTGTAGGATATCCTGTAGCCGTTTCTCCTCCTCGGGTGCATGCCGAAACGGTGGAAACGGTGGCATCACGGTCACGGTCGCAGGGTCCTCGGATGGCTTTGATAAGTAGCGCATGGGGCCTCTGCATCCTTTATTCCATTTGAGAATTGTTTCTTCTGAGAATCCAACGTTCTGATTTGACTGTGCAGGTATTTCCATTGCATGGCAACAGGGGTGGTAGAAGGAGGCGACAACAGTGGGTGATGGAGAAAAACATTGGCTTGCATGCCTCCGTATTGGACCTCGGCTTCGAATCCTCCCACACAGTCGGTCCTGGGCCGTCCAAAGATTCTACAGGAAGTTTCCTGTAGAAATACAGAACTTCCTGTAGAAAGTCCTGTAGCTTCCTGTAGAAGGCTAAACTGTGATCAAATCATGCCCAGACCTTGGAAGAGATGAGTGTTTCTGGAGGGAGTGCTGGTGAGGTCACCTGGTAGCATAGTAGGGACCCTTGTCCTTGAGTTGAGGGACCTCTTTTCCTGCATGGAATACCTGCAACCTGCATGAATTGTCAAATCTTGAACTTGTTTTCCCTGTTTCTTTGTTCGTTTTTTCTTTTTTTCTTTTTTTTTTTTTTTTTGAAAGACAGCAGGGGCGCCTCCGTGAGGTTTTCACCCTTACCATCTGCCTTGAGCGCCTCAGAGAGGTTTTCACCCAAGGGTCTTTTTTCAAACATTTTCAGAAAGACAGCAGGGACGCCTCAATGAGGTTTTCACCCCTACCATCTGCCTTGGGAGCCTCAGAAAGGTTTTCACCCAAGGATCTTTATTATATACATTTTTTTTTTTTTTTTTTTTTTTTTTTGAGATGCTCAGGGTATGCCCAAAACAGAGGCAAAACCCTTCTCTATGACCAGCACTGATTTTTCCACAGTTTTGATGAATTCTTGCCTTGAAAGAGGTTTTCTGTAGATCTTTAGTCGATGCCCATTGACGAGCATGGGGATGGCCTCCTCATCAATGGTCCGAATAAGAACAGACCCATTGTCATTACATTTTTCCACTGCATATGGTCCCAGCCATCTGGTTCTCAGCTTCCCCTTGAAATCCTTATGCCTGGAATCGTACAACAGCGCCCAATCTCCCAGCTGAAATTGCTTGTCATTGAGGTGTTGGTCATGCCATACCTTCCTCTGAAGTTGAACCACTTCTGAGTGGAGAAGGGCCTACATTCGGTGCTCGTCCAATCCATTCAACTGCAATAACCTTTCTTGTTGGGCATGGCTGAGATCCAGGTCCAGCTGAGCTGCCATCCTCAAGGTGTTGTACTCGAACTCAATTGACAGCAAAGCTCTCTTCCCATAGACCAGCTCATAAGGTGTGAAGCCGGTTGTGGTCTTCCAAGTGGTGTTGTAAGCCCACATGGCCTCAACCAGGCGATATGCCCAATCTTTTCTGCTGCTGCTCACCACCTTTTTCAAGATCCCTTCCAATGCTCTATTGGTGACTTCCACCTGCCCATTTGCTTGAGGATGATAAGGGGTGGAAGTCCTATGCTTGATTTTGTGATGAGCGAGTAGGTCTTCAATAAAGTTGGAGGTGAACTGGCTTCCTTGATCGGTGACTAGCTCTCTTGGGTAGCCAAATTTGTAGAAGATGTTTTCTCTTAAGAACTCGGCCACCTTTTCTTCTGTCGCTGCTTTGATTGCCTTGGTTTCTGCCCACTTTGTCAGGTAGTCTGTGCACACAATGATGTAAGACCTTTGCCTCGAAGGAGGATTGATTGGACCCACAAAATCCATACCCCACTTCTCAAATGGCTCAAGAGTCACTTGAGGTTGAAGAGGCATTTCGTCCCTTGGAGTCGGTTTCCCCATCCTTTGGCATCGGTCACATTGGCTGATATACCTTCTGACATCTTGATGAAGCGTGGGCCAATAGTAGCCTGCCTGTAGGATTTTGAAGGCAGTCCTTTTGGCTACAAAATGTCCTCCACAAGGCCCGTCATGGCAGGTTAGGAGGATATCAAAGACTTCCTCCTCCCTTACACAACGCTTTAAGATCTGATCGGGGCCAAGCTTGAACAGGTTGCCCCCGATCCAAGTGAATGAGGCACTCTTCCTTACGATTCTGCTCTTCTCTCTTGAGGATAGGTGCGGAGGGAACTGTGCTGAGATAAGGTAATTTGCTATATCAGCAAACCATGGAGAGAGTACTGAGATAGCAAACAGATGTTCATCTGGCATCTGGTCATCCACTGTTCCATCCTCACCTGCAGGTAAATCCAATCTAGACAAAAAGTCAGCAACAACATTTTCTTTACCTGGTTTGTCAACGATAGTCAAATCAAACTATTGCAGCAAAAGTAACCATCTAATAATACGAGCATTCACATCTGGTTTATTCATTAAATATCTAATTGCAGCATGATCAGTATGTACAAATGTTTGATAGCCAGTGATATAATGTCAGAACTTGTTCAGTGCATGGACCACGGCCAAGAATTCTTTCTCAGTTACAGTATAATTCAGTTCTGCCTTGGATAAGTTTTTGCTGACAAAGTATATGGCGTATGGAAGTTTTTGTTCAACTTGTCCTAAGGCTGCCCCTATGGCTTTGTTCGAGGCATCAGTGTGGATGTGGAAAGGTAGGGCCCAATTTGGACCTCTCAAGATTGGGGCAGACACCAACTTATCCTTTAATTCATTCAGAGCCTTCTGACAATCGTCAGTCCATTTAAACTCAACATCTTTTGCCAAGAGGCTAAACAATGGCGAGGCTAGCTTACTGAAGTCTTTAATGAATCTCCTATAATACCCTGCTAAACCTAAGAAACTTCGAACATCTCTTACCTTCGGAGGAGGTGGCACCTTCTTGATGAGAGCAATTTTGTTAAGATCCACTTGTAACCCTTGGCGAGAAATGGTATGTCCTAGCACGGTCCCTTCAGTCATCAAGAATTCACACTTTTCAGGACTAAGGGACAGGTTCATCTCAATGCACTTGGTTAGGACTTTTCCCAGATTGGACAATGCTTCCTGGAAGTTGGACCCATAAGGAGTGAAGTCATCCATATAGATTTCCACCGAATCATGGACCAGCTCAGAAAAGATGCTCAAGACGGCTCTCTGGAAGGTGGCAGGAGCATTGCATAGTCCAAAGGGAAGAACTCGGTAAGCAAAGGTACCCCAAGGACAAGTGAAGGTGGTCTTATCTTGGTCTTCCGGGCTGATTTGGATCTGGTTATACTCGCTAAACCCATCTAGGAAAGAGAAAAACTTCTTTCCCGCCAGTCCATCCAACACTTGATCTATGAAGGGTAGAGGAAAGTGGTCTTTCTTGGTGGCTTTGTTCAGTTCTCGGTAGTCCACACAGATTCTCCACTTCCCGTTTTTCTTGGGAACCAACACCAGAGGGGACACCCATTCGCTATCCGAGATGGGGTAAATGAATCCGGCATCCAACAGTTTTTGCAATTCTTCCTTGACGATGTCCTTAAGGGCTGGATTCATTCTCCTTTGGGGTTGCCTAACCGGTTTACAATCTTCTTTGATGTAGATGTGATGGGTGCAGACCGAAGGATGGACTCCTTTCATCTCCTTATAGCTCCAAGCAAAAGCATCTAGATGACTGGCCAGCAGAGTACACAGCTCCTTTTCCTGGGAAGAAGATAGGGAGGAGCTGATCTTTAACGTTCTCTCGGGGCCGAACTCCACATTTTTGACTCTGGGAGCGACTGGGTTGGTCACACAAAGGTCCACTAAGGTGCTGGCTTGGGCATCCTCCACCAATTCCTCTAAGGACAATGCACTGGGAGGTGGATTCTGAATCAAGGTCTCAATCAAATCATCCTCGGTTGGGGGGCCTCCCCTAGTGGTGTCTAGGGTGCACAAGGGTGCTGAGTACACCTCATCCTCTTCTCCTTCCTCCAACCAAAGTGGTAAGTCATGCTCTAATAAGGGTTGGGCAGGAGGGTACAGGACTAGCTGCTTGGACATAGGACCATTTTTGATGGTCATGTTTCCTGCACGGCAGCTTATGTAAGCATCTGCAGTGGCTAACCAAGGCCTTCCCAAAATAAGGGGGTATCCAGTAAGCTTTGCCTTTGGTTGCAAAACCAAGAAGTCTGCAAGGTAATCCCAAGAGTCAACAGAGACCAAGTCATCCTCTACAATCCCTTCGGGAGTCACGGTGGAGCGATCTGCTAGTTGCAGCACTGTCGAGGTCTTTCTCAAGGAACCCTGAAGGTTGAGTTTGAGCATGGTATCTCTGGTCATCACATTAATGGCAGCCCCCAGATCAATCAGTGTGTGTGGTATGATGGTGCCATTGATGTGGACATCAACTACAGGACTCCCAGGATCCAAATACTTTGGGCAGATTACTTGCCCCAACATAAGATCAGACAGTTGTCCTATGACATTGATGGTTGACGCGTCTCTTTTTCGCCTGCCTGGGTGTCTGAAACACTTTTCCTTAACCAGTTTGTTGTATATCGGTACATCTTTGATGGCTTGGAGAAGTGGTATTCTCACACACAACTGTTTGAGTTCTCCCAGAAGCTCATCCTCCTTTGGGTTGGGTTGTGTGGTGGCCGTTAGTCTCTCAGGAAAGGGTGGAATGGCTTTTGGTTCACTTTCCTGTTTATCTTCCTCGTCCTCTGGGGGAGGAGATTGGCGATCCGGAAGAGTCTTTCCAGATCGCAGGTTGATCTCCTGGATCTCCACAGCATAGGTAGGGCATGATGTTTCCCTAGTATATACCTGCTAGGCCTGTCGGTTGTTGGGGTTCGGGTTCGGTTGAGCAGGCATTTGGGGTTGTCTTGGAGGAGCAGGAGGTAATGGTTGTGGTTGAGCTGGTGGTGGAGGCAAAATGGCGGGAGGAGTATTGTACTGGGGCCTCCACCCCGGTTGAGGTGCATTCCACTGAGGCTGTGGCTGGGCATGTGAGTGAAACGAATGAGTAGTGGGCTGAGTATGGTGCTGAGGCGGGTAAGACCATGGAGGAGGCACAGACCAGGAAGGATGAGCAGGGGGACCCCAGGAAGGCATAGGAGCAGATTGGTTGGGGCTATAATAAGCTTGGGGTGTCCCTTGCATCCCCTGTTGGAAAGGTCTAGGTCCATGTGGCCTCTTTTGGTTGAGGAAATAGAGAGGTTCAGTGGGCGCTTCTGTCCCTTGGTACATGGCTTTAAGCCCAAGTAAGGTTGGACATTGGTTTGTGGGGTGGTCCTCCTCACAAACAAAACATACCTCAATCGAATGTAATGGGCACTCGTTCTTAGGGTGCTTCCTTGTACACCTAGGGCAGAAGATAGCCAAAGCCCTCTCAGCTTCCTCTTTCTTCTGCTGGATTCGGAATGTATCAAGTTGCATGGCAATGGTCTGTCTCACCTCACTCTTGAGGTCCTCTAATTGATTTGCAAACTCATGTTTGGAGAAAGGAATACTAGCTGAGAGGAGGTTTCCTCTACTTCTTTTCCGGGCTGCCCTAGAGTGGTTTCTAAACACAGTCTTTATATCCTCATAAGGTAGTTGGTAAATATCTCCTCCAGCTAGCATGTGAAGGGTATCTAAAAGGTCTTCAGGGACTCCTTGGAGCAGGACCAACTTGAGAGATTCAGGGTCAAGTGTGCACCTGGCCCGTTTATAGCTAAGTTGGAACCTTTCCTCGTAATCTTCTAAGGACTCATCATTCCCCATGGTCATCCGAAAGATTTCTCCCTTGGCTTCCTTGGACCTACAGTAGTCTCGGTATTTGGTATTGAAAGCTTGCTGCATCTGGGCCCAAGTGGTGATACTGTTCCCAGGTAAGCCCATGAACCAGCGTAATGCTGCATCCTTAAGGGTAGAGGGGAAGAGTTTCAGTTTTTGCTCATCTTCGGTATAGTCATAGGTTCGACAAAGGACGACAAACTCAAACAGGAAGGTATCAGGGTCTTCAGTAGTCAGTCCATGGAAGTGAGGTAAAGCGGAGGGGCTTATGTTCTTCATTTTCATGTCTCCATTGGTCTCTCGGATGGGGAAGGCACCTTCTATTCTCTCATCTTCTCCCCTATTGTCAGCCATGGCTTCAGATGGAGTGTTCTCTAACTCTTCTTCTGTTATAGGATCTTCGTATATCTCAGGAGGCTCGCCTATAGGTTCTTCTGGATCACTGTCACCAAAGAAGAGAGAAGGGTGACTCAGTGACGTGGTGGGGGTGTTGGGTAAGAATTTGCCTGTTTTATCTCGATTTCTACGAGGCATGAAATGGAAAGACTTTTGATTGCTTTTGTTTTTTTCTGGTACCTGCAAAACTAAAACAGATTGAACTGCAACTAACTATCTTGCTGAAATGGAAATGCGGAATTGAAATGAAAGCATGAAAGAACTAATCTATTTTGCTCAAATGAAATTGCAGGAATGAAATGCTAGGCTACGCTTGCGGAATTGAAATGCTAATCTATGAAAGCAGGAAATGTCTATGCTACTTTTGCGGAAAGGAAATTGCAGAATGGAAATGAAATAAACTACTTAGCAGAAGGCGAGAGTAGGAAAATAGAAGAAAAGCAACAATCACCAATACTCTGACGCTTCCCCGGCAACGGCGCCAAAAAGATGGTGGGCTCCAGTATTGTAGCAATAATGCTACAACTCCTGGAACTTCCTTCTTTAATTTTATCAACCCGGTAGTTCGTAACAAACTTGGAAGCGACGGTGCTGTATGCACAAGTACTAGCTCTTGCCGCAGCTGTCACTTGGTCAGCTGGCACAAGTCCGCTAGGGGCTTAAGCCAACTTCTATGAGCTCTTAGAAGAAGCTTTTTAACTGATGGACGAAAGCTAACTCAAAGGAAGCTAATCTACTTGCGGAAAGAAACTGAAAGCCAACAAGAAACGCAAACCCTAGTAAACCCTAATTCTACCAGCTAGTCCTACTGATGCAAAGATGGGAATGCAAACTACTGAAAGAGATGCCATTACTTCTATGAAGGTAAGATGCATGTGTCTAGACTACTTCTACCTAAAGAAAACATCTTTTTGTATTTTTGAATAAGTTATTTAGAATTATCATGCATGTGCTTTTAACTGGCTTTTTACTGTGCAGAGGCGGATCACGGAGGAGAAATGCTTGGAAGAGGTCGGGAAGGTTCGGAGAGGGTCTAAGGAGTCCCTGACATCCTTCCAGAGAGTTTCACAAAGTTTGGCTGCCAAGAAACCGCGTTTATGAGCTTCTACAGGAAGTCTGCAGGGGTTCTACAGGATGTTCAGCAATTCCTACAGGATGTTCTACGATTGGATTTTGGATGGTGGGTGAGTGGAAGAGGCTGCATGGATGGATAGGGAGGTAGGAGAGGGGTTTGTAATGACTTAGTGACAGAGAGATGAGGTGATGAGAGGGTGTGGAAAGCTAGCTTGTCTTAAAGAGGGCAGAGGGAATGGAAGGCCAAAAAGGTAGGATGACGTGGGCAGCAGAGTAGTTGTGAGACGAGGGGTCTAATTTGGAGATGAGCAGTTGGCCTGGACGAAGCTTGGATGGACGAGAGAGTGATGGAGATGCACTGCACAGTGTAAACTGAACCAAATCATCCACGTCCTGCACATAATCAAAATATTACCAATCTATCCTAACTGTTAATGAAACCAATGAACAGCAACGTTATTTCTAAAGAGAACCATGTATGGTACTGAAGCAAAGAAACATTCCAAGAGGTCTGAGCGCATGGATAACTTTTACAAATGAAAACATTGCACCAAAGATTGCATGAGTACGCAAACTAGTGTTTTTGTTGGGTAGCACTGTCTGCAATTCCAGCCCCTAGAAAGAGGTGAAAATGAGAGTGCAGGCAACCCTTTTCTGGAACTCTTATCAATTCTAATCTCTTTACTCTATTCTGGACATCTGAAGCAACTCTATCTTCTAACAATGACCTACTTAATCACACCACGAAATCTAACTCAACAAACTGCGTTTCAAATGCATGTAAAGAAAACCATATTGCTGAAAGAAAAGATATCAATACAAAAGAAGGAGGCCCTAGGCTCTCAGGTTGGGCCCAACCCCGAGAGCTATGGCTCCTTTAGAAACTCAGAGCTGAGATCAAATCTGACTGCTTCTCATTAAAAAATAATAATCATAAGTCAAGAGGTATGCCAATGATGGCTACAAAAGAGCAAAAACAGAGCTGACAGCTCGTAGTGCAGAATGTGCAACAGTTTTTCAAAAGTCCTTTTCGAAGGCTGAAGCCTTATCATTTATACATCACGAGGCCCCAAGCTGGCCTCCTAAATCTATGGGACTTGGCTAACCAAACTGGGAGTGAACAGCTGCTTCCACAAAATCCGTTTGGCTGTCTTCTAGATCCGGTTGTGGTGGCTTTTGGAGCTCGGAGTTGGGGGTGAAGATCCCGAGGAAGGCTATTTAATGTCGTTGACAACCCTCCTACGAATCCTCAACCCCATCTTGGCTGTCTCCTAGCCCTTATCTGCTCGGTTTTGCTCCAACATGTGTCAAAAACCCTGAAATGAGCACGTGTTAGCCACCTAGGAATAGTGACTGCCCTTATTCGTACAAATGACATAAACAAACTAAAAAAATGATGCATAAGTTATGAAAAATGAAGGATTGAGCAAGGGTGGTTAGGCCAAATGAGCCCAAAATGTTACCAAATTTGGGGCTCATCAGTGCTGCTAAGACACATGGGACAACAGCAAGGTATGGCAAGGCTAAGGGGACAGCAACAAGGTATAGCATGACTGTTAGGGACAGCAGCTACAACAATATATCTAGGCAGCAGTGGCAAGGGACAGCTGCATAGTAAATGGGACAGCAAAGGAATGCTAAGGAAAACATAGGATAGCAGCAAGCATGGACAACATGACAAGCATGGTGCTGCAAGCACATGAGACATGCTGTATGTCAACATGGTTCAACATACCACATGGAACAGCAGTGTGGCAACATGATGCAGCAATGGCACATGGGACAGTTGTGGCAACATGGTGCAACAATGGCACATGGGACAAAAGTGTAGCATAAGGTGCAACAATATGATGTGTACAGCATGGTCATGAGATCCAGCATTGTGATGATGGGTGTAGCAGTATGATGCGTACAGCATGGTCATGAGGTCCAACATTGTGATGATGGGTGCAGCATGATGACAATATGTAGCACAATGATAGGTGAAGGAGTCACCTTGGAGAATCAGTTGAAGCAACAAGTCTTCAACTGATCTCATGTATCATCTTCTTAGATATGATCTATGTTCTTATGTAGATAAGTCAAAGTGTTGACTTCTATTCTAAATGTACTATCTCTCTCTCTACTGAACTATTGAAGAACATATAAGAAGAATTGATCAAGGGTTTCCCCGCATTGGGGTTTGTCCCTAGCTAGCGCCACATCTTGTGTCCTCTTGTCTTGGCTTGTCTTCTAAGATCTATTTTTAAGTTCTATCTTCAATTTACTTTAATGCTGATGTGATTGTTAATCTGGAAATGATATTGAGCTACCTGTGAAAATTGAAATAAATTGCTCTAAGCATAGAACATAACTAAAATTAACATGGTATTAGAGGTGAGGTGAAGACAAAGCCCAAGCAAGAGTGAAAGAGCAATCACCGAAGATAGTTGGGAAAGGACAAAAGGATCAATGGATTCCTCATCCCTCTTCAAATTCGCCAAGGGTGAAGTCGAAGCAGAGAATATTATCAGAATGGCGCAGCAGAAGCTTCTGATGGCCCACCTAAAGATCACTTCAATGGGAAGTCTGGATCTAAGGGTGGAAAGAAAGACAGATGCCTTGTTTGTAATAAGTTCGGCCATTATGCGAAGGAGTGTTTGAATGGTAGGGACACATCTCTTGATGAAGATAACAATCATTCCAGGGACATCTTCAATGATCGAAGGAATGACAGGTAATACAGGTCATCAAGGAAACAGCTGACTCTTCAAAGAAAACAAGGAACCCCAGGTATGAAGAATCAAATGTTGTTTCTGATAAGATAAAGAAGCGTTATCTTGTATAGGCCATCTCCTTCAGATTTTGTGGGAAACTGGCTTATTGATTGTAGTGTTTCAAGGCACTTCATCGGATAGAAGGGTGATCTCTCTAATTTAGTAAAGATGGAAACAATTGTGGGATTAAACTTGGAGCCGATGCCACCTATCCCGGAAAGGGTGTAGGGAATATTACCCATCAATTGAATGAGGGTAACTCGATTCATTTATGAGAATCTCTTTATGTACTTGATCGCAAGAAGAACCTAGTGTCCATTTCGGCAATGGAAGTCAAAGGTTTCGGGGTGGCATTCATAGATGGAAAGGAACGTGTTTGAAAATGGAATTTTCAAAGATGCTTTTGAGTTTAGGTTTGCATCAAGTTGCAGGAGGTCCATTGGGGACCATGTCAGTGGTCACATCTCATCTATAGCACTAAAGGTCTACTTATTATGGGACCCTACTCGATGTGAGTCAGATGATGACAGGAATGCCTGAATCCAAGAAGAGCATGAAGGTACATGTTCGAGATGTACCGAAGGAAAATATTACAAGGGAACCATTCCCCTCATGTAGCAGGTCCACAGGTGTGGAACAACCCGAGGAGTTTGAGATTCATGATCAGGAATCTCATGTATACAGGTGGAAGAAATCCCTCTATGACTTGAAGCAAAACACCCTGGGCGTAGTATGAGAGGATTGATAGCTGCCTGATGAAGCTAAGATTCACTAGGAGTAAATCCGATCCAAACCATTGCTCGAAGGTTGTGGATGATAGACCTCTCATACTGGCACCTTCTGAGAACGACCTATTTCAGATAGTGCAAACCCTCTCATTTGCAAAAGTAAGAGGAAGTTGGATTCCGGATGTGGAATGGTAAACTGCAAGCCCGTGACTACCTCAAGGATCTTAACTTTCAGAAGTTATATGGTAGTGATGCCAGACCAGATTTGGGAAATGCCTCTGAGTTTCATAAACTCATTCGCATTGATGTTCTTGGTGAACTTCCATCCGGATATATGTTTTGCAGTTAGCATGTTGGGCTCATATTTTGGTTGAGCCTCACTAGATTGGTGATAAGAATCTTCTCAGATATCTTCGGGGCACAATCCCTCATGGATTGAGATACACTGCCGGAAATATGAAATTGCATGATTATTCGAACGCTGACTGGGCAGGTAGTGTGAAGGATCTCAAGAGAACTTCTGAGTGTTGATTCTCTTTGGGTTCTGCTCGATATTTTGGATGAGCAGAAAGCAGAAGTCGGTTGCTATAAGCACCGTTGAGACCGAATACATAGCTACAAGTATGACCTCGTGTGAAGTTGCCTGGTTGCGGAAGCTCTTCAGTGAGCTGTTTATAGTTTATACACATGATGGATACTACCGTGATCTTATGTGTCAACCAGAGGGGGATTCGATTATTGAGGAATCTCGTATTCTATGATTGCTCCAGGATATAGACATCAGATACTACCTTATCTGGGATATGGTACATCGATGAGCGAGGAGGCTCCATCGACTGATGTACGTGCCGCAGGCATTCTGTCAAAGCCCCAGGGAAAGGTCAAATTTGTGACTTCCCCGAACGACTTGGAGTCGTTGAGAGACCCTCTTATGAGGGTCCTGCATGATGCATGCATTGAGCTCTGGGAGCTCCGAGGGGCTTAGGGTACTTCTTAGAGCAACAAGCGACCATAAGGCGACTCGCCCTCCCCTAATGGTGCGCTGTGTATAGGATGAATGGCTCAGCCTTCCCCTGTGATACCCCGTGGCGACTTAGGGACAAGATGAGTAGTTCCCCTGTCAAGGCATCCTACCCATGCAGTCTAGGACACATGAGAAGTACCTCTCATCTGGCCAATGAGCAGGGAAATGGGGTTAGGGACCATAGTAGTACTATTGATGGACCCATCGTTGTATCTACCGTACTCCCTATGCTAGGATGACCTCCATTGATCTGGGATCAATGAAACTGATCGAGGATCAGTATGAGTGGTTTGAGACAATCTCTTGTGATATTCATCTGGGATCAATGAAACTGACTTCAGGTTAGTAAGAGTGGTATGACACACTCTCTTCATATGGAACTAACTTCAGGTCAGTAGAGAATGGTATGAGACATTCTCGATCACTTCTTCTTCTTCATGGTTCAGCAGAGCAGAGCAGAGCTTAGCAGAGCAGAGTAGAGTAGAGCAGAGCAATGCAGTGCAGGGCACTGATGGCAGAGATCATATAGTCGGACAGATGGATCAGCGGATGGAGTACTCCCTAGTTGAGAGGGAGTGTTAAAATTGGCAACTAGGGCCAAACTCCATGTGGGTCATCTTATTTATGGCAGCTGATATTTTTCTTGGATCCCTCTCATCGAGAGGTGTAGGATTGATCTAAAGATCATCCGATTCCAATAAGTATTCATGGAGTTATGAATTTATTTGTGTTATAAGACAATTCGTCAAAGTCGGCCAACAACCAAATAAACCCCACATGTGCTCAACGTTTTAGTATAAAAGGAGATTACTTGAGAGTCATTTTACACACACTTCTATCTTGATTTCTCTCCACTTGTCTTGGGTTTTAGTGGAAGAGAAATCTAGGAGTGGAAGCCCTAGACGTTGGAGGAAAAGAGGTTGCCCTAGCCGCAACAAAGAAGGCAGGCCAGCAAAGCGATGGAAGGGTTCTATGCGTGGACCTAAAGGAGCTTAAGGAAGAAGCCTAAACATTGTCCTAAAGGCAGCCCTAAACGCTGTCCTAAAGGAAGCCCTAAACTTTGTCCTAAAGGCAGCCCTAACGCAGTCCTAAAGGCAGCCCTAACACAGTCCTAAGGCAGCCCTAAACGCTGTCCTAAAGGCAGCCCTAACGCAGTCCTAAAGACAGCCCTAACGCAATCCAAGAAGGCAGCCCTAACACTATCCTAAGGCAGCCCCAACCTACGTTATCTCAAGGGTATCCTAGCCACTGTTAAGATGAAGATAGACGTTGTCCTAAACATACCAATGGTGCCCTAGCCGCAGGCATATGGTGCCCTAGACGCAGGCCTAATGCGGCTGAAAGGGAGGATTGTTTTAAGGCCTAAAACAAGGCACCAAGCTGCTGAAAGGAGGCCGAGGGTAGGACGAGTTGAAGAAGGGTTGTTTGGGGCAGCGAAAAGGTGAGCTGTAGGTGACAACATGGGATTGTGGTAGGCCGCAATCCTAACCACCTCAAAACAGGGACAACATGGAGAGTTTGAGGGCTCAAACATGCCCAGGACAGCAGTGCTAGTAAATGGGACAGTTGGGCTACATGGTGCTGCTAAGACACATGGGACAGCAGCAAGGTATGGCAAGGCTAAGGGGACAACAGCTACAACAATATATCTAGGCAACAGTGGCAAGGGACAGCTGCATAGTAAATGGGACAACAAAGGAATGATAAGACAAACATGGGACAGCAACAAGCATGGTATTGCAAGCACATGAGACATGTTGTATGTCAACATGGTTCAGGATACCACATGGGACAGCAGTGTGGCAACATGATGCAGCAATGGCACATGGGACAGCTATGGCAACATGGTGCAACAATGGCACATGGGACAGCAGTGCAGCATAAGGTGCAACAATATGATGTGTATAGCATGGTCATGAGGTCCAACATTGTGATGATGGGTGCAGCATGGTGCAGCACGGTGAGGTGCAGCATGATGACGAGATGCAACACAATGATAGGTGGAGTCACCTTGGAGAATCAGTTGAAGCAACATGTCTTCAACTGATCTCATGTATCATCTTCTTAGAAATGATCTATGCTCTTATCTAGATAAGTCAAAGTGTTGACTTTTGTTGTAAATGTACTATATCTCTTTCTCTCTTTGCTGAACTATTGAAGAACATATAAGAAGAATTGATCAAGGGTTTCCCCACATTGGGGTTTGTCCCTGGCTAGCGCACATCTTGTGTCCTCTTGTCTTGGCTTGTCTTCTGCGATCTATGTTTATGTTCTATCTGCAATTTACTTTAATGCTGATGTGATTGCTAATCCGGAAATGATATTGAGCTAACTGTGAAAATTGAAATAAATTGCTCTAAGCATAGAACATACCTAAAATTAACACCTTGATACCACTGTAGCAAAAAGCCAATACGCAGGAGTATAGTTGTATGTAGTCTATGTAGTTGTGTGTGTAATAAGTAATTTTATTATTGAATAAAAATTGTATGGTGATTACAATCCTTCGTGTCGGTGTGCCTATATAAACATTGATTGGCCACGAAAATGAATGGTCACAACTTTTGACCTTTGCCCTTCACAATTAATAGTCATTAATTAATTTAAATATTTAATTTGTTATTAATATTATTATTTTAGTATTATTATTTAATTAATATTCTTTAATGAATATTTTATTTGTAACAAACCCCAAAGAAGGATTTGAGGTGGATTTGATAACAAACCCTCAAATTTTGGATCATCCAAGAATTATCACACATTTGGACACCTCAAGACATCTTGGCATGGAATTTGGAGCCCTAATTGGGCATGGCATCAACATTTAGAGAGGCTAAGGCTCATGCGTGTGGGAAAATTATGGTCTATTTTATCACTTGCTAGTGGGTTGGATTGTAACCCAAGTTCTTTAATGTCAAACTTGCTATTAGGGGCTTTATTAGGCTAAATTACTTGAGATAAACCTCATATAAGTAGAAGATGCTCTCATTTCATTTGGATCATCACTTGTGGATCAATTCAGCCCTCTTAGAGATTTTGAATAACTGGAATTTGTCTTGTATCTTGTGGAGATGTGATCTATTGTGGAGTTTTTGCTTATGGAGCTATTCTTTGGTTTTGGAGATGTCATTTTGGAGCAATAAAAGATTGGTTCATGCATCTATCTTGTAAGTTCTCTTTGTATTGGAATTTATTTTATGACTATTGCATGGAATGGTTATTATCTAGGGTTTATATGTGCTAGTTATTGTTGAAAAATTTTCTATGGAATGTTAGCAATGGAATTGTATGCATTACCTATCTTAGAATTTGTATGACAATCAACACATATTTCATTAAATTTGGAATTAAAGAGTGAATCTAGAATTTCAAAATAACCAAAAATCTCAATTCTAGTGATGTCTTTGTAATAAAAAAATTCCAATTTTAATGAAATATGTGTTAATCCCATGAGTGAATCTTTAGACTAGCTCTCCTCATTGATTTTCTCCCTCATAAAATGATAGTTAGGGTTTCATATTTCCTTACTCCTTGCTAGGGTTTAGTATTTTCTCCTAAGTAGATCTCCCATAAACTCCATCACCCAAGATCAATGCACTAGCCTTATTCACATTGTTGATCACACCAAATACTATCTTTAATTCACATTTTTCTTCCCCAAACCTGATTTTTGGCCTCTTAAGAAAAGCCACTAGGTTAGGGTTAGGGCCTAATTTCAACTAGGGTTGACTGCGTTGCCTTGTGGAGGGATTCAACCTTTTTTGTTAGGTCAATGCCTCAAAAGCAACATTTTAACATGACTAATTCTTCCATTTTAGGGTTGGAATCCTTTACCCTAGGTAAATTTTGTCCTAGCAAAGGCCTAGTCTTGCCAAATGCTTCGACTTGAGGCTTGTTGAAGGGTTGTTGTGCCATAAATTGATCATACTCATCTATTTTCAAGCCTTTTATTGACCTTGTGATCCTAGATAAGCCTATTGACCTTACTTACTCTTAAACCCTAGGTCACTTTGTGCCCTAACTAGGCCTCTTCGAACATATGCATTTCTTTGTTAGTGCTAGTTGAACCTTGTTCCTATGTAGAGCATCTCTCCTTGGCCTATTTTGTCACCTATAACCATTGAACATGATATATCCTTTAGGTGACCTAAGACAGGGAAGCCTCCCTTGTGGTGCAAACCCACTAAAACACTGGAGGTGGTGGTTATGGTGACAGTGGGCCACACCTCATATGTGTTGTTACTTGGTCTAAATTTTTCCTTGTGACCTCCCCTCACAAAGGCCTGCTAGATTTTGGGTCAAGTGTGTCTATTAGGTAAAAGCATGTTTCTTTAGTATGCATTAATTGCATTGTAATATGACGGTCACGATGTGTTCTAAACATAGAGTGACTTGACGGGTCATATTCCACTCGGTACTAATGGCTATTGATCAGTAGCTTAATACCTGATTGGTACATGACCTCTATTTAAAAAGAATAGAGGATCATGGCTGGTGGTTGATTATGATAACTCTCTTATGTAAAAAAAAATCTTTTGCATTAATAAAATTGCCTTAAGTGGACACCTAGGTTGGGAGCTATTATTGCACAAACTATCAGGCCTTGTAACGAGGCAAAAGCTAGAGGGCACATCAACACTTGGGACAGAGGCCCATTGTCACCACAACCTAGGTCCCCTACTCTTCTTGCATTTTCACCAACAGGAGGAGTCCCAATAATACTCACTTGTGATAGATGTATATCTATGATAGGTTCAAAGTGAGGGAAGGTGGCTCATTCAATGGAAGGGTTCAACAAAAGTTTGAACCTTGGGAGAAGCTAGTAAGACCTTCCATGAAAAACCCCTTTGAAAGATGGCTATACGAGACCTAGGGTTGAGATATATGATGAGATATGGGTGCATCCAAGGTCAAGGTACACAAGAGAAAAGGCAATGTAAGATTTACTTCAACAAGTACTAAAGCGCATGCCTTCAAAGAATCCCCAAGTTGAAGGACTAGCTTCTAGGGTTCCCTATTGATGCAATGGCTAGGGCATCAAATTTTTAGAAATTCCACCAAAACTTGAAAACCATTAGAGGAGACACAAAGGAACAAGTCTATCTAAACGAAATTCAAAATGTCCTCCTCGAAAAGATTTTGCACCAAGCCCTAAGGGAGCCTCCCTATTCTTAGAGGGACGAAATTTGGAAAAAGAAGGCCTCAATGTTGTCTTTGTCTCATTGACTTGTGGTATGTGCTGGGTACAAGGATTCCTATATTGTGCTTTAAATATTAATTAAACCATTATTTCATTTGTAGATAATAGGAACATTCTATTGGTAAGTTTTGGGCTTATCTTAGGTGATCTGATTCATTGTATGTTCTAACGGTTTCTTCTTGAGAAAATATATAGAGTTTGCAGGTTCCCCAACCCTTGGGCTCCAAGTTCACAAACTGTGGGCACAGGTTGACTATGTTTGGATTCTAAATATTTTATGTGATTTTTTAACTTCGCTAAGGTTGTGGTTTAACATTTATTTTTCGAAATACATCTAGCCATTGTCAAGATCTACAAAAAAAACTATTTTCCAAAATTTTCTAAGCATTGTACATTTGTATATTTTGTAAATAGATTTTGTATAATAATTTTTTGTAAATTATTATACTTTTTAACTCTTGTTTTGCAGCTGGGGTTTTTCGGGGTTTTTGAATTTTTGAATTTTTTTTGTATATATTGAGGTTTTGGACACTTGTAAATTTATTTGTCTAGGTGAGCTCCAAGGAAATTAGCTGGATTAGAACTAGATCTAAGCCCTTGAGGGTAAGATCTAATCTCTAAATTTTTGCAGGGCCAACATCAAGGAATTTTTGGCAAATATTGAAGATCTGAAGCAAAAATTCAAGTTTCGTGAGGGTTTTGAAATTTTTAGGGCCTCCTAGGCCCAACATCCTCCTCCAAGCTAGTCGTCCAGCCCTCCTTCCCTCTGCATCAGCCTCTTTTAGCCTTTTCAGGCTAGCCGCAGGGCCAATTAGGCCTCGTCCTGCCCTATTTACCCTTGTCATGGGCATTTGTGGCCTTTTTAGGCCTGTTCGTAGGGCATAGAGCCCTTCCTTTCCCCTCAACTCCTCTCAGCCTCCTTCCTTCTCCTCCTCGGCCCTCCATCCATCCTTCCTAGCCCTCCGTCCACCCCTCCTAGGCCTTTGCTAGCCTCTCTTCCCTCTTGGCTCTCTCTATCCCTTAGTCGCAGCCTCCTTGGGCTTGTGGCAGCCTCTTGTGAGGCCTCCTCCCTAGGCCTCCTCAATGCCTCTAGGGCCTAGCATTGCCCTTCCTTAGCCCTCATTCGCCTTCATCTCATCTCTGTGGATGCATTTGGTTTTTTGGACTGAATGTTGTTGGGTTTTGCAGAGAAATTGACCCAATTTTTTATATTTGCAGGTGTTCCAGCCTTTGGAAAATTCTGGGCAAGTTTGGTAAGCTCCTTCTAGGCTTAAGGCCTTTGGTTTGACCTCTAACCCTTACATTTTCACTGTTTGCTACAGCTCTCTGAATACATTCATAACAGTGATTATATTTAAATTTGAATGCTCTAGAAATCATTCATAATTAGCCTAAGACATTGATAAATTAATTGCATCAGTTGGGCATTAATAATTGATCTTAATCTATGTTTATTTGCTGACTGTCATAATTTCAATCAGATCTGATATAACAGTGATAAACACATCTTAAGAAGGCTAATACATCATAATTTCACTTGGGTTCTTGTTTCTCATATTTGGTTAAGTATATGCTTCTCATTTCACACTTGAAATAGCTCTAAGTTGGAATTTACACACTGTTGTCCTAAAGGGTTTAGTAATTGTTCATTTGAATGTGATTGGGACATAAGTAACATAAGAAATTTGCTTGCTCATGCTTTATAGATCATAATTGACTTGTTTCATGGTTTTCTGAGCAAAGTGTACTAACATATTTGTGGTTGTGAGTTTGATAATTTTTTCATAAGATCACATCTAATAGTTTCACTCACTAAAGCACACCAATCTCAAAAGAAATCATTGGCTAATCTCTCTTGTCCTCTTGTTGCATCATTAATTTATGGTTGTTATGAATCCTTGGCATAATGGCATATCTTGAGAAACTCTTGAATCTAATTACACAAAGGAGACTAATTGTTAAAGCAATAATCTTGTTGAGGAATCATCATTTGAATATCTTGAAAGGTTTCTAATTGTCTCTAATAATTGTCATTGGAATCTTGCATAGAGGATCATTGGTATTGAGTATTTTTCTAATCAAGCATATCTTGAATGACTGAGTATTATTGGCATTTATCTCTCTGAAGTATCTTGAAAGCTTTCAATTGGAGCAATAACTTTTATAATCTTGTGATAATAAATTAATAATCATTGGTATCTTGTTAAGCATTGGTTAAATTATTCTAAGTGCTTCAATTATCATTGAATAAATTATTGCAAGTTTTTGGCATATCCCATAACTGTTGAATAATTGTGGGCATTGTTGTATCTTGTTGGCACATATTAAATTGGCACATTCTTCTTGTGGTTAAAAGATTGCCTCTTGATTTTCATTAATAAGTACTCATTGTCATAATTAAAGGCTAATCATAACTAAAGTACTTAAACATTAAGCAATCTTAACCTAAGAATCACTCATAACCCTTGCACAAGCATTCTAAGTCTAGTTGCATTAATAACTTACCTCCAAGCATAAGCTTGGTTGATAGACTTTTCAGGGCCACCTTTCTCATCTAGCTTGAGGAGCTTAGCAACTCTTTAGTGGTTAACACGGTGACCTTGCAGTCGTCAGAGCCACAGTCTCTACAGTGCCGGAGGCATCGGGTGGTTAGAGCCTAACAGAAGGTATCGTTAATCAAGCCATTGCTTGCTTCCTGTTGGCCTCTTTCCCACAACCTACTTTGGAGACTAGCTTCAAAATAGTTAAGGGGAAGGTTATACTTAAAATAGGCATATAACTAAAAGCAATCAAGATTCTTGCATTACACCTAAGTCATAGGATCTGCATAGCATATAGGATAGTTAAGCATTCAAGCAGCAATTGTCCATCCGGTTACTTGGCATCTAATTGGTAATAAGCAAGAAGTTGACTCCATAAGGCACTGGTCTCACGTTCAAATCTAATCTAATCTTTAAATCTTGCTAAAATTAACCAAGTAGCTAGGCCACTCAATCGTGTCTCCTAGACTCATTGGTTGCCAAATTGTCTTTCGTTTCCATCTTCCATAGGGACTAACCCTATAGCTTGTTGTTGGGAGACAACTAGAACGGAGAGATCGAGGATCAAAGTGACAGCCCCCAACCTGAGTCATTGTCACAGTGCTTGTACAATCTGAGCGACAACAGGCCAAATCCTGGAATCAACGTTGTCTTCTTTTGTATCATTAAATTTGTGTTCTGTTCTTTTGCTTCAGTTATTTATTTTCTTAGTCGTTTTCAATTTACAATTGCCAGTTGGTTAAGTAATTGTCAAATCGCATGTTGTCTTAAATAGAAATTACAGTTGGTTGTTGCAAAATGGATTTACTTTAGCTAATTCATTTGGGATTGTCATTACTTTATTGTTGTTTCTTGTAGATCATCATAGGATCATTACTTGTGTTGCCTAAATACCTTTCTGTAGTGTTGTTCTCTCGTTTTATAGTTGTGGTTCCTGTTATTACCCCAAGAAACTCTCCTAGGTTGTATCTCAGAGATGCTCGGGAACATTACAAACTCAACAAAAATTGTTGAAAATAGGTGGATGAATGGAAGGAATGATGCATATTCAAGCCAGATAACCACTTCTACTATGCTTAACCCCAGACATGGGTGAATACCCCCAGACTACAAGGCTTTAGACCACCAATTACTCACAGTTTGAGGATTAGATGGACATGGAGAATACTGACCACACCAGCAGATGCACAAGACCATGTAATGGCCAGCTACAACCAGTAAAAGGTCTGCAAATCTATTTCCTAATGCATAGACAGGATGACAGCTCTCTAGCATTAAAATAACAGAAACCTGCATAACACATTCAATGATACATATTAGATTCTAACACAGAGGTGGAATGACAGCCCCTCAAATGCTAAACATCAAGAGCACATGAAAAATGCATAACATGCACAGCCTAGAACAGAATAGAAGTGGAAAGTGAGCAATTAACAGCAAAAGAAGCTTGTATTAACTGAAAATGAAGACCAGACGCTGCAGGTATCACAGTAGTTACAGTCTCCAGAAGTTGAACCTTACATCAGAACTACAACCATCAACCTCATTGCATCTTGTTTTTGGGTATATATAGAGTTTGTTTACAAAAAATGCTCTGCTAACCTATGCGTGGAGGGGTCATAATTGACCACCAACCACCTTAACTACCCAAAATGGGCCTCTGCTGCAATTTGTTGCTTCAATAAATTAATTTGACATTCTCTGTTGCTCGGCCGTCCTTCCTGCACAGGTGGAGTATAATATGAAACAGGCTCCATTACTGATAAGTGCGTTTAACCGCTCAAGGCACATCCTTCTTGCTTTTGGCCATAATGCTCTTGAATTCAGTTGTTGAAGAATAACCGCACAGGGTACTGGTAAATGGTCGCCATTGTTTGAAGACTTCATGGCGGGTGTACGAGTGGACGGAGGATGAACATCAACTGTTGGATCGCAGTGATCGATGGTGGGGATCGGTTTGTGGAAGATATCGGGAGATATGAGGGCGGGGAGATCGTGGGCCGTTGGATCTCGGGCGGGGAGATCCAACGGTCGTTGGGCGACGAAGCTGCGCGAGGGTTAGCGAGCGGGGGAGGTGGTTTCGGTGGCGAGCGGTATTCCCCGCACCGCTTATGGGAGGGAAGCGGTAAACGTACACGGCCGCACGATCCAATATAACAATGACGCGTGGCGGATGGGACCGGCGGAAAACCGCTTTCCCCACTAGTTAACGAGCGTGCAAGTTACGGGAGTGGGAAGCGCGAATGTCGTCGGATCGCGGCGGGGGGTTGATCGGACGACGCGGACTAAATGCACACGTTTATGACTGATGTGACAGGGAAACGGCGGGTTATGGTGCGTGGTCACGTGAATATAGTCGTATGGGTTTAAACTTTAGCGCTGAGGGGATAGACGGAACAGGGGCTTACACAGGGTTTTGGAGGCAAAACGGAGGAAAACAGGGGTAGCAGGAGTTATAAGAGTGTAGGAAAAATGAAGGAGGAGGAGGAGACGGAATGCTGCGGGCTCCCTTCTGAGCATAACACACGGCCAAACCTATTCTGTTCTTTAGAAAAAACTTCATCTTATAGCAGAGCTAACACTGGCTCCTTCTGGGGATGAGATCCTCCCTGTGAGGTCTCAAGAACTTGCAGATCAATGCCTTTCCGATGAAAACAAATTAGCAAAATTTCCTATTGTTCCATTGGGCATGGAGTCTGACTGATCCTATTCAAACTGATAAAACAAAATATTTACAATTTTAAGGCCAAAAGACCTTAAACAACATAAACTTTCAAAAACCGCCCATTAATTGGGCCATCAAAAACTGTTTCTCCTCCCATACTTTTCAGTATGAAGGTGTTGTTCCCTTGAATTTGAGCAATGATAAAGGCCCTGTCCAGAAAGCATCAAACTTCCCATGATTGCCTTTCTTCTCTTTCAATGCATCCCATTTCAGGACTAGATCTCCAACCTGAAAATTGTCTTTCTTTGTCTTCCTGTCAAAAGCATCCTTGATCTTTTTCTGATGTGCTGCAGCCTTTTCAACCAGTTGTTCTCTAATCTGATGTAACTCTGCCAAATCAGTGATCCTTTTTGCCATGTCTTCTTCTTCATTCTGTTCTATTTGAAGGAATTTTGCCACAGGGAGAATCAACTGAATTGGAAACACAGCCTCAGTGCCATATACCAGCCTGAATGGAGAATTCCCTGTGGATTTCTTAATGGTTACTCTATCAACCCACAGTGCATATTTGAGTTTGGAATCCCAATTCTTTTTGTTATCCTCCAGCAGCTTTTTGATTATCCTTATCAGGCTTTTATTTGAAGATTCTGCTAGACCATTTCCTTGAGGATAATATGAGGTGGAATGAACTAGTTTAATACCCATTGAATCACACATTTCCACCAATTCTTTTGCCCTGAAGGCTGTTGCATTGTCTGTGACTAATTTATGTGGACAACCAAATCTGATAAAGATATTTTCTGTCAGAAACTTCATGACCACATTATGATCAGCCTTTCTATTAGGGATTGCTTCAATCCACTTGGTAAAATAATCAGTGGCTACTAATATCCATCTGTGCTGGCCACTGGAATGTGGATTGATTTCTCCAATGAAATCCAAGCCCCATTGCTGAAAAGGTCCTTTTGCATGTATTGGTTTTAAGGGCAGGGACTTCAACTGCTGCTTTCCTTCAAATCTTTGGCACCTGTCACAAGATTTAACAAATGAAAATACATCAGAAAATAAAGTGGGCCAATAGTACCCAACTCTGAGGATCTTATGGGCAGTGGTTTTCCAATAATGGTGCCCTCCACACATGCTGGAATGAAACTGCTGCATGACTTCTATTGACTGTTCTTTGTCCAGACACCTTAAAAGCATTCCAAATGGATCCCTCCAATAGAGCAGATTTTCATAGATACAATATTTGGCTGCTCTAAGCTTGATAGTTCTGGCTTGACTCTGAGTAAGTCCTGAAGGGATTTCTAGCTTCAGTAAGAAATTAATTATTGCAGAATACCAATCACAAGAAGCTAGATTTTCTGCCACTGGCTGCTTTCTCTCTGGTTCAACTGCTTCCTCTTCTTCATCTGTTTGACCATTTTCTGCAATTGTGCACAGGAAATCAATGTCCAATGATCTGCAATTTTCTTCAGCCAATAACTTGGCAAGACCCTGACCTCTGACCAACTTGGTGGGCTTCAGTTCTATATTAAATTTCATTAGCTTTGCAATCCATTTAGCCCTTCTTCCATCAGCATTAAGTTGTGTCAAGACATCTTTTATTGCAGCAGAGAGTACATATGCAATTATCTTGGAACGCAAAATGTAAACTCTGAAAGCTTTCAAGGATTTGATAAGAGCATATGCTTGTTTTTCAATAATGTCATACCTCAGTTCAGCATCCCTTAAGTTTTTGTTAAAAAATGCCACTGGATGCTCAGAACCTTCCTCATCTGCTTGCAATAAAACTGTTGCAAGTGTATCTTCAGAGGCAAATGAAAATATATGGAACTCCTTGCTGTAATCCGGACTTATCAAAGTGGGAGCCTCCATAAAAGCTTTTTTAATAGACTCAAATGATTTCCTTGTTTCATCAGTCCATCTGACCTCTGACCCTTTCCTCAACATGGAGGTAATATGCTTCACCAGTTCTGCAAAATTTGGTATAAACCTCCTTACAAAATTAATTTTGCCCAGAAAGGACTGGACATCCTTCTTTGATCTCGGGATAGACAGGGACTGTATTGCTTTTACTCTTTCTAGGTCAATTCAGACACCTGCAGCAGAAACAATATGTCCTAACAGCTTGCCTTCCTCTAAAGCAAATTGTGATTTTTTAGGATTGACTGAAATCCCAAATCTTCTGCACTTCAGGAACACTTTTTTCAAATGCTGCAAATGATTTTGATGGCTACTGGAGTATACTGTTACGTCATCAAGGTAGATAAGGACAAACTTATCCTTCTCTCCCACAAATGCTATATCCATAGCTCTCTGAAGGGTGGCTCCAGCATTCATCAACCTAAATGGCATCTTGGAATACATAAAAGTGCCCCAAGGAGTGGTGAATGCAGTCTTCTCTTGGTCATCTGGATGCACAGCAATCTGATTAAACCGTGAAAATCCATACAAGAAAGACATTACCTTGGCTCCTGAGACTTTCTACAGCAAATGCTCCATCTTGGGTAGGGGATAGTTGTCTTTCTTAGAGCATTTGTTTAAGTTTCTGAAATCAACACACAGTGTGATTTCTCCATTCTTCTTCCTCACCACCACCAAGTTGGCTACCCATTTTGAATATCTAAGAGGGACTATGATCTTGGCAGCCAGCAGTTTTTTGATTTCTTTTTCAATTAAAGGAAGGAGCAAAGGATTTATTGGTCTCAGCTTCTGCTTGAAGGGGATAGTATCTTTCTCTAGAGGGATTTTGTGCTGGATGATTTTCTTATCATAGGTTTTCAGGTCACTGTATTCCCAGGCAAACACATCATCAAATTGCTTCATTAAATTGCAATATTCAGAACTTTGGTCAGCAGACAGATGGGAAGACAAATTTATGTATCTAGGCTGACCTGGATTCCCTATATCATGCTTACAGACTGCAGATTGATCTTCTTTTTGGGCAGCCTTGTAAGGCACATCATTTTGGTCAAACAGTCTTTCTAAAGGAATTAAACCCCTAGGAATATGATTGTGGGAAGCTGGACAATGCTATCTTTGCCAATTTTATTTCTAAGCTGGGATTGGGGGTTTTCTTCTAAAGCTTCATTTTCTTGGTCAATTTGCATTTCAGAAAATTCATCAATGACTTGCAAGAACCTATTTAATTCATCATCATCATCAAAAACTTTCCAATGTTGGACATTATCAAGCAAGGATGGTCTGTATTTCATTTGCACTTCATAAACTAGTCTGGGAGGCATGGGAGGAATAAACAGACTAGCAGACACAGCAAGGGAATCAGCAAGCTGATTTTTGGCTCTAGGGATATATGAAATACAGAAATAATCAAAAGAATCTCTGATTCTCCATACCTCATCTCTGTATGCTTTCAGCCTTGGGTGCTTTGCCTAAAATGTTTTATTTACTTGCTGAATGATCAAATCAGCATCCCCAAACACCTTTATGTTCCTGATTCCTCTGTCTTTTGTTGCGTTAAGGCCCAATAGCAGAGCCTCATACTCTGCTATATTGTTCGTGACTTGAAAAGCCAGCTTAAAAGACAGCTGTGTGCTTTCTTGTTCTGGAGATACTAGCACCACCCCTGCTCCTGCAGTCTCCCTGGAACATGCTCCATCAAAGAACATCTCCCAAACCTGACTTCCTTGCTCTTCTTCGGCCTGAACTGTTTGTTTTCTGAGTTGCATTGAGGCCTTCTGAGATTCTTCTATTTGGAGGATACATGCTCCAAAATCAGTGTCCACAGCATATATGGGATGATTAGTAGGATTCTTTT